>JANZXP010000194.1:22314640-22325940 GCA_027576715.1 Erythroxylum flavicans | reverse complement strand
AATTATTATTTATTATATAATGAAAATTGAAATTGTAATATTTAAATACTTTGTATTGTTTTTAATTTTATATTTGTTGATTATGATTGTTTTTTTTCATAAAAATTGTAGTCATTATTTATATGTAAAAGATCTGAAAATTATTATTATTTCATATTAATTGTGATTATTATTTATTATTATGATTTTTGGAGATAGAGTTAAAAATATATAGTATAATTGTACAATATGACAATATACTAATTTGTAAATTTTAAAAAATTTCAGGCACTATTTCATAAATTTAAAAAATTACCCGAAATGGTACCCAATATTGACCGGTACTGGTACAGTACCGTATCAAAACACAATCCGATACTAAGTCTGGTACGATATTCGCAATATTGTTCACAGCATCGTTTTGTTGCATGTCTTCTTCTAGATGATTGACGACCGTAATAAGAAGATTGTCTATTTTTGTGTCACCAGATGAACAGGACTCCATTCCTATGGTATCCCAAGTTGTAAATTGACGCTGAACAAGGGAAGACCTCAAATCCTCGAATGTTATTTTATATAGAGCCAACAAATGGTGGTATTTTGTTATCTGCTAGTGAACGCGATTGGCAATTACGCCCTTAGCTTATGGGCATGATTGTGATTGAAATCAGTTCATGGGATGTCTGTTAGCCTGTACTGTAGACCTGGTAATTATCAAATGCATATATCAGCTATATGGAGGCTTACGAAGGTCCACCAGGGATTGTTTTCAGATTCTTACAGAAGTTAGGTTCATTAGTAGTTTGTCTTCAAGTGAAAGAATCACCTGAATCATGATGTTTGCTTCAAACCAAAACATTCACTGGCAGTTTAACAGTTTCCTGGCGACTGTAGCGTAGGGGTCCAGTTGTCGAATTTGGTAGTGATCAATAGTGCAAGTTCATGTTTGCACTTCTAGAAGTAAGCTGTGCCTTTCAACTTGCAACAGGAAGAAATAGATGACTTTTTTAAGCTGGTTACTGGTACTTTCAGAATCGTCTTTCATTTTTCCTTTGGTTCACTTTTTCAATTTCATTCGAAGATCTGGAGGACTAGAAACACATGGGACAAAAACATATTTCAACAGGCAGAAACAATAACAACATCTCGTTAATGCTGAACATAGAATTTAGAGAGGTTTAGAATTACGCAATCTTACCTACTGAAGAGGCTGCTCCAATATATTTCAACGGGCACCTCCATCTTTATATAAAGCTTTCGCCTTTTTCATTCATTGAAAAGTATCGGAATATTGGAAATAATCCATCCTGTATGGAATATGATTTACACACAATTCAAAGTCAGCCGCTAAAGGGTTTTCTGATTTTAATTATTTTGCAATATCTGCTTAATCAGGGTTCATGGTTACCTTTTCAAGTTAGGTGGCTGAACTATGGGAGATCCTCACATTATAGTCCCAGGGAACTTTCCATGGCTTTAATGGTGGTATGGAATGGAACAGCGTGGGGATGGAAATATGTGACTCTTCGTGTGGTGTCTATTTTCTTTACCTTGAAAGAGCAGTCATTGAGCAGTTCTTCCTTTCATTACCTGACAACTTTCAAGAACAGTTTGAAGTTCTTTCAACATAGTTTATGGTGAAGTCAAAGAACATCATCCAGACCTAAACAAACATGTGAGAAGCTAACGTTAGAATCCTCCTTTTCTGGAATAGAAAGCGATTTTTGTTAGAGATTGAACTACCGTGATCATTAGATTGAGGAAGTATCCATCATTGCCTGATATGCGCCATAAACCACAAGTAAAAAATCAGTTCTTGTGGTGGAAAACGGCGGTTTCAGAACATTAGCGCATGACACTGACAGGGGCTTGATTTCCCTAAGTGGACACATTAGCATGAAGATGGAATTGTACCATAAAAAGAAACAGGAATAAATAGAAAGCAAGTCTTAATGATTTGTTAGGGGACGTGATGAAACAGTACTGAGACGGGTTTATTTCAGCAGTGATCAGAAAGTAAGAGATGGAGATGAAGATCGATTTTGCTTTCTGAATATTTACCCGTAACTAGAAACGCCTCAATTCCCAGTTGCTGCCAATGCCCTGGAATGATAAAATTGTCCTGTTCTTAGCGGGCCTTCTCATGTTTCTTGATAGAGTAGACCATTCTCTACTTACTACAGACGAGCTGGCTATGGAGTCTATCCTTAATTAAGAACGGTATATAACAGTGACAATACAACAAGGATGATTCTGTTCCATAATAATTTGTGTGTTTTGATTAGGGGGTTTAGTAATGGAATTGGTCACATGATTGCTGTCCAAACAATAAATCAGTGGATCCACTACGTACGCTGTCACTGAGTTACAACAGGGAACGTGCCGAGTGGAAGTCAACTTTGCAGGAACCTATTGGTTTGTATGTGGTAGTCCTGTGAGCTGATAGCAAAAACCAACTAATCTGCTCACAAAAGTTGGCATTATTAAGAATTTTGTCTTTTTTTTTTTGGGTTGCCTACAAGGTAAGAATTTTGTCTTTTATTGCCGCTTTGTAGTTTATTTTGAATGCATGACCGGGGAAATCTTATTCTGTTGACAGACCATTAAATTAGCCGTTCATGAATCATACATTACTTTGGTGTTTTGTCTCTTATACCAATTAGCTTACTTACAACTTAATTAATGCAGGAGCCTGGTATAAATCATTTAACGCTGATGTGATGCAAAAATCTTTTTCAAAGATTGGCGTGAAAGGAGTTGATTCTCTATTGCTTCCAGTCCCTTTTTTTTTTTAATAATAGTGGAGTTCATGGTCCATTTTGCATCGTAGAGAACGAGGAAAAGGACCTAGGACCAACCGTTGTATTATTATGTATATGCTAATATGCACTCTTTGCTATAGATGATTAGCTTCCGCTTAACGTTTTGAACTCAAAATTGTAATGACTTTAAAGTAGCTCAAAATTGTAACGACTTTAAAGTAGCTGACAATGAATTCTCCATTATTGCTAGAAGGTTTTGATGCACTTCTTCAAATGAAGGCACACCCTAGTCCAATTCAACAAACAATAATATTCCTTTGAATATAACATTCGCAACCAAATTGTTTTGGACTCCCCTCTCACAGTATCCAATACTTGCTTTGGGAAGTTCAGTATGGAAATATCTAACCAACCGCATCAGACTCCTTATAAGGGTATTTATTGCAAGAACCGGTAACGTGCTTGTCCTCGCGGCTTCAAAGAGCATAATAGGTTAAGATTTAATGATGTTCAACAGGTAACAAGCCAGCAATTGGCTAGTACCTTAGCATGTAGATAAGTGGGGTACTGATTAGGTATACCATTCAGGTTGTCGGTGTTTCATTGGAGGGCATGGAGCTACACTACTGTCCCCGAACAACGGCATTAAATGAGTCTCAATAGGTAGTTTCTCTCCAGTAAAACGTAAGAGCTGCACCTGAGTAATCGGCTTCTAAGATAGATGATACGTAATTGCAGATCAAAGATATTTTTTGTCAACTACACGCCTTCTCCATCTGTAAATGGCCTGGAAAACCAGAAGTTTTGCTTGCCTAATTCAAGACTAAAGTTTTATGTGGCCTCTAGGTTCTTTTCTCAGCTTTGTTCTTATTGAAATAGACATTTGAAGAGCAATTTGAAACTCTCTTTTTTTAATACAGATCACTAATCTAGTACAAGGAACGACCCCATGATGCATACCGGACTCACCAAGGCGACAGGGTAACGAATCATCTAGCAGAACAAAATTACGAAGGCACGAAAGCCAGTGCCAGTCAAACAATGTACAAAAGTAAGCATCACATATCCCTTCTACAAAGGGGACAAGACGCATGCCTAAGAAGCCATTTATCGATGCATGGAAGGTGAAACATGTGATGGCAATGAGGCAAGCTTCTAACAGTCTCGCCAAGCTGGAAGTCCTGTAGAAATAATAAAAATCAGAATCAATTAGGAAAACATCATTTCAATGGAAACCCGTTTCAAGCTACGGGGAATGTAAACTTCCGACGAACCAAACGGAGGTAACAGTATGATATAGGATCATACCTGAAGACAAACTGAACATGAGACTTTGTCCCCTGACGTGTCCACATTGTTCTTACTTGTGATTGTGATTTTTGGGATCATTTCAACAGAATCTCCAGGCAATCCTTTAGCACCACCAGTATCAAATATGTTGGGAACCTCCTCAAAGCGTGTTTCAACGGCACCCATCTAATTGGACACCGTCAACTCGTAAGCAAAGAATAATGGGAATGGACGTGGGCATCTAATACAGCGATCAGTCGATTCGTTGACAGAAACGTACCTGACTTTGCACAGCACTTAACATGGCCGGACCAATTCGCTCGCGCACAAGTCTCCCACTGAGAAGACTCGCAATAACATCAATCTGGTCCCATCAATACACCATCAATTGAGCACTTAAATTGGATAAATACTAAACTCTTGAAGATCAAGTCTATGCAGCCAGTATGGGAAATCTAATGTGTTAACCTTCAATATTCGTGAATTTTCTATTGCATAAACCATTGTCACAAGGATGAAGCTAGGTTTCTCACCAAGTAGAGGACACAACCAATCCCAGATTCATCTGATTGCCAAAGAACAAGAGAGGCTTCAAAGACCTCAATAGAGAAAACAGCTCCCGATATAGCACCAACTGCAGCCCCTCGAACAAACCCACTCTCAGTTTCTTGGCCTATCAAAGCTCCGGTCATGGCTCCCAGCAACGTGCCTACTGCACAAAAGAAAAAAAATGCCAACTTTTTCAGCCACATGGTAAAATTAGCCTCAGAATTTTAGCCCTTTATGTCTTTATATTTGGATTTGCCTAATAAGATCAATTATTGCAAACAATTTTGCTGAAGATGAATAGGAAAGAAAATCCAAACTTTTTTGTCTTCTACATAGGGTCACCTAAGACAAATTCCTGAAACTGAATCAACAATGGGATCATGAGACATATAAACAACCAATGAGTTAAAGAGTAATCCGAGAACAAAAGCACAAAAGTCGTTTTATCCCAAGACCCACATCAAAGGACATGAAACATATCGATTATCAATTACAATTCAAATAAGAAAGGGGCAATCTAATAAAAACAACGAAATGAGCAAATAACATCAACATGTTGAAGGAAAGAAGATAGGCAATGTGAAGAACATATCAAACCTAACGCAAAAAAGAAGGTAAAGATCGCAGAGAAAACATTGCCAATGACCGCAGACACCGCAAAGTTGCAAACTTCCTTAACCCTTTGAAGGAAATTCCCACAGAAAGACAATGGATACATGGAAAACCGAGGTGGGTATGGATAGAATTCCATTGTTTCAGCTTCCAATGGTTAAAGACGGGAACTTTCTTAAAGATTATTGTTGCTCTAGGGAGCTTTGAGTTTAAATTGACTTTATATACAAAAAGGAGAGGTGGTAGCCTTATTGGGTATGCTTCGTCCCTAAGAAGAAGAAACGAAATAAGAAGCATCAACCAACTCGCATTTAAAGCTTCTTATAATTTTTCCTTGGCTAAAGCTTTCTCATCAACTGTCTCTCTCTATGCCCTTGGGTTCACCATTTAATTTCAATTTTTCTTCATTTTCTCTTACTTTCCTCTGTACGAAAATCCAAAATATCCATTGAAACTCACTTTCATGTTCATGGGAGGGAAAATGACATGAAACCCCTTAGGCCCTTATCTTGTTTTGAACAAATCCACGAGTTGTTCAGGTTACACTTCTCTTAACTGATCCGCGAATGGAGTCAGCTCTAGGAACTAGGAAAATGGTTTCCCAAAGGTTGGAAATTTTCTCAGCCAATCTGTACGCAGTCCAAACGGTCGAGCAGGTTTTTGTACGAAAGACACGCCCACATGACCTTTTGATTTCATGCTTCTAGATCTTAGTAGCTAATGATCCGTCCAAATGTTGCAGGCATGTTGCGAACAAAAACTACAGTCAGTTTCGCAATCTCGTTAGGCACTTGAAAGAAAACATTATATAATTAAAGCTCCAAATATCTTAATTAGTTCATTTTTTAATTGAGATAAAAAATAATTTGTAAAATAATAAAAAGGAAGGTGATATAATAATTAATATTATATTTAAACTATAATTTAGAATCTATGGTAAAATGGAACTAGTGAGACCCGAACTTTAAAATGATATATTTGGTTTCATTATAGGACTAAATTGGTGAAGGTAGGTACAATATTTGTTGCTAAAATACTTTATTGGCAATGAAAACATATACAAGAAAGGGTAAAAATTTCAAGTTAGATCCCATCTCCATGGACTACTTCTAGTGTGGTCCCCAATATTTTTATAATAATTAATTTTATTAAGCAATTATGTGACTTGCATTTGATTCTCAACACGAGATGCACAAAGAGGCAGAAGCACCCAAAAGTCTTCATGTGTTGCTCCTCAGTCAATAAGAAACAACTTCTAGTTATGATGGAAATGTCCAACTATTATTTTTGGTTAATAACTACGCCAGATGTTTTGTAAACACGAGTTTGATGGGATTAATCACCCACATTAAACAACTTCCTTTCTGTTATTTTCTTTTTCCATCCAATCAAATGGGTGCCATACATATAGTCCCCAGATCAGTTTTTGGATTTTTTTTTCAAACCTAATATAGGTTTGAAAGGATAATTTTCAAATTTGCCCCTATTGTTAAGATCATTTCACCAAAAGCTTTCGTGGTGCTTAAATGAAATGGGATGAATCAAATAAGAAGTTTTTGTTGTTCATAATGTCATGTATTTTAAATTTTGTTCTCTTTATAACCAAATTGAAATCGTCATGGAGTACTTGTGAAAGTAATTTCAAATGTTTTATAGGCCCGAAATAAAGTAAAAAAAGATCTTAATAAATTAACAATATATATGTATGTATGTGTGTATATATATATATATATATATATTCTCAAAAGCATAACTTTATTATCCAAAGTTAATATTTATACATAAGTGATTCAAGTAAAAAAAAATACTATGGTCAAATAATCATAACAACAACTAGTAGTATCTTGTAAATGTCAACAAAAACAAAATTACTAAAAAATAGCAACAAAAACAATAACAACAAAATAATAGCAGTAACAACTCAACAGCAACATCAAATTGCAAGACATTAAGTAACCACAAAACTACACTAACAAACACACAGATGGTCATGAAATATAATTTTTCGCACATTTCTATATGTAAAATCATCAGTAACAGTATCAAAATCAATATTATCCAACATATTCTTCTCAATACATAAAATAATCAAACTATTCATTATTTCTTACGTCATTGATGACCTCATGTAAGTTTTCAATAATTTTAACTTTGAAATTTTCCTCTCAATTAATAATACTGTCACAGATACAGTCAATAAGATTTGATAAGCTATTGAAACATTTGGATAATAATTTATAACTTTAACAAATTCAAGAATTTTAACCGTTGACATTGACTCATTTGACAATATCGTTTGCAACACTTTTATTTCAAAAATAAAGATAATCTCATTCCACATCCTACACATTATCATGAGAAAAAATAATCATAAAATTAGTGCAACATTCTTTTAGTTCATTATCATATGACAACCTCGGCTTTTTTAAATCAAATAAGAATTCAAAAGTACTTTTAAATATTGTTAATTTCTCAAATATATTCTTCAATGAAGCAATTGTCATATTCACAACAATTAGAAAATAACTATCTCTAAAGGACTCCTCAACTGATTGTATTTCTTCATCATGATAATTTTCGTCAAATTGTCTTTTCCTAATAATATGATGCCTAGTTGAAAGTATAGGCTCTACATTCATCTCATGTGCACGACTTTTGACAATATTCATACTAGAGATAAACTCTTCGTTTCTATATTTCTCAAAAAGTAACATCACACATTCTAAATGCTCCATGATAGCTTCTATGCAAATAGATTTAGATTGCAATTTTTTGCTAATAATGTTAATAGAAATAAAATATCATACCAAGTAAAAACTCACAACTCTTAAGTGCACTAACCAAACTTTCCGCTTCACTCTTTGACTTGATATCATCATAAGATCTAGATAATTTAACTAAATCCAATCTTATTTGAGGAGCTTGAAATCTAATAGCTTTAAAACTTTTTATTTGTGTCTCCCAATAAGTATTGGACAATGATTTCACGATTAAGCCTAGAACATTATCAAGTAAAATCTTCCACCTTTTAAGCGAACTTAAAAATAATGCATATATATGTTACATAACTCTAGTAAAATTAAGACTATGAAAAGCACATGACATATATATTGCTCTCGGATTTATTTCAAGTAATTGCTTTTGAACCCCTTGAGGTTTTCCCTTTATATTGGAACCATTTCATAACCTTGACCTCTCACATCGTATACATTAAGATCAAGAAGCTTAAATGCATTCAATAATTCATTGAAAAATTCCAATCCAAATGTATTATCTATCTTAAGAACTCTAAAAAGTACTCCTCTATTTTATTCGATTACTTGATGTACTCACACATCATACTATCAGACTCATTTGTTTTTAATGATTTATATATAAGGTACAATCGAGAATTGTAGAAAAATATTGTCGTTTAATGATCCTTATAATAGAACTTCTAACACTATGGATTAAAAGAGAAATCAACTCATTTTTAATTGTTTCGACTAAGATAATGATAACAAATTTCATGATTTTGAATGTGTTTAACTTGATCTTTCATTATCACATCACATTCAGCAATCAACTCAATCAATCAAAAAAAAAATTACAGTTACTATCTTGGTTAAGTTTCTTATTGGATTATCAAAAAGTCAAATTATATTTCACAACAAAAACTTTTCTCATCAAAACTTGTCTCCAATGTTCTTTCTCCTTGATAATTTCTTGCTACAAATCTTTATCAATTGTTTGATTTTTGCTCTTTATCAATTGTTTGATTTTTGCTCAATCTTACTCTTAGTTCATTCCAAGTCTTCAAGTTAGTCATATGCTCAATACTATTCTCATGTTCTTTTAGTCTCTCACTAAAATGCTTCTAATCTCTAAATCCATCATTTGTTAATGCACTTTGTTTGCCGTTAGAATTGATCAAATTACAACAAAATTAATATACTTTGTCCATACGTTTAGAGTAACCTAACCATTTTCTTTTGCTAATCTCTCCATTAATAAATTTTCTAGAATAATAAGAATATAAAAATGATGAGAAATATTTTCTAAAGGAAACATAAGAGTTGATTCTCTTACAAGCCATTTTTCAACAAAAATGTCCCTTACTTTATTTTCAATATTATCCCAATTTTTAGGATTATAAATATCTAACAGAGGGATTGGTTGCTCATTTGCTCTTAAGTTTTCTAAATTTATTGCATTTGGTATATGATCATGCTCACTCAAATTATTGTATCCTCATGAATATGAATCTCATCACTTAAAATTTCGTTAGGTTGTTTAAATTTACCTTCACTTAATTCCTCACAATTCTCATTAAAGGAGCCTACTCTTTTAACAAATTATCAATAACTCCTTTTAGGATTCTATTAACTATTCTACTAATTTTTTTCTTTCCTTTTTTCACTTACAGAAAAATGTTTTTTAGGCAACATCATATAAAATAATTATAACACAATTGGACTAGAAAAGGAAAAATTTTCACTTTTATGGAACTAGAAGAAGCAAGTAGGTGCAAAAGAACAATAATAGCTCGACCATATATCACAAAGATAAATCAATGGTATTGTATATCTATATAAAGGGAAAAAAAAGACCAAAATTTAATATCCTATATTAAAAATAAAAAACAAAGAGCAAACCTTTATGATAAAAGCTATCATACTTAGAATCTATTTAAATATTTTCACCGTATAGAAACATTGAAACCATACTTCATCAATAATCCAGTAAATTGAATTTTATACATATAAAATTAGTCAAAATCAAATAATGCTAATTATGACTTAATAAATAAAAGAGAGATAAATTGCAAATGAAGAAGGAAATAAGGGATCAAAATTATTAACTATGATATCTGCGAAATAAAAGAGAGATATATTACCTAGATAAAATTCAATTTGAATCGAAATTATACCCATAATTACAATTGAAAAATATCATCCATAATTAAATTAACAAATTTAAATTTGCTCGGATAAATAGCAAATGAAAAAGGAAATGAAATAAAGATAAATTATACCCAAAATTTAATATGAGTTTTAATTCAAAAATAGAAAATTCTATCTAGATTGAAAAGCTATCATACTCCTATTCAAATTTCAATTTTTTACCCAATCTCCGTATCAAAAGAGCTACTAAGAAAATAAAAAATTCAAAGAAAAATAAAAAATTTTGAGTTGAGACTTGAGAGAGTGAATGAGATTTATTTTTTACTTAGATGGTAATGGCGTTAATGGAGGGACAAGGCAAAATTCTTGAATTTAAGGGTAGAAGGCAATAGTATAATCACTAATGGAGCAATAAGGAGTCGATTGACTGGATTTCAAGCGATTGATCTTTGACTTGTAAATCAAAATTTGATGTTTGACTTTGGAAAAATGTAAATCCCTTCCATCGGAGTTCCTCTCTGTCTCTCCTTTTCTCTCTCTATTGATATTTGATAAGGGTAAGTGGCGTGGCAATAATTGAGAAATGGTGACCAGTAAATTCAATTTCTCACTTTTTGAAACATTTTTATTTTTTAAATTATAAAGGATAAGTAGGCTTTCAATGATTAATCCCGATGAGCGCCCTTTTTGTCCTTTTCTAGTGGCATACCAAAATTTATAGTATAGGCCTGTTCTTGAATATTGTATCAGAGAACAAAAATGCATTCTTCAATTTTCCTCGGTAATTCTTCGATTGAAAGAAATTAAAAAAAAATAAAATGAGACCACGAGGATCAATTTTGCGAATGTTGTATCGAATTTGGTATTAGATTGGGTATTAGTACGGTATTGTATTGGTATTAGTCAATACTGGGTACCATTTCGGATAATTTTTTAAATTTATAAAATAGTCTCTAAATTTTTAAAATTTTGCAAAATAGTCCATTATTATATTGTACAATTATACTGTATATTTTTAAACCTGACTCCAAAAATCATAATAATAAATAGTAATCACAATTAAAATGAAATAACAATAATTTTCAGATATTTTACATATAAATAATAAATTAATAATCAAAATTTTTAAGAAAAAAAGACAATCATCGTTATACAAATATAAAATTAAAAATAATACAAAGTATTTAAAATATTATAATTTCAATTTTCATTATATAATAAATAA
>JANZXP010000194.1:22290631-22314540 GCA_027576715.1 Erythroxylum flavicans | reverse complement strand
TATTATTAGTAATAAAAATATTTATTTTATTTTAAAATTTAAAATTAAAAAATCACAATAAAAGTTTAACTAATAATTAATTATAAAAGCTTTGAAAAAAAGAAGAGGGAGAGAGGGTGAGAGAGAGGGGAGATTTTTTTAAAAATTTTGAAAATTTTGCAAAAAAATTCCTAAATTTTTGAAAATTTTCGGTACACGTCAGTACCGACCGATATTGGCCGATACCGATTAGTATTTATACCCGGTACCCAAAACTTCGGTACCGTTCCGTTTTCCAGCCGATACGAAACGGTACCCATAACAATAACCAGAATGTTACGAAAAAGAATAAGTAGACTTATCAAATATTTTAAAAATCGAACTGAATTGGCCAACTCGATCAAAAATAGTCTAAATTGAACAATTGTTCAGTTCAGTTTCATTCAATAACTTTTTAGTATAAAAAAAGTCCAATTTATTAGAGAATCACTCGATTCTTCAACGTACCGGTATGTTAATATACAGAAATCCTAACACTAAACTTCAGATTTCATTTTTAATTTTGGCTCTCTCTTCACCGTATTCTCTTCGTTATATCTCACTTCCTCCGTAGATACATGTAAAGTGTATATAATATATACTTAAGGGTAGCTCAACGAATGCAAAAATCTGAGTCATGTTGACTCTCCTTGCGCGACTACTATAAACTCAATCTTCTCTTCTGAAATCTCGCTCAACTGGTTTAAGATAACGAGCCTGTTGAAGCAAGATGAGGAATTTGTTTTAGGAAATAGTGCTACGTTCTTCAGAGTAAAGAGAGAATAGTGTTTTCTATGACTCCCATGCATGTTATATCCTCCTGCTTTTTACTCTAATAATACAGCCTTTTGACAACTTGAAGGGTTATATTGGTTCTGTTTCTTGCGTTATTTTTGTATGCTTGTTGGGTCTCATGAATAAAAGACAATGATTCATAATACGTGTCGCTTTTCTAAATATCTCTACCCTTTTTCCTTTTCTTTGATTTTGTTTCTCTGTAAGGATTTGAGCCTTGTGTTCTATTTATTTTCGTGCCTGAAGGGTTTCGGTTCTTGCTTGAATATTTTATTCCCCTTTTCTCGAAGCTGCAAATTTGGTGTTCATGGCTATTTTCTTTTTCTCTTTGTTCTTGTCCTTTTTGACACAATCACGTGACAACCACTTCTCTATTCCTTTACCATCTACTGAACATATGTTAAAATAGCTTTTTAAGATCTTCCCATTTTGATTTGTATTCTTGTATATTCGCTTCATTTAGTTATGGTATATTATACAAAAGACTAAATGTATTCTGAAATGAAAGTCTTATATTGCCAGATGGCCAATTTTAGCAGGGTTAGAACTTTTAAGATTTAAAGGTGTCCTTTAAATAATATGAGCTCACTTTTACGGTAGTACAATAGTAAGAAATGTTAAAATGAAACTAAATATTCGAAATGCAAATAATTTTAATTTACAATCTAGAATTTGAAGTTTTTGGTAATGATACGACATAATCTCATTTGGAAATAGAATTTTAATTTTTATTGTTAGATTCATATTTATTTATTATTAGTTTATTATATAATAATAGACATTAGTGTATTTTTTATTTTAACAAAATATTTTATTTTTATTTATTCTCATAAATTTTACTCTTTATTTATTATATACCGATTTTATAGCGGTTTATTACTTGTTGAACCCTTAAATTTTTTCTTTGACCGGTTTAATGTTTGCAAAATGATGCGTTGATGCTATAATAGATATACCAAAATTGGACAAATCAATTAAAAGAAAAGTTCTAGAAAAACTGGAAATTGTTAACTGAAATAGTTGAATGATTGAGATCAAGTTAACAATGCCGTCCACTTTGGGTCCTAGAAGACCTGGATTTGATTGATACCGTCCTCAAGAGAATAATGGCAAAAGGTCAAAGATGGTTGGCTCGTAATCAATCCCAACTTTCTTCCACCTTTCTAACTGTAATTTGTTGAAACAAAAGGTAAACAGAAACCATGCCTTATATCATGTTACATTTCTTTTCTCATTTAATGCTGTTTTATGTTGCAAACATTATTCTAGGTTCCCCCATCACTAAGGCGTGATTTAAATTCTACGTTTGGTGTATTAATTGAAGGGATAGGACCGTCTATTTCTTCCATTCATCTCCTAGTCAGAAGTTAACGAATTGGTCCAAGTATTCTCTCTCTCTATGTCCCCAATTTGTAGTAGGATTAACACTAGCACATTGCTTTCCTCTCTTCAATGGAACATGTAGTTTAGTCCTTGTGTTAAGGACACTGCTACTCGTGACAAGCATCATTTCAATTGAAGCCCTTAACTCAATTTCACGTTCTATTAAGGAAAGGATCAAACTTCAAAGTAAAAGAAAAGAAAAATCTAGCTGACTGCAAAGATTATGGAGATCGATAAAACAAAAAAATATTAACCAAAAATATAAGCACAATGACGATTTCAAGAACATTAATTAATTTTTTAAGTTAAAATGTCTCAATCTTCCACGTCAACCACAATAAGCTTATGAGGATTAAATCCAAAAATAGCCAAATTTTAAGTGCAATACGCTTTAGATATAGCAAGATTTAGTTAGGCAAAATGCGATGTTGAGGAGCTATCTAATGGCTAAAAGACAAATTAAAGAAGCTTGGCGACAAGACAATCTTTACCTCTACCGCAGGGAAACGCAACGCAAGTTGTCATTCTCAATATGAACTTTCCATAGGAAATTGTAAGTCGAGAAAGCTGGAGGGTTATAGTTCACTCACTTGTGATGATTCTAGTATGAGAAAAGGAAAGAACTATAATTCCTTGGTAATCTGCAGATTTTCGCTCTCCTGTAATCGTATCATGATGTGATTTAAACGTAAATAAGTGCTTTGGTAATTCAGAAATATTATTTTGACTCGTGAAACATAGGTAATTTATTTAATTTATTTAGCAATGTTTGAAACTTGATGGTAGAACACTGTTGTGATAAATGTTCAATGGCAAAGACGAGTTGGTTATGCTCTGACTTGAGAAACCCATGGGGGAGAACAATAAATGATTTCTTGGAACCAGCTTGAAAAGGAGAACAAAATATTGCTTCAAGTTTCTACAAGGTAATCACATTCGATTGCTTGATGCTGGTATTCAAAGATTTAATTCTAATTTCCCGAAGAAGGGTCACAAGTTAAACCAAGAACCTGAGTCCTTGAAAACAAAAGATTTTGTCTTTTCACGTGTCTATGCTCTTCCTGCTTTACAGGTTTCTGCCCTTTTTGGTTTGGTAAGCTAAACAAGGACCCAAGATGGCGATGGTTACAAAAACTGGGGCAACTTGCAACTGTCAAGTCACTTTTTGGGCAAGTCCAGTAGTCGAAAGAAGATAAGGGAAAATGGGAGGACATGGTTTTGGCATTAGTGGTCTTCCCAACACTGCTTTAACTATAAAGATGTATACAGTATACCAATGAACATTTTATTGGTGGGCACGTAATTCAGTCTCAGTCTTCATTTGCAAAGAGGTAGTGGTTTGGACAAACCCAATACTGTCAAACCTGGTGCTGGTTTTCATAAAATCTTTTCGTTCAAAATAAGTGAAATGAGGGAAAAGCAAATCATAGACCCATTCTAGTTTTCTCGACATATCTCATAAATCGACTCCTGAGACTCGTAAAATGGAGGTTGCAGCGCACGCTCTGCGGTCGGTATTGGTTAAATGTCCGCTGTCAATCTCTGAGTTGCTTGTCGAATTTGTAGAACTTCTACATACTTACCGATATTTCATATCTGACCACAGCGAAAAATTACTGGTTTCCTAGACTATATTTGGTGGTTTAACTTAAAAAATAAAGGTTTCGTGTTAAGTATCGTGATAACACTTCTTTCAGTAATCACATTATAAAGTTATTCAACAAAACTATCAGATCAAGACACAGCTTAATATGTTGTTTAAGTTTTATTCCACTAATTGAAATTGTATGAAGTTTCATTATGTAAATATCTTGTAAGTTATTGTTGAAAAATTGGGACAACGTCCAATCTCGATTACAGCCGAATAACTATAAAACTCTTTTCGTATTTTAATTTCTAAAAATCATGATCACTTTAATTCTATAAATGATTAACACATAAATCATAATAAAGCGTAAATCTTAATTTATATCTTATCATTTTCTTGTAGTATCTATCGAACTGTTTTCAAAACTGAATTATCTTAATCATTGTAGCCGCATAAGTATCCGACTTTTAATAGTATCCAAAGAATTAGTTGAGAGAACTTTGCAACTATTGCAGAGAGGGTTAAGTTAGAAGTACTAGTTATATTATAACTTAAGCTTATTTATAATAAGTTTTAGACATTTTAGTAAATTAATTGAAATTAAATTCTAATTTTAATTAAAATTTAATTAGAATTATAAATAATTCTAATTAAATACGAATTATGCCTAAATAAAATCTAATATCTCATATTAATTCTTATTTATTAAATATCTCATATTAATTATAAAATTTCTCAAACTTTCTATTCAAGTCCGACTTGAATAAAATATATTTACTCTTTTTAACCCGTTCTTTATGTATGATATATTATATTACTAATATATCCCAAATATATTAGTAATAGATATAAATCATAATTCTAAATTTTATTTAGGATTTGATAAATTAAATTCTTTTAATTTATCTGTAATTCTTTAAGTTAATAATTTATATTCATAGATCGAGATTGACGTCTAGCAATATATTATAACCACCTAAATATTTAAAATTGTCAAAGTGGTTTTAACTAATCTTTCCATACATGATTTTTTTTGCATAATTCAATTCTTTCATCATACAATGATATGATTAGACATAGAGTATGTAGTTAATGTCTACTCTATTTTTGAACGTAATCATATTAGTTCTCTACCGTTAGCTCTCACTCAATTAATCACATTTATAAACTATTTACAAAGTATCATTCTAACCTGGCTAAGGATTTTTTGAATTAATACTAATCGAGAACAACATAACATTCTCCTTAATTACTTTAGGGTGATTAATCCTATCTTGATCACTTAAGTACTTTCATATAGTCATGTTATATCCAATAACTACCGACTGAGCTATCATATGATTAAAATAAGTTATAAATAATATCAGAATATAGCAATCCCTATACAAGATAACTTTAAAGATTTCAAGTTAAAAGATCACTTATAAAACCATCGCAATGAGAATTTATATAAATATACAAGTAAAATAGATTTCTCATATGAAGTCAGTTTAGTGAACTTGTTATCTAATAAGCACCCAATATTTGTTTAAGTATCTTCATACTTTAGTTTATGAGATCAACTACTTCTTTCGTAAAGAAAAACATGATATGTACTAGTCTCTTTACATTCTATTACTGTTTATTCTTAATAAAATAAAGACTAGGAACAATTTAAGGATAATATATAAGTGCAATACGAATTTCATAATTATAATCTCATCATGCTTTCAATTGCAATATATGATTATTCATAAACTTGATCACATATATCTAAGTATGTACAAGATAACAACAGTCTTTAAATTATTTTGTCACTAAACTATGACCAACTAATTACCTGTGGGACATAAACCAACGATTATAACTAAAGATGATTGTCAAATCGATATTGTTGCATTAAGGATATTATCATAATAAGTTGCACAAAAATTCTCCACATAGGAGAGACTGTGGTCAAAAGATAAGTATAAACGTTATATGTTTAGAAGTAAATATGAAAAAGGAATTGTCAAAGAAGGAAAGAAACTGAAAAAGAAAAAACGCCCCATTCAAGGGGATCTCAATTTTATTTTTTTTTTGGGGTCCTTTCACAGGATTACAGGGTTGCTGTGCCAAAAGACTTTCAGACTAAGGTTGTGGAGTTCAATTTTCATGACAACTCACTCAGGCATGGTGATGTTATAGTTGCCGTCACAATTATCTTGGTTGTTGCTGAGTTTGGAACGCTACTAGTACTTCCTCAATTCAAACTCTAAACAGTGATAATGAAGAGCTATGAGTCGAGCGAATGCTGAGACACATGACTTACAGGCCATCAAATTGGTGGGAATGGGCATCATCCCGTTGTGTTCCCCAGTGTAAATACGGACAATAACAATCACAATATCAATGCACCAAATCGATGGGCCTGTCATCAAATTGTTCATCTTGTTTTATGCAGACTTAAGTCAATGGTGCTGTAACCGAATGCCAAGCTCCAGCTTATAAGCAGAAAACCATTTTGATGAGCTGAGGTTTGTCGAAAAGAAAGGAATTAAGAAAAAAGAATAGTACAGCACGAAGGCCACAACCTTATTTAGGAATGAATTGCTATGGTATCTCAGCTGAAATTCAGGTAAGAGAATTTCCCTTTCAGCGACTAATAAGTTGTCAAAACTCGCTCTACTATAACCAGTTACTCGTTATATTGTCGTTGTTAACAAAAGAAAGTGCTCCATGTATACAACACTACATATCCACTTGCACTCCATGAATGCCACGACTCTATGGTGATATGCAAGTCACAAGGCATACGTAAAGTCACGCAAATTCCTGCATATGAGATGCAACAAAAAGCAGTATGAGTACCAAAAGAAGAAAAGAAGTTCACACAAATACATAGGGGTGTTGGAATACACTTCAGAATTTTAAGTATAAAACCCTTGGAGAAAATCAAAGCTAATTAGCTATGCTCATCTGCATATTTGGCAGTGTAGGAAATGTAAAATTTATGACTAAACTTGAAGCAGTAAAAAGTTGAGATATATATCAAGAGGAATTCTTCAGTTCAGAAACACAATAAAAAATCCTACTACAAGGAGAACAAGTGTGCCTATAAACTAGCTTTGCACGATCGCAATTTGTCAGTTCAACCAAATGTCCAATCATGCATATATAAGTTTCTCCAACAACCTCAAAACTTCAAATTATCCTTAATCAGTTTGCCCATAAATGCAGTTCAAAGCCAAAACTCGCCCCTAACCAATGTAGGGTCAGCTCTATAATAACCGGTAGTAGAAATAACAAAAAAGGCTTCAAACAACAGATAATTAATTCTCTATTTTGTTACAGATACTAACCTTTATAATGCTGAATCAGACTTTATACTCATTTATTCGCATCCATTTGGTTGCTGACCACTTATTACCCCTAATCACGGGGCAACCACCTACAGCAAAGTAAAGATGGTATCATTACTGTATTCAGATATCACAATAACTGGAATACAAAGCACTAATAATTGGCAATAGTATAATTGCAAGCACGATCATTTTGACTATAACCAACCGTGCAAACTTGAAGGATCTAGTGAAGTATCAGGTTTCATGCTCCAGAAAAGTAAAGCATCGCCCATCTTGGGTTTGACAGAAAGCCCCTTTTTCCCACATTCAGATAACTCATTCCACCAAGGCACTGCGGTAAAGTTTCCTTTAGCAGTAGGAAACACTGTCTCACCCCCTTCTTCAACATCTGAGCTGTGTATAGCAGTAACAGAGGGAATAGGACAGTCAAGAAAGTGAATAAGAGTATGTGAAATGCACTAGCAGTTAAAAATATTTGTGGCAGATGTATGATGTCACTTACAGGTACATAAGAACGGTAGCTATACGCTGGCCGCCATTCCTGGTGTTGAAATCATCCATGAAGTAGTCATAGTGAGGTTCATATCTCTGTCCAACTTCATAGTGGAGGATTTGAAGTCCTTCTCCATGTTCTAAACATTGTGTTGGCGAGTATGATCAAGATAACCAACAATAAGAACCAAAATTCAACCAAACCAAACACTGTTTGGCAGATTGCAGAAAGGATTGCATTTAAAGAATAGTTAACAGATTCTGTCACTTCATTTCCTTGGAAACAAAATATGAAGCATAAATATCTCAGCACGCCAACAGGCAAAATTTAGTTAATGATGTTGATGTAGTGCTGAAGGATTTATGATGAGGATGCATTTGGCATAATAGAAAAACTGATAGCAATTGCCTAGCCTAACAAATTAAATTTGAACTCCTTTCAACTACCAGAACCAGATAAATTAAGCTACAAACAGAGTAATAGTAAACTTCATGCAATAAACTAATACTTTTTATTCTTTCAGATTACATAACCACAGAAAGGTGAGCATTTTGTTCATAATGAGCAGCAGCTTTATGCTGTCCAAATTAAATACAAAAATGAATCCAATTACACAAACATGTACAATTAGTTAACTGAATACTACTAGAAGAAGATCTATCAGTTATGAAGTTCAAATGCATACCTACAGGTATGAAGGTAAAGTCAGCAATCCTTTTCTCAATGTCCCTAATGATTTTGTCACGGCCTCTTTGCAGAAATGTCCCTGAGCTCGTACGCACTCTGCACTTTAACATACACAATCAATTTTGGTTACAAAAATTAAATACAGATTCATAAAAGAAGAATCTGAGAACTGGCATACTTGAAATGATAACTGAACTTAAAAAGTGCAAAACCTAAAGATAGAAAGAAGTACCACCTGCTATCCTTGCTCTTCCCAGTTTCACTATCAACAACAGTTGACTTCTGCATATGAGGCTTGGCAAGAGTGATTAGGTACTCGCACTCGTCTGTGGTCTGCCAAAACAATCAACCGCATTTCTTGATCACACCAGGTGGCATAACATAATTAAGGATGTAACTAAAAACCACTAAGTCAGAATAATAGCCATCACAAAGCTCCATGTAAGAAAGCAGGATTGTAATGGAAAAGGACCAAAGGAAAATGTAAAGGAAGGCATTCTACTAATCAAAGGACACAATTTCAGATTTTGAGTTTCATATTAGATTCTTGAGATTGTAAAATCGACTGGATTTAATTGAAACACTTCAAAATATTGTCGTTTTTGATCCATTCCAATTTAGTTGCAAGTAAAACTTAGGTTCCACCAATTGAAATTGCTTAACAACGCGCAATCTAAAAATTGAAGCAAAATCTTCAACAATTGAAAAAACAGGAAAAGAACATCAATTTTCATTGAAAGGCCTAACTCACCCCAAAAGATAGCTTGAGAGGGAAGGTTTGCGCACTATTATAAATGATTGAATACACTTATACTTGTCCGATATGGGATTCTTGATATACCCTCCTCAACCCAAAGTAGGGCTGGACATCTGTTGGGCATATTGGGCAAAGGAACAAAACCGGGTACCGCCCCAAACTATTGAAACAAACAAACTCTGATACTATATTGAAAGGCCTAACTTATCTCCAAAAGTTAGCTTGAAAGAGGAGGTTTGCACACTATTATAAATGACTAAATACACTCGTGCTTGTCCGAATTGGGATTCTTGAAAATCTCAGTGAAAAATTGAAACAAATCGAAGAATAACTCACCAAAAACTTATAATAAATAAAAGCTCGAGGCTCCCACGAGATCACCTCAACCCACTGTTCCCTTTTACCTTCATCTCCAGCACTTCTGCAAATTATACCCAAAATTTCCGAAACAATAAATCCCTAACCCACGAAGATCACAAATTACAAGATTACAACAATCCCGACAAAATCAGCCTAATAACAATTAAAATGCAGAACCTGCCGACTTGATTGTGGACGATGGTGCTGAGATCGTTGGCTTTACGGGAATCCTCAGAATTGCTAGGAATTGAAAGGATTCCAAGACCGAGAAGAATAAGAATTACGAAAGTGAACATGAGGAGCATTCCCATTATCAGCGTCGAAGAGGACGTTTTCCGAGGTGGAAGACGAGAGTATCTCCCTTTCGCCATTGCTGGTTCCTTCGAACCCCCCAAATTGAATAGACAAGTCGATTTCGAGAAGCCAAGAGAAAAATCTAACCACAAGATCTAGTAACTAGAAACAGAGTTTGTTGCATGAACCAATTCACTGGTGAGCTCCTGAGATTTGAGAGTTGAGACTTTGTCACAGTGATTTTGTACTTTCGGCATTTAAAATTTTCTTATCGCTCACTCTTATTAGTTATTCCTTAAAAAGAAAATGGAAATATCTAAATCCTTTATTCTCTAAATAGTGTAGACTTTAGGTAAACATTTTAATTTAATGTTGTTTATTGCAATATAAAAATTTAAAAAGACGTCGATTATTCAAATCTTTATTATACGTATAGATAATTAAAGAGAAAACGACACTTAATTGTTTATTATTTATTATAAGAACTAATATAGCTAATAATAACTACCAAAATAAATCTAAAGATTGGTTTTTAAAAATATTTCATTATAAAAAGATTTTACAGGAGATGTCCTACTCCTATATGTTAACTAAGTGGGAACAAAAAGGGAGTTCACTAGTTACTGTGGCTTTTCTTTTTAAATTGCAATCACTTGGTACATACATAAATAGTTACTTACACATAAGTTTATGGTCTATTATTAAGATGAGTTCCTCCAATCTTTTTTATTTGCTTAATAAAAATATTTAATTTTTATTAAATTTTGTAATTCTAACTAGAATTTTGAAAAGTGGTAATAAAATGCTTAAATTTTTATTTTTTCACGAAAATAGCTTATCATTATTCTTATTATTAACATTGGTAATTTAACATATTATGTCAGCTAGTATGTTTGTCACATAGATGACATGTCGACTTCAATTTTTTATATCAATAAATTGTATTTTATTAAAAAATAAATATAAAAAACTTAACTTGTAATATCTGACTTCCTCAACATACTAAGGTTAGAACCTTAGACCATTGCACATGAGTGATAGTAATGGGAAATTATGAGGTGTATTGCATTCACATGCATATCATTAGCATACACATATGAATTATGATTTTGTAAACAATGCAAAGATTATATATACACTCAATTGATATATTCTGGGGTATGAAAGATTTAAAATAAACATGATGTGAATTGTGAATTGTGAATTGTTATGTCTTGAATTTGGTTTGATTGGATTCCAATTAGTAATTTGGAATTAAATGTTAAAAACGGGAGATTGATGAATTAATATAGAAAAAATGCCAAGTGGTAAGATAAATTGACAAATGAAAAATTAGAATGACTAAGCCTATAAATTGAGTGACATTTGGCATAGATAAATGAGTGACAAATGGACTAGTAATTAATTGACAAATGGATCAATTATGGAGTGACAAATAGACCAATAACTAGGAGATAAGTGGTAGTATATTTAGTGGACAAATGGATGACATGCCTAGTGACATATGTCATTAAAAGATGAAGATCTTGCACCTAATTGCATAAAGCTAATGTCGCAAAGTTTTTGTTAGAACTTTCTTCGCCTTCTTCCTTGCTTAATTGCTACACTAAAGCTAGACTTTTATCCTTTACAAGATAGCTTAAGAACCAGCTGATTGTTATCTTCCATCCTTGCCGAAAACTAACTCATTCTTGATGATCTTACAAGAATAGAGGGCTTGATTAACTTGATATTTTAAGGTGGAATTAGAGCTTAACACGTAAGTAAAAATATGATCTTTATGGCATGGTTTAATAGAATAATGATGAGGAATGAATTGGAATGAAATATTTATGATGTTGATGTTGAATTGAGTTTTGGAAAATGATACTTCAGTGATAGTTTCAGGTTTGGCTTTTGGTGCATGAAAGACAATGATTTGTGAGCTGTCAATCGAATAATTTTGCGTAGGATTTGAAGATGATATTGATGAGGAATTGAAGTGTAATTCAGATCTAAATGAGGTTGTATAAATGAACATGAATTCTAGAAAATTTGAAATGTTAGAGATGTTTCCAAGTAGGTGAAATTTGTGGAGAATTTAGGAAATATGGATAGTGCATGATCGTGGCACTCATCCCATGACCGTGGCTAGTTGCACTAGTTTTTGTCAAGATCATGGGAAGGTCCACCATGGTCATGAGCAAGGCACTGAAATGATAATTTTATTTTGTGTAATTGTTGAGCTAACTAAGGATAAGTCACTCCACATTGGTGTATTTGGACTTGAATGAGGCT
Source organism: Erythroxylum flavicans (assembly GCA_027576715.1). Lineage (NCBI taxonomy): Eukaryota > Viridiplantae > Streptophyta > Magnoliopsida > Malpighiales > Erythroxylaceae > Erythroxylum > Erythroxylum flavicans. The sequence goes on along the minus strand of JANZXP010000194.1, from coordinate 22,302,565 downwards.
TGAAATGAGCCTAGTTTGATGCTTGATAAGTTGATTAAAGTGTTTGATAAGTTGAAGTTGTTAAATGATGTTATAACTTAAAGAAAAGATTGTTTGATAACAATGTATCTAAGTTTGGAATGTAGGAGTATTAAAGGAATGAAGATGTTCTTATGAATGTAAATGTATTCCAAATGATATGAATAATGCATTAGGAATGAATGAATGAGAATTGAGAATTGTGTGAATACTTAAATGTTAGAAAAGGGGAAATGAATGAATGGTTGATGAATTTAGAATAATCAAGCTTATTTGAAGATATAAACATAATTACAAATTGGTTATATTTAAGTTATGATGTATGATTGGTTAAGAAATTTGAATAAGGATACATAAGTGGGAAAGGTCAATTTAGTATGCATTGAGCATGACATATATATATATGTGTATGATTGAATATGTATTTGACTGATCAACTTAGTAATGAATAAAATATGTGCGTATTGCATGATTTAGATGCTTAAATTGAACGCTAGCATCCAGATATTGCCGGTTCGTTGAGGCAATAGCTAATCTGGAGCATATTGTGAATTAACCTAGATGTTTACTCACTTTGAATGAATTGATTGTGTTTAGCTTTTCATATTAAACTGATATTGATATGATTGCATTAATTCTAGACATTGATGGTCCGAGGAGTTCATATATAGGATTGTATTGGAAGTTCTATCAAATTGCGTGTGAATATGAAATGTGATAACAATTGGATGTGAAATGCTGGAATAAATATGGAATGTGAGAAATTGAATATGAATTGGCAGACTGGATCTGATGAATTGCTAGACTAGATCCGATGAATTGATACATGTGATAAATGCACACAAGAATGAACAGTAAATGAAATATGGCATATGGAATGATGTATTACATTAAAACGCATGTTCAAATAAAGAAGTTGTGACAGAAGTGACCAGTCTGAAAAGAATTTAAAGCTTAGAAATGCGTATAGAGAGACACAGGCTCAGTGATTAATGAGCTCAGTATCCACAATAGGTACAGGACAGTATGTAAAAAAAAGCCTCGTATCCACAAGGTATACAGGACAGTAATAGGTGCTTGGTCATAACTAAATAAAAATGAACAGAGTCATATGTGCATTTGCATATACATTCTTACATGTAACATATGAATGAATTGAAGTGAATGACTAAAATGTTTGAAATATAGTTGAATAGTGAACAAGGATGTGTTGTGATATGAAATGTTAATTTGCTTGATATATTTATGAAAGTATGATTCTTGATAAGGCATGATGAAGTGTGAAGTGATACGTAATATTTGTTGAATTAGAATATGTCTTGTCTTTGTGAACCTGACTTTAGTGAATACATCGATTATGGTTCAATCATTAAGTTCACAAACTCATCAAAATTGCGTTGTTAACTTTCAGGTTCAAAGGAGCTCTAAATAGACTTATTGAAGTAACTACTGTATTTGGATATGAGCTAGTGGTCGGGATCAGTTGTACTTCAATATGTCTTCAGTTATTTGTATAACGAATTGTACTTCTCAACTATTGTACAATGTATATGTGAATTCTGAAATGTAATGACATTTATGATTGGAAATGTTTGTAAATGAAATGTTCCAAAATGAAATATTGGTTGCTTAAGATGTGTTTGATGTCTGAAAATTTTTGTATTGTGTTGTTTCGATCGTCTTAACATGCCATCCTTGTAGAGTATGTTCTCAAATAATCGTCGATACGTTTAGGTATATGATCTATGAGAGTGATATGTTACACCTACCATTTGATTTTCGTCCCAAGTTCACTTGACAGATAATATGTTTTTAAAGAACTTCACGTATTTGGGTCTACATTTTAACACTTTAAGAAAAGACAAGTAAATTTGTCATTTCTTTAGCTTTTGTATTAGCTTTGAGAATGGTGCATCCAATTCGTTCTTTTGAATTCTTTGTGAGAATGGTGAGGAATGTTTGGATTTTCTTCATTCTTTTTCTTCTTCTTTTGGTCTTCTATAAGGTGAGGTTCATCTTATTTTTTCGCTAGTTCTTTTAGCTCTTTCCCACTCCTAAGTGTGACAACCTTAAATTGCTCTCTTGGATTTACTTCTATGTTGCTAAGAAAGCTTTCCACACTTCTCTTACATAATTCATTGGTAAGCTTGCCTATTTGAACCTCTAGGTTGTGAATAGAACAGGCATGATCTTATATTACTTCTTTGAACTTCCCTTTTAGCCTCTTCTCATCCATACATATGATTTTGTCCAATTTTGAATCCCATGAACTATACTCATTTTGCTGAAATCTTGTCTGGCCTTGAATTCCCATTTAAGTTCTTGCACTGATAGACTAAAAGAAATCTAGGTGATTCTACCCCACCGGATTATAAGTGTTCAAATAACGATGATTTCTTTCCCTACCAATTTGTGCCTTATTAAAGTTCGCGAGGGTCCTTTGTTCCCAAGATGTATTTCCTCCATCATCTTTCTTTCCATCTCTTTTTAGCATTTAACTTTTTGGATTCCTTATAGTTGCCCTGCGATGTCTAAATTGATGTATCTTCTACTTTGCACCCAACTTCCTTTTTTCTCTTTCCCTCTCTCTCTTTTTCAATTTTTTGTGATTGGGTACCACAATCACAAAAAATGTTAATAATTCCTTAAAACAAAGTAATTCAAAAATTCCTAAACTAAATTCCTTGGCAACTGTACCAAAAACTTGTTGAGCAAGTTTTACTTCTATAAAACCCTAAAAAATCTACAACCATACGAAATCCTAACTTTTAGTGTTAAGGTGTCGATTTCTTGAGGCATTAGTAAAACTAATTGAATCCTAATGTTTTCTAAGGTTGTAACAAATGTGATAAAAAATGAAAACAATCAAAACAAGTTTTTGGCGCCATTGCTAAGGAGGCATATAATTAGTTTAATTAAGTATAAGGATTAAGAAATTATAAAGAAAAAAAGAAAGAAGAGAAGGAAGTTTGCGCACAAAGTAGAAAACACATCAATTTGGTCATCACAAGGCAACAATGAGGAATCCACAAAATTAAATGCTTAGAAGAGATGGGAAGAACGATGATGGAGGACATACATTATAAGGAGCAAAGAACCCTTGCGGAATTCAACGAGGCCTAAATTGGTCAAGGAATTCATTATCTTTATTTGAACACATACTATCTGGGGTGGTAGAACCACCCAAATTTCTATTGGTCTAACGATGTAAGGACTCACATGGGATATAAAGACCTATTAGAATTTTAGCAAAATCAATATAATTCATGAGATTCTAAAATGGACAAGATCATGAACAAGCTCATAAATATGGAAGAGGCCCATAAGAGATTGGAAGAGAAGTTTAAGCAAGTAACAAAAGACTATGCCTCTTCTATTCATAACCTAGAGCGTCTAATGACACAACTTTCCCGTCAATTTTATGAAAGAAGTGTGGAAAACTATCTGAGTAGCATGAAAGTACATCCAAGAGACCAATGTAAGGCTATCACATTTAGAAGTGGGAAAGAGCTAGCAGCACTAAAAGAAAAACAAGCTGAATCTCACCTTATAGAAGACCAATCGAAGAAGGAGGGTGGCTCATTCAGGAAAATTGATATGGTCGAATCTTTAAAGGAGCAAGAAGAAGAAGAACAAATGAAAATGAACATAGAGCTTGAAGCATATATGAAAGTCTTTGTTCATAAAGTGAAAGAAAAAGAGGAGACGAAGGTGATTGAGGAAGAAAGAGAGCAGTTAACCTTTTTACAGGAAAAACTGTTCGATTTCATTAAAGATTCATGGAGATTTCATCATTCCTGATTATGTTGACAACTTGTTATTGAAAAAGGCAATACAAAAATTACTTGGATTCTTTAATTTGATTAATTATATCCCTTTCATTATCTTCCAACATGTAGCTTATTTATAAGCTACAAAGTTGAATTTGGGAAACATGGGTAGAAGCAAGCAACTCATAATTAATCCTGATTGAGTTTTAAAGGATACAAGGTCAGGCTAATGACCATAACTTAGTATCTTCAGTAATTATAATAAAATTATTGTGTCATTAAATTTGTTTTTAAATCATAAAAATAAGTTCTTAATGATTTGGAATGGGTTGGATCACTAATTCTCTAACTCTCTTGAATCATCTATAAGATAGGAAAACACTTTTGGTGTCAAGTGGATTTAGTCTCTCAACATTATCCCCATCACCACCTCGATCACCATGATAGGTTCTATACTTTAACCTTTGTCTCTTATTTTATTATTATTTTCAATTATCTCATGTTTCTTTATGTTTCGTTTTATTTTATACTTATTCCCACCTTATATGTTATGTTTGCTCTTCTCACATTGAGGACAATGTGTTTTGAAGTGTGGGAAGGAATGTGTATTGTATGCTTTTAGTTTGAAAGTGAATTTTGCATATTGTATGCTAGGTGTTTTAGGGTGCATAATGTGAATTGTGTGAACGTGTCAATGACTAAGACTTAACGAAGTTGATTTAACTATGAACATAGTCTTTTAGGTTGTAAATATTGATTAGCTTGAGAAATTAGTGACCTAGGTTACTTTAGTTAAATATACATTAGGATATGATGTTAGTTTATTCACCCTAGGAATTTGTCACATTCATTTATAATTTTAGGCCAATCGAATAAGTAGCATCATTAGTACCTTTTTATGAGAATTACTAGCTAAAGAAATGAGCTAGATAATCAAAAAGTGTAAGTCATAAGCAAATAACTATTTCGCTAACCTTTAGGTTTTAAATAGAGCCAATAGCTAGTTGAGAATATGATGAAACTGAGTAACCAGATCGACACACATCACAAATGTGTGCCTTCACGTCAAAAGGCTATAATGACATTCCAAGCAAGTCGCTTAATAAAAAGATGCCCTAGTTGATAATTAGATCGTCATTCATCACAAATGTTTTCCTTCATGGAAAAGGCTAGTTTATGTCTATAAAATCAACAAAAACAATGTTTTCTCAAATAAAATCTATCAATCTTTGTGAACAACTTAAATTTTCATTAAACGTACTTAAGGATAGTTACCTTTTTTATTGACCGAATAATTATCAATGTGTGTGTGCAATAAGCTTAACATTAAGGCCTGGATTAGTTTTATATTTAGTCCAAGATACCTAGACACTAATTTTACATATTAATAGCTTAGAATAACTTGAGGGATAGTGTTCGAAGTTAAAATAGTTCGTTAAGTTTAATCCCATTACCTCATTACATTTGTTTGTATGTTATGTTTTGATGTGTTATTGTTTTGCTTGTTTTTGTTTTTGTTTACAGATAAGCAAACGTTTAAGTGTGTTGATGTTGATTTTCATAGATTGCATCATATTTTGTGGGTAGTTAAGCATGTGTTTAGTGGTTAAATTTAATTGATTAGTGCATGTTGAGGTTAGAATTATGTTAGTTAGTTAGATATTTATGTCTTGAGTGTTTTGCGGTTAGAGCATGTGTTTGATCTTTAATTTTATGTTTTTGAGGTGATGTGACATGTTTGCTATTGTTTCACGGAAAATATAGAAGAACGAAGTAGCTTTGGAGGAGGCTCGAACAAAAAAAAGGGTCACAATCATGATTAAAGCATAGAAGAAGGACTATGATCTTAGCTAATTTGCTGCGATCATGACACAAAAGCCAAATAGGGGGCCATAATCGTGGCCTGCGCGACAAACACCTCACCTTAACTTTCTGAACTTTATTTTTTGGGGACATTTCGGACCTTTGGAGCATAGGAAAAGCCCTAGAGTTGCCCTAATTAGAAAATTCTATAAAAAGGAAAAGAAAAGATAGGAAAGGAGAGCCTCCAATCTGCCATTTTAGGAAACAGTCTAAGAGGAGAAAAGAAGAAGAGAGAGGAAGAGAAGGAGAGGAGAAAGAAGCAGGTCTTCACGACTGTTGCTTTCCTGAGGCATCTTTGTTTTCATGTTTTTGAATGTTAACATGAATACAAAAATGTTTATGTATTTGGGCTTGATTAAGATGTTCTAACTTTCATTCGGGATTTTACCTTGAGTTAATTTTAATCTAGTTATTTTTGTGTTATTTTGATTAGGTGTTATGATTGATTATTTGATCTTCATGCTTTGATAACAAACCAAGAGGGTGAGTCGAATGCAAAATGATTGGATCAGGTTAATGAGAGTTAGGCGATCCAATAGACCACACAATCAATATAGTTGGTTATTTTGTGGAAAGGGATCTCGTGTGAGACTCGATTTTTTTATTAAAGAGCTTAAAAACTAATTAGGTTTAGGATTGTTGGTAATTGAGAGATTACCCACTTAGTACTTAAACCAATTAGGGATTATTAATTAGGCACATGATTATAACTCAATAGAGAGTCATGCCCCCTTTGATAGTCTAGAACTGACATCCCATTTACACATAAATGACTAGGTTAGCATTAGTGATAGGAAAAATCTCCTCTTTCATAAATTGGTAATCTTCTTGGTGGATTTCCATTGTGATTTTTATGTTGCTCAATTTCAATTTCCTTTATGTTGAATTTTCAAATTAAATTCTTGTCAATCTTATTCTTGTTTTCTTGCAATTTTTATTTTTTATTAAATTTTTAGAGCCTTAAATAGCTTAGGATTATATTAGTTCAGCCTCCTCATGGGATCGACCCTTTATATACTACATTTCACGACCCATGTACTTGCAATATTTGAGGGCTATAAATTATAAAGCTTTCCCAACATCCAACAAGTTTTTGGTGCCGTTTTCGAGGAGACATAGGATTCATTTAATTCTTTGAGTCTAAGGATTAAGAAATTATATAAAAAAAGAAAGAAGAGAAGGAAGTTTATGCACAAGGTAGAAGACACATCAATTTGGTCATCATAAGGCAACAATGAGGAATCTGCAAAATTAAATGCTAAGAAGAGAGAGACAGAACAATGATGGAGGACATACATTATAATGAGCAAAGGACCCTTGCAGATTTCAATAAGGCACAAATTGGTCAAGGAATTCATCATCCTTATTTAAACACATACTATTTAGGATGGCAGAACCACCCAGATTTTTATTGATCTAATCATGTAAGGACTCTATGGGATATCAAGAACTATTAGAATTTCAGGAAGATCAGACCAGTTCATAGGATTTTAATTGGATAAGAACATGGATAAGCTCATAAACATAGAAGAGGCCCAGAAGAGGTTGAAAGAGAAGTTTGAGCAAGTAACGGAAGACAATGCATCTTCTATTCACAACCTAGAGCTTCAAGTGAGACAACGTTCCTTTGAATTTTGCATAAGAAATGTGAAAACGAGCAACATGGAAGTATATATAAGAGAGCATTTTAAGGCTATCACACTTAAAAGTGGGAAAGAGCTGGAAGCACTAGCAGAAAAACAAGTTGAATCACCCCATCTAGAAAACAGAGAGAAGAAGGAGGGTGAGTCATTCAGGAAACCTAATATGTTCGAATCTTTAAAAAAGAAAGAAAGAAGAAGAAGAACAGATGATAATGGAACTAGAGCTTGAAGTAGATATGAAACTCTCTGTTCATAAAGTGAAAGCAGAAGAGGAGAAAATGGTGATTGAGGAAGAAAAAGAGAAGTTAACCTCCTTAGAGGAAAAACTGTCTGATTCCATTGAAGATTCATGGGATTTCATAATTCCTGATTATTTTGAAAGTTTATTATCAAAAAGGGAATTACAAAAATTACTCAAACTCTTTGATTCGATAAATTATGTCTTTTTCATTATCTTCTAACATCTGACTTAGTTACAAGCTATGAAGCTAAATTTAGGAAACAATGATGGAAGCATGCCACTCATAATTGATCCTGACTGAGTTTCAAAGGATATAAGGTTGACCTAATGACCATAACTTAGTACATTCAGTAATTAGAATAAAATTATTATGTCGTTAAATTTGTTTTTAAATTCTAAAAATAAGTTTTTAAAGATTTGGAATGGGTTGTATCACTAATTCTCTTACTCTCTTGAATCACTTATAAGATAGGAAAACACCTTTGGTGTTAAGTGGATTTGGTCTCAACATTATCCCCATCACCACCTCAATCACCATGATAGGTTCTATACTTTAACCTTTTTCTTTTATTTTATTGTTATTTTCAATTATCTAATGTTTCTTTATGGTTCGTTTTATTTTATGCTTATTCCCACCTTATATGTTATGTTTGCTCTTATCATATTGAAGACAATGTGTTATCGAAGTGTGGGGAGGAATGAGTGTTGTACGCTTTTATTTTGAAAGTGAATTTTGCATATCGTATGCTAGGTGTTTTAGGGTGCATAATGTGAATTGTGTGAACGTGTCAATGACTAAGACTTTACGGAATTGATTTAATTATGAACATAGTCTTTTAGGTTGTTAATATTGATTAGCTTGAGAAATTAGTGACCTATGTTACTTTGGTTAAATATACATTAGGATATGAAGTTAGTTTATTCACCTTAGGAATTTTTCACATTCATTTATAATTTTAGGCCAATCGAATAAATAGCATCATTAGTACCTTTACATGAGAATTACTAGCTAAAGAAATGAGCTAGATAATTAAAAAAGTGTAAGTCATAAGCAAATAACTATTTTCCTGACCTTCGGGTTATAAATAGAGCTAATAGCTATTTAAGAATATGATGTAGCTAAGTAAGCAGAATGACACACATCACAAATGTATGCCTTCACATCAAAAGGCTATAATGACATTCCAACCAAGCCGCTTAATAAAAACATGACCTAGTTGATAACCAGATCGTCATTCATCACAAATGTTTTCCTTCATGGAAAAGGCTAGGTTTATGTCTATAAAATCAACAAAAACAATATTTTGTCAAATAAAACCTATCGATCTTTGTAAACAACTTGAATTTTCATGAAACATACTTAAGGATAGTTACCTTTTTGATTGACCGAATAATTATCAATGCGTGTGTTCAATAAGCTTAATATTAAGGTCTAGATTAGTTTTATATTTAGTTTAAGGTACCTAGACATAGATTTAACAAATTAATAACTTAGAACAACTTGAGGGATAGTGTTCGAAGTTAAAATAGTTTGTTAAGTTTAATGTCATTGTCTCATTATTACATTTGTTTGTATGTTGTATTTTGAAGTGTTATTGTTTTATTTGTTTTGTTATTACTTAAGGATAAGAAAACGTTAAGTGTGGGAATGTTGATAGTTGTAGATTGCATCATGTTTTGTGGGTAGTTTAGGATGTGTTTAGTGGTTAAATTTAATCGATTAGTGTGTGTTGAGGTTAGAATTGTATTAGTTAGTGAGATATTTGTGTTTTGAGTGTTTTGTGGGTTAGAGCATGTGTTTGAGCTTTAATTTTATATTTTTTATGTGTCGTGACATGTTTGCTAGTGTTTCAGGGCAAATATAGAAGAATGAAGGAGTTTCAGAGGAGGCTCAAACAAAATAGAGGGCCACGATCATAGCCAATATGCCACGATCATGAGAATGGCATAGAGCAAGGACCACGATCATGGCCAGTTTTCCACGATCATAACAAAAAAGCCAAACAGGGGTCCATGATCGTGGCCTGCTCGAAAAATAGCACACCTCAACTTTTTGAACTTTATTTTTAGGAGACATTTTAGACCTTTGGACCACAGGAAAAGCCCTAGAGTTTCCCTAATTAGAAAATGCTATAAAAAGGAAAAGAAAAGATAGGAAAGGAGAGCCTCCAATATGCCATTTTGGGAAACACTCCAAGAGGAGAAAAGAAGAAGAGAGAAGAGAAAGAGAGGAGAAAGAAGTAGGTCTTCGCAACTGCTGCTTTCCCGAGGCATCCTAATCCCCATTCTATGTTTAGTTCTTTCATCTTTGTTATCATGTTTTTGAATGTTAAGATGAATACAAATATGTTTATGGATTTGGATTCGACTAAGATGTTCTAGCTTTCTTTTAGGATTTTACCTTGAGTTAATTTTAATCTAGTTATTTTTGTGTTATTTTGATTGGGTGTTATGATTAATTATTGTATCTTCATGCTTCAATAACAAACAAAGAGGGTGAGTCTAATGCAAAATTATTGGATTAGGTTAATGAGAGTTAGGCGATCCAAGAGACCATGTAATCAATATAGTCGGTTATTTTTTGGAAAGAGATCTCGTTTGAGACCTGATTATTTATTAGAGAGCTTAAAAACTAATTAGGTTTAGGACTGTTGGTAATTGAGAGATTATACACTCTGTACTTAAGCCAATTAGGGATTATTAATTAGGGCACATGATAATAACTTGAGAGAGAGTAATCCCCCCTTTGATAGTCTAAAACTGACATCCTATTTATACATAAAAGACTAGGTTAGCATTAGTGATAGAAAAATTCCTCTCTCTCATAAATTGATAATCTTCTTGGTTGATTTCCATTGTGACATTTATGTTGCTCAATTTCAATTTCCTTTATGTTGAATTTCTAAATTAAATTCTTGCTAATCTTATTCCTGTGTTTAATTTCTTGCAATTTTTATTTTTTATTAATTTTCAGAGCCTTAGATAACTTAGGATTAGATTATTTCACCCTCCTCGTGGGATCGACCCTTTATATACTACATTTCACGACCCGTGCATTTGTGATATTTGAGGGTTGTAAATTGTAAAGCTTGCCCAACATCAATAAGTTTTTGGTGTCATTGCTAAGGAGGCATAGGGTTTGTTTAATTCTTTTAATCTAAGGATTAAGAAATTATATAAAAAGAATAAAGAAGAGAAGGAAGTTTGGGCACAAAGTAGAAGACACTTCAATTTGGTCCTCACAAGGCAACAATGAGGAATCTACAAAATTAAATGCTAACAAGAGATAGGTAGAACGATGATGGAGGACATATATTATATGGAGCAAAGGACCCTTGCGGACTTCAATGAGGCACAAATTGGTTAAGGAATTCTTCATCCCTATTTGAACATATACTATCCGAGATGGTAGAACCACCCAGATTTCTGTTGGTCTAACGATGTAAGAACTCACATAGGATATCAAGACCTACTCGAATTTTAACAAGATCAGTGTAACATCTATTCCCATATTAAGGGTTAGAGTCGGGAATACATTAAATGAGAAATAAAAGTGAGAGAAACGAAAATGCATTTCATACTCATGCATTATTTGACATGCACATGCACGTGAATATTGAACTTCTGCACATTAAAATGATTGTACATGTATTCGTTGACATTTCGGGTATAATTGATCTATAAATGTGATTATCTTTGGAATTGTGAATTGTATGGGTTAAGAATTGATTTGGAGAGTATACTTATTGACTCAAAATTTTTAGTAAAAATTTAGGAAAATTCTAAAATTTAAGTGTATTTTTGGACTAAGAAAAATGTCAAATGGTGGAACAATTGATGAATGGAAGTAGAAATTTTAATAAATGACACTAGGATTTAATGAAAAGTGTCATTGAAAATTTTAGAGAATATTAGGTTGAAAATTGGAGATAAATGGACTAATAGATTAAAGAACTAAAAGTGGAACCATAGGAAAGTGACAAGTGTCACTACCACTCACCACTTACTTTTTATTTTACCAAATTAAAGACCATTTCATGGTCTTTCACTTGACCATTTCATGGTCTTTCACTTGACCATTCATGACATATGCTTCATTTCTCCACCTTTTTCATTTTTCTCCATTTTTCTATCTTCTTCACTCTACACTCTCTTCTCCAAGCATCAAATGGAACCTTGCTTTCTTCCATTGCTAGCCACTTAACTATCTAGCTATCTTCTTCTTGTTACTAAAAGATCCAACCCTGATTTTCGTGGATGTTGAAGGAGCTAGGGTTCTTGGAGACTCTTGAAGAAGCCTTAGGTAAATCAAGTAAGTAACATATTACTCTTCATGGCTTTGATGAATGAAGCATGTTTGATAATAGTTAGAGGTTAAATGTTCATAAATTGAGGATGG
>JANZXP010000194.1:22259103-22276727 GCA_027576715.1 Erythroxylum flavicans | reverse complement strand
AAACAACATTAGTATAAGAATATATAACCCTCATTTGCCCCTTAAAAGCAATTAGTCACCTAACTTTAATTGAAGCTCTTCCTAGACCTTAATTAGTTCTTCCCTACTATTTTCTTTTTCCATATTTTGGAATATACACTTGTTAAGTTTCAACTTATAATTCTTCATCTCTTCCATGATAAACCTCGATTTCTGACACAAATGAATGATTTGTAATTCTTTACATGTTTAGATACTCCTTTTGTGACTTGCAACTTTTAGCTAGGAACAGATCTTGAATCAATATAAAGGAATGATAAGAGAAAAAAGGGGTTCAAAATACTAACTTTGCTTTCACGAAAACGAGAGAGCCACCTTCCATCCATTGGGCCCTATCCAATTTCTTAGTAAGAGACTGTTTTGATGTTTGTTTATTGCACTAGATATAAAAACATCCATCATATCTTAAGTCTGTATCTCCAGTCTTATCAACACAATATCTGAAATCATTGAAAAAGTTCCTCTAATTAAAATGTCCTTGAACTTCTAAAAAGTATAAGGTCTTACTGAAATCACCCATCACTCTCCAAGGCTCAATTGTATTTATCTGGCTAATCTATAATATCACCCATAGGTCCCCTTCTTTGAAATGCATAGTTAGATCTATAGATAAAAGTTATTACAATCCTTACATTTTCAATAATGAATAGTGTTGATAAATAAATCAATTGGTCACTGGATTATAAAACATTAATACTTACTAGTTTATTGTTGTACCTAACTATTATACATCCAAAATGATGGTGGGCATAGTTTGAAATAAATGACCATTTTTTCTCTACGAAGGTCAACTTTAGGCAAATCTCTTTATTAACATTTGTTTCCAAAATACTAGCTAACACTACTTTGTGTTTCCTATAGAAACTACGTAGGAGACTATTATCTCTATGGAAAGTTGAGACCCATGACACTCAAGGAGACTAAATATATGAGAAAAAATTTTGTTGTTTGGATTGTATAGACCCATTTTTCCTACTAGGCTTCCTTAAGTTATCCCTTATGGATTCCTCTTATTCTATAATTTCAACCTATCCAATACTTGAGTTTTATATAATGCTCTCCATCTAGGATGAACCGTCCTTCGATCCCTTGATCAACTTTTAAAGGGATACTAATCTCAAACCCTCCTTAAGTGCTCTCCTTCCTGTTTCTATTCTCAACTGTGTTCTTATTTATCCCATTTCTAGTTGAAGTTAGACTAGTATTAAAACCCACTTAGAGTATGATTTCCATTTTATTGTTGTTGAAGGTTTGGTTCAATCATTGCCCTTATTTTATAGAGATTTGCTTTGTTAGCCCCATAAGTTCCTGATAGGCCTTATTGACAAATGCCCTACCTATTGGTTTCTATTATTTACCCTAGATTGCTAATCATGCCTTCCATTGGTTGGATACCTTCATCTAGTCCTCAAATAACTCTTCATTCTTTCTTAACCTCATTAATGGTATTTCATTTAAAAGTTCCAAATCCCTTACCTAATTCACACAGAGTCTTGCATAGCCAATTATCCTCCTATGAGCCACAATCTCATCCACACATAATGGTGCACTTATGAAGCTAGCAAGAAGACTAAGCCCTTTAGTGAACACTGTAATGGAACATTATAAATATTTATCCTTATCGGTATGTTAGCTTGTTTGACACTTTTTAGACTTAATCTTGGACACCATGGCTGCAGGAAAAGTGGAGCATTTTGGATGTGCTTAGGACTCACTCCTAGCACCTTATTTAAGTCAGCTTTAGAGAGAAACCTAAATAAAACAAAGCCAATTTCAAATAAGAGGAATTATTTCAGATCAACACTATTCTAGCTTTTGAAGGACAAGTTAAGGATTAATGGAACAGGTGACTTCTTTTTAATAAAAATGCCAACTAATATGGTTGTCTATAGGCTAGCCCTTTCCTTAAGAATATCAATTCCAAGGGCTATTATGCTTCTACCTTCTAAGATCTATAGAGGGCAGTAGAAGTGAGATGTTTGAAGTATCCTCGACCACATTCTTTTAATTCAGCTTAGGGCTATGAACAATAAGGGGATTGGAGTGGGAGCTTAGTTAGGTGATGAATAAATAAATCCTTGTATTACATGAGCTTTGGTGGACAGATTTAGCTAAGGAGGGAACCTCACTGGAAGGGAAGGGAGTGTAGTTGGGTCTAGAGAAAGTTAACTTATCAAGCCTGGGAAATAGTTTCCCAACCCAGAAAGGAAATGGCTAGGGGAGCTTTTAAAAAGTTGTTACCATTTAAGGTAAAGAACTAGAGGTGAGAAAATAGGGATTAAGTAAAATACCTTCAAATCCCTAGGTAAGGGAGGAATGAAAGCGCAGATAGGAGTAAGGGGCAACGAGGGATTAAGACAAGCAAAAACAAGAAACATAGTTAGAGTAGAGGGGAGATCTAAGAAGAAGCCAAGAAAAGAAAAAGTTTAGAAACCTATAATTGTCGATAGTAAGATTTATCATAGAGGATCTTCATGACATCTCTCTCTACCATCATCTTTATCTCTATTCATTATCTATGAGAGGGATCTTCACAGCATCTCCTTTACCTATTGATTTTCTTGTATATTGTTAGGTGATGAAATGGGATGGGACTTTATCTGTTTCCTACTAAATCAGGTCTTCTTATGCTCTTTTATAAAATCTTATATACTTACAAGCTTGAATTTCAAATTAGTCTTTGTTTCTTAGGCATTTTTCTTTAATGATTATTTCTTGTCTTCTATTCTTATAAAAGTTTTGATCATTTGTTAGGAGTGTTATATGTTTAGGTATTATTTGTCTTTTGTGGACTTTGAAGAAGAAATATAACTAATAGGTGGTGGTTTTGAATATTATGGTTGTGAAGTTGTCGCAATTGTGATGAGAATGAAATATTTTCAATAAATATAATACTCATAATGAATTCCAACAGGAATTAGAAGAATTAATGGATAGGCACTTGCATAAATATATGTCATATATGTTTTGTGCATCTCTGCTTATGATATAGAGGATGAGGATGATAAAGGGGATTAGCTTACACGTAAGAGGCAAAGATCTGATCTTAAAGGTGATGACTTGTTTGAGTCATCAATAACAATGTGATGCTAGTCAAAGATACTATCATTAGGCTACTCATCGGGCTCAAGAAATGATCATCATTATGTAGAGGAGTAATCAGGAGTCTGAGTTTATTGCACTTATAAGCTTATACATTGTGTCGATGCTTCACCAACTTCATAATAATAAGGTGCGTGGAAAGGCCAAACATGCAGGATTCAATAATTTTGCAAACGTGGTGAGACCAAGAGTAAATAGAGCAAGGTAGAGATTGAGACAGTTAGAGCAGAGTTTAATTTTTAAGGTGGTGTCTATAAAATGGAGTGAGTTGCTGCTTTCTAAAGAAGTGAAGATAGTTTTAAGCTTTTAGCTTTAAATGGAATAAGACTTTTATTTTTAAAATTTTTAAAATTATATTATTTTTATTGTCATGTGTGTAATGACGGGTAAATAGACCAATCTACATGCTATTTCACATCAACATTGTTAATGGTGGACTATTTTTGTAAAAAATTAGAAGTTTGAAGATTTGATTGATATTTTTAGTAGTTATAAATAATATTACAAAATCAAGTAAAAATTGAGATTTAAAATATAATTTATCCTAAATAACTTATTAACTTTGTAGTTTCTCTTTGATTCAATTAAGAATTAGCTAACCAATTTGTTCAACCTAAAGATATATACACAACCTTAGGGAAAGATGAGTATCAAATACACTATTTTTATAACTTCTCTTCGGTTGAACTTAAAATCAGTTAATTAATTCAGGTTAACTAAAAGAAAGGACAATGAATGCAGAATCCTAAAGAGATGACGGTTTTAAACACACGACCTCAGGAAAGAAGAAGAATACTTTAACCATATCTATTTTATGACATTAACTAAACAATTATTTATGTTTGTAGGAACATATACTTTAGACTTCAAAATTTTATATATTTTACATTATTTCTCTATATCTTGAAATATAATTTGTTATATAAATAATAAATTAAAATTTTATATTTTTGCTCTTTAAGACATTATGAAAATGATGTTATTTATGCATTAGATTTTAATGCAGTGATTATATTAAAAAATATAAGTTTTAGTGTTAAACTTTTGGCTAATTTTTTCAAATTGGAAATTTTTACATTTATTTTTCTTCTCAGGTATCATATTTAAAATTTTAATATATCTATATGATAATACATCATATATAATTAATTAATAAATGTGCTCTAACACCTTTTTTTTATAGATTTTAATATTATCTTTTATATGATTTATATTTTAATTATTACTTCACATTTAACTTAACCTTATTCATTTCGATTCAACCTATTAGATGTTTTACATTAGAGTTCAATACTTTGATTCGATTTCTTTAGTATTGCTTCTAACTACAAGTGAACCTATATTTATTATTTGAGCTTAATTTTTTTGTCATAATTCCTCATGTTTCAAAAATCTTTGTCCACAAAGTTTGAAGTTAAAATAATTGCACGAGTTACTTATCATCCTTTATATAAGTTCTCTAAGTAAAAAAACGTAAACATAAGTATATTATATGAAATTTAGAAATGTAAAGCCTCTTTAGACCTAATCACGTGCGAGCGGAAGATTTTAAGATATTTTAATAAGGTTACTCATAGTATATTCTACAAAATTTTGTTTTGAATTAAATGATACGCCATAAAAAGTGAACTCACGTATATGATTTAAAAGATGTCCTACTTGGATTGAATGTGGAAAACGATATATTAGACATATGTATATAATTAATGTGTTGATTATATATAAAAATATATTTAGCAGATAATCACATTTAAAAGACCTAAAACATACATTGCTAACAAAGATACAAAATTCTTTTAAAATAGTTAGGAAACTTACTAACATGTTATTTCAAAAAGGTTTTTAATTTGTAGATAACGTATAAATACTTAAGCGATGATATACATCTATAATATTATTTGAGTAATATTATCTTATTTATATTTGAATAAAAACATGCTCTTTCCTATTTAAATTTTTCTTTAGTACTTTATTTTTTAAATGAAAGACATAAAACACCCTTGTAGTTTGAAAAATTTTAGAGAAATTCCTTAGTACTTAAACTTATTGAAAAAATCTCTTTGAGATTTTCGAATTTTTAGAAAAAAATTCCTTTTATCAGACTTCAGTGAATATTAGCATTACAATTGGGCCAATTAAATATAACTAACATGATGATCCAATCAAAATTTTAAACTCGAATTGAACTAATCAAGCCCAACAAAAACTAATAATTTATTATAATTAACTTAAATTATTATTTTAAAGCTAGTTTAATTAGTTCGAATTAAGTTAAGAGCTGAGCTGAGTTGAGTTATCATATTAGTGATATTTGATTAGTCAACATATAATGTTCATATTGTGTGTGTTTCATCATTATTTTTTAATCAAAATTTAAGAGAATGATTTTTTGGAAAATTGAAAACTAAAAGGAGGTTTTCAATAATTTTAAAAATTAACGAAAATTTCTAAAGTTTCTTAAACAACATGGGAGGACTATATCTTTTACCCTTATTTTTATTTTACCATTCATATTTGGAACAATGATAACTATTTTAGTGACTTCATCATTCAAAAACTTCGAAATATTATCTATTGAGTTTTCAATAATTAAATCAGACCTAAGATCTCTTCAGTAAAAATTAACCTTATGACAATCATACTTAACACAATATTCTCATCCATTAGCACTTTATAAGCGACTTATTTATTATGGATATGAACCTTTCTTTGCTTTAAATTAGACGGTCTGACATCCATAACTTTGAGTTTCATCGTGCAAGCTATACTCAACAACATTTTAAACTACTTTGTAATTAGGGACAAATCTTCTTGTTTCTTCCATAATTGAGCCAATATAGTTGCAAAGTAAAATTAAGCATAAGTTAGGATGACTCCAATTAGGCCAAATTTGTCAATTATAGCCTATCATTTTATGTTTTTTCAAACATTTCATTACTTTTGGAGGCCCAATATTTTGTACCAATAATAATTTTTATAATCCAAGTAACTATACATTTTATAGATAGTTTCCTAAACAAATTATTTGCTTATTCAGTCAATTTGTAATTGGCACACCTTAAGAAACAATTTCATTGAACAAATTCCTAATCACAATTTCATTAAGTACTTTATGCCCCTCTTCTATATATACAACAATCTTTAGATTTTCAATATGGTCCCCTAATTACTAGCATCTTAGTACTTGTATCCCATTCTTTGACTTAGCTTAAATGACGTCCTCTTGTCAAGGTGTTCATACACAAAACAATAACTGAACTTTATTTTCTCATAAGCCTTAATATCTTCATTAGGTGCAAAGACAACTTTATGACTTAACTTTTCATCTATTAGGTCTCTAAATACATCATCATACCTCCCTTTTATAGGTAGAAGATACTTCCCCTAACTTAAAATAATAATTAATCAATTTGTTTCTTAGGTAAAATTGATGTCATCTAAAAACTATCCCTTCCAAGTTCAATTTAGTAATATTCATCTCAATTCTCATGAGATCCTATTTATATGACTCATATTTTCTAATTCATAAAAAACATGTAGCTTTATTTGGTTGAATATAGGCTAGAGGAACAATGTCTTGTAGGAAGTTGGTGTGAAACTTTCATGTTAAGACTATACATTCAACACAATATGAATGTGAAAAGAGTTGTTAGAATTTTCAACTCGTTCTTATAATGATTAGACTCATAACATATAAATATGTACAAGAAAAAGAAGGGTTCAAGAGTAGTTGGAATTTATTGGACTTTATATAATTTATTATATTAATAATGTACCTCTAATTTTTTTAGTTTTAGTTTCATAACATTTGTCTTTACTGTCAATTTTTGTTAATTGTAAACTTTAAAACAACATCGTATAATGCAATATGTAATACCATATATAATGTCGTGTAATAAAAATGACATTGCTTTAGAATTTTTTAATAGAAATTGAAGATGGAAAAAATGAGTGTTATAAAATTAAAAATATAAAAAGAGTTTTTAATAGTTTTTAAAAGTAAAAGATAGATGAAGAATATACCGAAGTTACATGGATTCCATTATACTTAACTTGAGAAAAAAACAATCCTTAATTAGAAGCACAACGCCACAAGAAAGGGATATGATAGAACAAAGAAAATTGAGTTATTAAAAAGAGATGAAATTTAAATCTTACGATCGAGAGAACCTAAAAGTGAGAACAAGTTACCTGTTTCATTTACTCTGCTACATCCGATTTCATCCGTATATTTTATGTAGGACTTAAAAATTTATATGGATGAGAGAGTAAGTAGAACTGATAATTTCATTGTCCTAAAAGTGACCCAAGCTTGCTCTTCTTAACTACAAATACTCAAGTAGGCCTATGTTACAGTAACCTATCAGAAAATCAAAGAAAAACTGTAGGCAAATCATACGTTACCAATCCCTTCAAAGCCCATAACTACAATAGGTTCAAATTCCAATTCCTTACCAAGCCCATTCCACGCATTAAGGAAAGAGATACTACTTGCCGTTTCAGGGATGATTGTCTATCTGACTGCAAAATCACTTGCCAAAGCACGGAGCGTGAAATTACAGCCACAAATGACACCGGCAACTCTGCTAAACCCGCAAAACCTTAAGGCTTTCTTTCCTGCAAGTGTAATTACTAATCCCTCCTCTTCATCTCCTAAGCTTTCTTCTCTGAAATTTCCGAGGAAGGTACTCTCTTTCTGTTACGCTGATGATGACCATGTTCTCGGCGATTGCGTCGTCTTCGAAGAGGGTGTATTCGAGGACCCATATCTCCGTTCCAACTTCAATGTCGTCAAAGATTCTAGTTCCGTCACAAAGAAACCAAAGTCCAAGAAAACTGTCGTCCCAGAAGTTCAAAGGCAGAATTTAGTCCCAGACCACTGGACGGAAGTGTTGGCAGAGATTCATATGACTAAGAAAGAGAGACGGAAAATTGCTCAAGAGATGGAATTCAACAGCAGATTGGAAAAGAAAAGGAAGGCCTTAGCTCCCATTAGGAGTGTGAATTTGGAAGAGTACAAGGCCTACAAAGAGGCCAAGTTGGCACAGTTGAAGCCTCTTGTTCTCGATAACCCCACAACCTTTCCGGTGAAGGAAGAGGAGGACGAGGACGATGAAGTTAAAGAGAATTCCGCCGAGCGTGTGTCTTCTAAGAACCCCAGATGGGCAGTTTATGGCAAGAGTTTCGATGATGTTACGGAGTTTTTTAACAGTGGACAATATGTGCCTGGGAAGAAATCTGAAGGTATTATCTTCTTCTTCTTAATATTATTACTTATGCTTCTGGTTTATTTTGGTTTGTTTTTATGTTTCTTTTACTTCATTAGCCCGGCGCAAGTTGTTCACCAAAGATGAAAAGACCTTGTTGAATAGGAAGATTCCTCATCTAGAGCCTGCTACGTCTGTGAGTTTACCATTTGACTCAATACTTCCTAGTCACTATCTTTTTCTCTGATGTGTGTGTGTGTGTCTATATTTTTGATGGTTTCGATGTTCGATTCTTGTTCCAACCAATAGGTAAGGACCAAATGAATTGTAGTAAGCTTTTTTCTAAAACTACGAATTATTAGTGGTTCATTTATGGGCTCTGAAAAACAATCTTCTGCATATGTGGTATTTTAGTTTTGTTTATCTCAAGTTTTAAAAGGAATTGTCATATCTTGCATAATTGGCTGGATACTTCCCACATCTTGTCAATTACTGTTGATAAGTGTTATCCATCGTCTGCAGAGAAAATGGCTTCCATTGCACACTCTTGCTGCATCAGGAGAATTCTATCTTACGAATATCTTATTGAAGCATAGTGTTGACATTAATGCTGTTGATCTGGTACGATTAAATTTGATAATTTTCTTGGTGAATGATACATTTCAATGGTTCTGGTTTCTTCCTTTCTGGACAAAAATGTCTACCGTTAAGCTTGGAATTTTAGATTGTTATTTTCGTTTTTGTTTTGGAGCTTAGATCCTTAAATGTTCTTCAGGATGGTTGGACTGCACTTCACAAAGCAGTAATAAGTAAAAAGCAAGCTATTACCACCTATCTTTTGAGAGAATCAGCATCTCCTTTTGTTCGGGATACTGTGAGTACAGACTTGTTAAATATCTCAAAACCCATTGTTTCTAATCTAAACAATTGTTGGTGACATCGGAAACAATGTTGGTTGTGAACTTTTGTAGCTCTATCTGCAAATTCTTACTTACGGTTTCTTTCTATCCTTACTGTGATAGGACGGTGCCACCTTGATGCACTATGCTGTTCAAACAGCATCTAGTCCAGCTATTAAACTCCTATTGTTGTACAACGTTGACGTAAACCTCCAGGACAATGTATGTATAGCAGATCTTCATTTTTGGCTCTTAAACATATTCTCTTCAATTTCCATGTTTCTTGATTAGAACTACCATTTTTCCATTCTAGGATGGATGGGCGCCATTGCATCTTGCTGTTCAAGCTCAAAGAACTGATATAGTGAAGTTATTATTGATTAAAGGAGCTGATAAGACAGTAAGAAACAAGGTGAATGACTATTGATTACTGGTATTTCCTTTCTCTTTTTTTATTGCTTTACTAGTACATTTCAGCTTGGTTTCTGATCCTCTTGTTCTTGTGTACTCTTCAACACGTTTTACACATTATTGACATTATACCAAAGCTTGGGCCGCGTGATGTGCTTCACCTCATAAGATTCAAGATCCTGCAGAAATGTTTTATTTGATTGCAAAATGTGAAATTCTCTTTAAGTTGTTGGACCATCCTTGACCAGTTTAAGAGCTTAGTAACGTCAACTAATTACATTTTGTATTTCATCGGCAGACTACAAAATGGCATTGTTTCTGGTTTTGGTTGTAATAGGAGAGGAGGAACTCCTTTGATGGCATGTGGATATGATTTGTCTATAATAGCGTCATTTTCTTTCACCGATGACTGAATCTTCAGTCATCATAGACTATCTGCTGTGTTTCTGTGTATAGCGCTATTCTTTAGATTCATAATCCTTGGCCATTGTTTTGCTTGTCTCAGGATGGTTTAACCCCACTTGAGCTTTGCCTTTATTGTGGTAGAGGCACAAGAGCTTACGAACTTATCAAGCTGTTGAAGCAGTTTCCCAGGAAATGCACTGCATTTGTAGAGACCTCGTCTCCTAAACTTTTGGCATCTTAACTTCTTTGAGAGAACGTATATTGATCTTACCGTCATCCAGATTTGGAAGAAAAGTCATCACCCTTTCTGGTGGTGAAAAATTCCCAGGCCCCCAACGGCTGGAGATAATGCATTTGCAAAAACGGTTGGCATTGAAAAGAAAGAAAAAAAAATCTTTAGCTTTTCTCCTTTTTGGTTGGTACGAAACTTGTACGATCTTGTAACTACATACATTGGCATCGGGCTATAGTGTAAATTTTACTGGTTAGAGCAAATTTATAATTGTATTGGTTCAAGTAAAAGAGGGCCTTATGGCTTCTTGCCATCGATATTTGTTTTTCCTCCTCCATCTCTTCAAATAATTGACTTCAATTTTGTGAATTTTCCTGGGGAAAGGTGGATTTTAGTTATTAAATAGAGGAAATGGTACACACCACAATCTATTGCAATTTGCTACTAAGGAAATTATAAGCAATAATAATGACAATTCCACGGTTTATTTACTTCAGACACACTCATTCTAAACAAATCACAAAATCACCTTGACAAAGAGTCAGCCAAACGCCAATAACAAATAACAATAGATGTAATCCAGAAGCCCAGGGCATTCCCTAGTCTTTAAACAGTTTTTTCAAACGACCTCCATCTATGGTCACCTCCGCTTTGCTTTAACTGACATTTTCTCTTTTTCTAGCTCTCTTTGGCCCTTATCTGCCATGCCCAAATAATGCTAGGAACCCAATTACACCTTGGTTTTGTTTACTGGGCTTTTATGGATTAGAAAGATGCAATCTTTAGTTCAAGTATGACCTGAAATTTGAAGGACTTTTGTTCGTTCGGCTCGTTGTTTGTGCGACCGGGTTTATGATGTCATTGTGGTCGTCAGAAATCCAACATCATTTGTCGCAAATATTCTCGTGGAAGCTTCTCCGGTGGTCGTCTGATCAATGTAGACGATGACCATGGCCAGGACTATATCTAAGCTTCTCTCCTCATTTCAGGTTTCTCTCGTCAAATCTCTTATGTAAAACAAATAACAATCATTTCTAATGCTTTTCTTTACAAGGGTCATGGTCCATTATATTGGGCATAATTTAAACATGAAAATAATTCGAGTTCCTGACCATTCAATATCCAATCTGTTGTGTAAAAAGTTTATTTTTGGAATTACCCACTTTGATTAATTCAACAAATGTGTCTACGGGAAATCTTAAATCCATTTAATAGCTTTGATGTAAAACATGGAAAGGATATATTTTCCTAATACTCTGATCGGCTTTGGATAATGAGGTTAATACCAATGTAATGTATCGTAAGACTAAAAAATAATTCTTTTGTTACTGAACCTTTTTCTTGTTTCAATTACATTAGAAACTGTAGCCCATTATTTGATGCGAAGGCAAGGTTTTGCAGAAGAGATACATCTGGTAGATTGTTTCCACTCTTGTTGATATGCACAACTTATTTCTTGCACTTTCTTTCATTTTATTAATCCTTTTCATTTTCTGGTTTACCATAATTTGGTAGAATTTTATTACTGGGCAAGCCCACAATGGACAACTTCAAATTTCCCAGAGAAACTGATAGATGTGGATAGGGGAGATAGTGATGGGGTAACAATGTTTATCATTGCAAGTCCATCTGTTGGTTTTGTAATTTATCAGTACTAGTTTAACATGCTCGTGATATTGGTGTACGATTGCCGGATCAGCACCTGCTGGTGAAAAATATAGTTGAAACACTTGGATAAGAAATATGGAGCTACTTTTTTTTTCTTCATATAATACTTGCAATTTTGTTTTTTTTTTTTTGCACACCTGTGCTGTCACTAGGGGAAAATTCCTAAAAATCAAATAGATCAAAGGTGTTCAGCATCTGGAAACTTTCTAATGTTGCAATGCAGGTTATCAAACTTAAATTGAACTAAATTAAGATGTGTAGGAGTACTCAACTTTACTTAGTTACCGCTTGTTTTCCTCGTTTCATTTCAGGTAAAAGTAGTAAGAATTACTCTAAAAGAGTAGCCAACACGTTGTAAGATTGTATTTAGCAGGGTGAGTGGAAAGTTACGATCCATACTCACCTACAAAACCTGCAACTTTTCTGAACTTCTTATTTAATGTAATCAAATCTCATCTACAGCTAGGAGACAATGACATCCTTAGCGTGGATGCAAGACTATCCGATGCTATAGATGTGGCAACCATATGCAAGTTACTTATCCCCATCCTTGGTCACACTTGCAATACATGCTATTAAATTTTACCTTTTCTCTTTTACTAATTGTTTAAACATTATGTTTATGATTTCTGATTTACCTTGCATATTATGGAAGGATTTTGTTCGGAAGTTACAATTAACTTACCTATAGCGTATTTGAATTATATTCTCATATGCTATCAGAATTGGAGATAATTATCATGTTACCCTCTCACGAACTCAGAATGGTTAGGGAGAAAAAGAAGCATGTACTTATTACAGAGATGGTTTAATTTGTTTTATTTTTATTTCCTGCTTCTAGTCTTAGAAAAAAGACGCATTAGTCGGGATATAAAGATTTGGAATAGAAGGTGAAGTTTGATCACATATGTTATCAATAATTAAAAATAAGTACCATATACACTTTACAATTAGAATATTATCTCTAAGCATAAATCATACTTTGGCTCAATACAAATTATACTAGTACTCTATCTGCTCAATACTAGGTTTAGGTGCAAAAAAATACAATCATTGGTTTTAGATAAGTGACACATGCACTTTTGAATGAGAATGTAGTAGCTAAATAAAAGGAATATTATACTTCAATGTAAACTATAGCAACACTCAATACATTGAATATCACAACCATAAGCAAAATTTACCAGGAAACATTTACGATAATTATCAACTTTAGTGAAAACTAAAAATATCATCTATAAGTACAAACGATACCTTGACTTAGTACCAATGTTACCAATACTTTATTTATTTAATACCACACATACAAAAAATACCATCAATCAATACAAATAAGCAAGGCGTACTCTTTTAAATGAGAAAATATTGATTGAATGTAAATAATTCTATGATTCAATATAAACTATACCAATGTTTATTACATTTAATACTATTACTTAAAGCAAAAGTTACCAGGATGCATTTAAATAAGTTAAAAGTTCAATAAAAAATGGGAATACCATATTTGAGCATAAATCATATCTCGCCTCAATATAAATTCTACTAGTAATTTATCTACTCAACACTAGGTCTAGGTATTAAAAATATCACCATGGATTACAAATAAGTAATTCGTACACTTTTAAATGGGAATAGTGACTGAGTCAAAATAATATCATGCCTTAATACAAATTGTAACAATAATTTGTACATTTAATATCACATCTAGAAACAATAGTTACCACGACATATTTTAAAAAGTCATGACTGTGATGCAAAATGGGAATATCATGATTGAGTCATAATAATTCAAGCATTAATGTGTTAGACATGGATTGATAAATGCCCATGCAACAAACTATGTTGTATAAATGATTTGTTTAGCATAGTTTAGAGCACAATTGTGCTATCAACAATGTTCTTATTTAAAAACTTGAAGAGAAAATGTAAAGTACACAAATTGTACATGATTGTGAATGAAATTATATCCATTAAAGGTTTTGTTCATCATAGCTTAACTATATAGCTTTATGGTCAATCGTGTTGTAATTTAAATTTTGGTAGATACTCATCTATGGGTATGTTAAGCGGTTATAATAACGTATGAGACCTGTCATAATGCATGTGCCTTTTTTACTTGGAAGAGAGAAGGGAGTTCATGATAATTACCTTTAAACCATGTTTATAAATGACAGTGTAGGACTAAAGAGTTACCTATAGCTGTAAGATTTATTGAACCCCACCAAAAAGACCTAACATATATTTTGAACTTTGTATTTTCATTTCTGATTCTGGTAACTAAAGTGATAATCCTAATAAATGAAATATAAATTTATATAAAAATGTATATTACTTATCCCACTCATTATAGAGTACAAGAGTAAGGAATCATTCTTTGTGTTATTCTCTCAAACCTTTTCCACCTAATTTTCATACAAAAACTTATAATTTTAATAACATATAGTAGCAAAAGGTAAATAGACAAATATTGAAATAATAGGAGTGAAATTTTGGTTGTATAAATTCTTGGTAAAAACTTGTTGAAATATTTTTGAGTTCATAAGACATAATTACCTAAGACTGCCTAAATGTTAACTTTTTCAATGTTTTTATATATGTGGTTTTGAATACTATAAAGTGGTAAATATTGAAACTACCAGTGAAAGTGATTAGTTAAGGCACATAATGTTCTGAATAATTGAACGTGTGTATATCCCTGATGATTAAAACATGTTATTAAAGAAAGAAATCCTTATATGAGTTATTATTGGAGGTATAATCGTGATTGATCTTGAAATTTCTAACATTGGCCAATTGATATTAATTTTAGCAGTTACGATACCAATTTTGGCCAAATGAATCCTAAATAATAAAGCTTATTGAAGGTTCTTTGTATATGATATATGCATCATTATTATATTGTATTGCTTTTTGATGAAATAAATCAAAGAAAACAAATTTGACATTTTTCTTACGATATAAATTTTTTTATTTTGAGTAGACTAAAAATTTTAAGTATAATCCAACATAAATAATGATACAAAATGCTTATATCTTTATAAGTGATTAACAATAAATTAAAATTGTTAGGTTGACTTCAACCTATATCTATAGAGATGAATATGATATTTGACATTTTCATTAATGTTGGATATATATGTTTGCGAATGTCAACCCATATTTTCATAAATGTGTGGATTTAGTTGTTTAATTTGCATGTAATGTTGTAGACAACTAGACCCATTCCTAAATTAGATAATGCTACATAAAGTTCAACCTTGTAACAAATGATGATACATTTCTTTGATTATATTCAACTATGCAACAACCAAAATCAATATATATATATGTATGTATGTATGCATTCATAAAATAATATTTTTTTAAAAAATTTATATTTTCTAAACTAATATGGAACACTATTTAAAGGGAATATATTGACTAAATAGAAAGAGCACCATATCTCAATGCAAATTATACCAACATTCAGAAGCATTCATGAATGGCTAATAAAAAACATACAGAACCTTACACGGTCTTGTACCTAACAATATAGATTATAGGTATTATGTATGAAATTGTGTGTATGTATCCTATAACTATTATTTTGATGATAATATTGGTTTGATTCCATAAAACACCTAATGATTAAGTTTGTTTACTTGACGGCATATATTTATGAATTCTAAGATATTATTTCATACATATATGGACTCATTTATTTGATTTTATAATTCAAACCATCATGAAATTGAAGCATCCCAAATTAGATGATGGTACATATAGGTTAATATTTGAAGTAAGTGCAGGTTATCGATTACAACGATTGATGATATTAGGGTACACGCATTCAGAATTTCCAATGTCATATAAGGTAAATTAGATAAAAAATTGAAGGTATATTTACTTTCAAGTTCGTTTTATAAGATCTAAAATATCATGGTTGTGAATTAGTTTATGACTATGTATTGACAAATATAATAACATAAATTCCAAAGATATGATCAAATACCTGACCTTACATAATAGTACTTACTTTATGAATATAAGTTCTAGAGGGTTTACCACTTGATTGCATTATTTATTACACACTCGAGTATTGGCCATTAATGGATCCTCAAATTATTGAACAAAATCACTGATAAGTTAGGCGTGTACCAATGATTGACGACTAAAGGGAACCTCTCATGGGCACCTTTTTCATTCAATTTTCATGCTTAAAATTCCATAATTTATCCAAATGAAATGTACGTATCACTTATGTCCTACTATAATTATGAATGTTTATTGAATTAGGTCATATACATTCAAAAATTCCCATAATGTCTAAGGCAAATTAGACAAAGGATTGAAGATATTTTAGCTTCCAATTCAATCTTATAAGGTCTAAAATATCATTGGTGTGACATAGTTGTAACAATGCATTGATGAATATAATAACAAATATGTTAAAAACATGGCCAGTCATATGACCTTAAATTTGAGAAGTTTCTTTATGAATATAAGGTCTAAAGGATTTTCAATAAGGGCCTACAGTTTGCTACAAGCCTATGTGCATATCTATTGTCCATTCATAGATCCTATAATGGTTAACCTACAATCAATGAAAAGTTGGCCATGTACCAATTATTAATGACCGATGTTCCCTCTTATAGACACACTTTGCATTTGAGTTGCATACTTTGAATTAAATAATTTATTCATTAACTAACCTATTTATCTCACACTCATTCTAGGAAATGAAAAACGTGTCAAAAGTTAGAAATATTGCACCTATGATAGGCGTGTGTATTGAATTATTAAAGTATTTGATAGGTGTCAATTTATTATGTTTTGCTATATGTTTAAGTGTGTTTTTAAGTATTTTCTTAGATAATTATCATGCATATAGGCTTAGAATTATGTTCTTGTTATGTTTGTATGCATTCTAAGTGTTTGATTAGTTTAAACCAAGAATTTGATCTTAATTTTTTATTCCAAGAGGTGTTTGACGTGTTTGTAAGTATATGGAAATAGGAATATGAAGAAAAGAGAAGATCTTGGTGATTGTGAAAGATGTGACAGACAACAATTCCAAAAGATTTCAACATTTCCAACTTGCAATTGTTTTTGGTCTTCTGATATTTTAGGGCTATTTCTGGAACCAAATTAAGTAGGGAAATCCTAGAAAGAACCTTAAAAGCCTCAAAACCTATTTAAGAACAAGAAAAAGACAATAAACATAGCAGCCATTACATCAAAGTATATCAAAGCGGAGAGATCAATCAAGAGCTTCAGGAAATTCTAGCTTTCTAGATCAAGGAGTCAAACAGTTTTTATTCTTTTCCTTTTTCTTTCTTTATAGTCTTTGATGTGTAATTAGATTTCTATAATGTATAGCGAGTTTATGGATTTATAAATACAGATTAGGAATTATTCTGTAATTATTTTGTGAACTTTAATTATTGTTAGTTTCAATACATCAATGAATGTTTGTGATATTTGTCGCACATGTAGTTGATAATAAATTGAGAGAGTTAATGACAATTATTAGTGTTCAGGTGTGTAATAAGAGCTGATAACTCAATTGATTGAAAATTATTATATTAACAATCACTTAAAGAGAGATCTTAATTGTGAAATTAATTATTTATAGGATTGCTTCAGATCTAATTGAATAAGCTAGGAATAGTTTTGTGAATT
>JANZXP010000194.1:22237576-22259003 GCA_027576715.1 Erythroxylum flavicans | reverse complement strand
GATCTTAATTGTGAAATTAATTATTTATAGGATTGCTTCAGATCTAATTGAATAAGCTAGGAATAGTTTTGTGAATTTTGAGATTACAAATCTATAAATATCAAATTCAATTAGGGTTACTTGATTAGACTTTGAGAGAGAGTAATCAAAACTTTGGGATATCTTCGATCAAACATAACTTTAATTAACTATTTTAAAAGAAACAAGATAAGGATATAATAGTTCCTCAGTCTTCAACTTTGATAAATATCATTTTCATTGGTAACTCACTTATCAATTCTTTAATTGTTTTGTTTTATTAATTGTTTTAATTTTAGTTATTTATTTTAATTCAAATCAATTCTTAGTACCTTAGACAAAGTTCTTATTCAAATTGATTAGGTGTCTATAGTCTTCATGGAACAAAATCTTATGATACTATAAGATACGATTCGTATACTGGTAGTATTGAGAGTTTTATTATATTATAAAACTTGCTCAACAATATTAACAGTGGAATGAATTTTATTAACCTTTCATATACGATTATAATTTGTATTATTTAAATGCAAGAAGGATAAGAAACAGAATGATCATAACTCTTTGACAGAATTCTCCAATGACTAAAGTCCTCAAATTTGGAGATAACAAGGAAGTCAACTTATCTAAAATTATATATTTAATGCATTATATTTATCTAAAATTATATATTTTTGTTTAAAGACTTGAACTAAAAATGTGAAGTACATTGATTAATATATGACTGTGTATAAAATTATGTCCGTTAAAGGTTTTGTTCAACATGGTTATCTAGAAGACTATGTATTTAATTTTTTTCTATCTTAAAACTTGATAGGCACTAATGCATGAGTTGTGTTAAGATGTCATTCAATAGGTTGTGCTATAATATGAAATGGTTATAATAATGCATGAGAGCTATCATAATCCATGGGCTCTTTTTACTTAGAAAGGAGAAGGGAGTTCATCATAATTACATTTAGACCCTGTTTATAAATAATGGCGTGGGATTGAACATTTGCATACGAATATCATATTTATTTTGCCCTATAAAAAGACATGCCATGTATTTTCAATCCTTTATTGTCATTTTGAACTTTGGCAATTGACATAATAATCCCAATTCTCTTATGCAAAATGACTATATAATTACTTATCCTATATGCACGAGTAAGGTAAGAACTCAATGAGGGGCTTTGAAAAGGTAAGAACTCAATGAGGGGCTTTGAAGCTCTTTTGATTATTGCTTTGATTTTAACTAAGATCATTCTCTATGTTTTTTCCTTGATCGTTTTCCACCTAATTTTCGTACAAAACTTATAATTTCACTAGCATATAGTTTCGAGTGAAAGGTAAATATTGAGATAACGGAGAAAGGAAATTTGATAATTTGGCTTTGTAAATTCTTGATCAAAATTATGATTATAATAAGGAATATATACCTAATAAAGTTTCACTTCTAGTTCCTCAATATTTTTCTATCCATGGCATATCATCCAATGATTAAGAATATAATATAAGAATACATTTGTATATAAATGAGTGAACGAAATTCATACAATTATTAAGTTTATGGAGAACTTGGACTTTGACTCTATATGTATTCCTGATTAAAACAACGATTATGATAAGAAATATATAGCCACCAAAGTTTGTTCTTTTATAACTCAGTGTTTCTATTTGTCTTTGTTGTTTGCTCCATAACATAGAAATATTGAGATAAACTTTGATGGTATATGTTTTTATAAAAATCTAATATATAATTGATTATCCCACATACACGAGTGATGCAAGAACTCATTAAGGCCCTCCAAAGCTCTTTTAACTATTATTTTGATTTTTGTTATCCATTGTACACAATGCACAAGACTTAACCTAGATCATTCTTTCTAATTTTCCCACCTAGATCATTCTTTCTAATTTTCCCTTAATTTTCACCTATTTTTCATATAAAAATTGATAATTTCACTAGCATATAGTATCAAGTGAAAGGCATATAGGCAACTTTGATAGTTTAATTATGTAAATTCTTGATAAAAACTAAATTCTTGATTAAAAACTATAAATATGATAAGGAATATATGCTCTCCAAAATTTCAAAACCTACTCTTTACTATTTTTGTCTATCAATAGTGTCTTATCTGTATATTAGTATTATGATTTACAAAGACATTTCTATAAAAGTGAGCAAAAGGAAAATGTTAAGTTTATGAAAAAGTTACTTTGGTTCTATGTATTTCTAATCAAAACTATGATTATGATTGAAATATATACCCACCAAAGTTTGCTCATAACTTAAAATTTCTATATGTTCATGGTGTCCCTTTTAACATAGAGAAATATTTTTTTAAAAAATTAAAAATGAGAAATATTGAGATAACAAAGATGAAATTTGATGATGTAAATTTTTTATCGAAACTATGATGCAGAAAAAGGAACATATACCTATAAAATTATCTTCCTTTAGGACTCAATATTTTTGTGTGATTATGATCTCCCTTTTAAAGGTTTATATATACATTTATATCTATACCATTATTCTTATATAAATGTTTTTAATTTTTTTGGATATAATTACTCAATAATGCAAAAAAATTAACTTTTATCTTTATAATGAAGCGATGATTTTTAGACGTATTGGTAAAAGCAAAGAACACAATGTTCCAATCTTTTTTCATGTGTTTATAATCCTAATGGTAATGGTGTGTCCTTACAAAAAGAAGCCCTTTATAAGAGTTATTATTAGAGGTTTAATCCTGATTAAATGTTATTCTTGATATTAGATAAGTGTTAATTTAATGGCTAAATGATGTTATTTTCAAAAATGATAATATTGTTTCTGCCTAAACAAATCCTAAATAATTAAGTCTTAGGAAGGTTACTTATATATAGCATATATATCAGTATTATATATATTAATATTGGTTTAAATAAAAAACAAATTATAAATTCTTTTATAGGATAAAATGTTATTATCTTATTTTTAGGCAGCCTTATAATTCAAATTATAATCTAACGGTGATTATCATACATTAAATAAAGATAAATTAAAAATATGGATAATCATAAAAATTTGAAATAATATTATCAGGCATAACTTTCATTTCCCACCCATAGTGAGTGTGATGTAAAAAGCTAGCTTACAATGCTAGGTATAGGCCTATGTTATCGTGTTAAGGAAATGGTAGAAGGTGGAGAATTATTATTGATTGTATATAGGGACAATCAAAGATAAACAAATTTAAGAAACATAAAAGGAAAGGAAATGCTAGTAGTTAGAGACTTTTGTGACATATCCTTTAATCAGTGGATAAGGAAAATCAAAAGTTTGTAAGCATCAGTGATGTATATGGTTTTATGTGATTAGAATTTTGAATTATTGTTCATTATGCTTTTTGTTTTTCTACAAAATATCATAAAATAAAACATAAAAAATTGTTTGTTTAATATCTTGAATTAGTTTGTGGAAATAACGTTAAAAATGAGAAGAGAAAGAGTAAGAAAATTATCTTAACAACAATACATTGTGAGCCTATTGTAATAACTATATGATCTTTGTATGAAACTTGGATAACATTTAAGGACTCATATATTGGGCTTCTATGAGATGATTAGAGAATTCTACATATAGTTGAGATATATAAATTAACTTGGTAAAAAATAAGTCTTGTGAATTAGATAAGACATTATTACTTGTAGATGTGGAATTATTATTAAGGGTGTAGAATACTCATCTAAAAGAATTTTTTAATATCGTGGTTTGGATTTGTAAGTATAGTATAAATGAAGGAAAGTTTTTAGGAGCATGTTTCATTATAGGTTACCATTGAACATTGTTATGTTGATCGCAACTTATAATGGCATAAAACAATATGATTTCGTTAATGGTTAATACAATGAGAGAAGTTATTAATTGATTAAACTACTATTTAAGATAAGGATAATGTTAGTTTTGTTCCTTTATAAAGATGATATTTATGTTTGCTTTGCTCAACAAGACATGTGTTTACAAAATTTAACGTATAATTTCATACATATGTGGACTTGTTTTGTTGGCCCCCGAATTTTTTTTGTTGAGTTAAGAATGATTTAAATAAATTATGAGATCATGATAGAATTATTATTGGAGTTTAGTTAATTATGATAGTATTAATAGGATTTTATTATACTAGTTAGTTAAATTAAAGCAATAGGAATGTATTGAGGGCAATTGTGGCATGACACTTAAGTTTGAAAGCCATGAAGCATTAAAGGAAGGGTAAAGTGGACATTTAACACTCATTAAGGGTAAAATTGGAAGAGGAAAATGTTGTCCTGGTTATTAGAAGAAAAAAACATGAATGAAGGGAAAGAAGGAGTGAAAAACGTGAAAAAGAAAGAGAAGTGAGAGAGAGTTCATTCATGATAGAAAAGAAAGCAGATAAAGTTAGGGTTTCATATTTTCTTAGTTTTTAAGAGTGATTTTGAGGGTATTCAAGAAGAGAAAAAGAAAGAGGAAGAGAAGAGCTTCCATTTGAGCCAAACATCTATTTGTTTGGTGAAGATTCAAGGTAAGCCTATTTTTAATCCTTTGGATTTTTGAAAGGGTTTGGTTCATGAAGCTTAGGAAATACATAGGTTTAAGTGTTCTAGAGTTAATTTTTAGTGAATATGCCTTTTGGGTTCTCAACTTGTATTCCTATTGAATTGGATTTTTGCCAATGTTAAAAGGAATCAATAGAGGCAAGAGGAGCAAGAGGAGGGGCATTTTTAAGCAAGTTTTTAAGCAAAGAATCCAAGTAGGTTATATGTTTATAGCTGAGTTAATGAGCCATGAGTATTTTTCCAAATCAATAGAGTTAAATGATTTCAATTGCTTTATAAATGTTGCACTACATGTTTGGTACATGAATCTTGTTGATGATTTATGAAATGATGATGGAAATGGTATTTGAAATATATCATGATTATGGAAATCATGTTTCCGAAATGTGCCTTTTGTGTAATATGTTTACAAGTCATGAAATTCATGTTTGTGTGGGTTTGTGGTGGTCCATTCTGTTACACCCTGTGCATGTTGACCATATTAAAGGCTTCTCCCACCTTCCTGCTAGTGGCATGGAGCTCCATCACAGACTCTCTCATGTTTACTGGAGATTTGCAAGAACTCCCTTATGTTTATAGACTACCCAAACCATTATGATTGCTTATGTGTTTATGATTTGTTTGACAAGTTGAGAAATACATGACTTATGTTATTTATGAATTGTTTGACAAGCTTTAGAATTTGAGAGATACGCGTTTTATGGTTTCAATGCAATTTACTATGACAATGAATATTTTCAATGGTTTTGCTTGTTTCTCTACTATAAACTTGTTGCCCACCTACTTTTAAGCTCACCCCCCCAAAATCCTCCCTATCTCCAGGTGAAGAGCAAGAGATCGAGTGATAGAGAGTCAAGGCATCACTCCAAGTCTGCATATTTTTTGTAATTAAGTTAGTTTATGAAAACACAAGGCAGTGATAGAGAGTCAAGGCATCACTCCAAGTCTGCATATTTTTTGTAATTAAGTTAGTTTATGAAAACACAAGGCTTTAGTTGCATTTCAAGTAACACTTGTTCACATATATTTTTGTATTTTTGGATTATGAGACCAATGATGTATTTGGGTCTTGAAATGCCCATTAAAGCTTTGTAAAACTCTTTTCTTTTGATGTTAATGAAATACATTTATGTTTTGCTCATGACTTTCTAAGTTTTCGTATTGCATTTTCAAGCATTCATGGGGGTAAAATCTGTATTCTGACTTTAGGGGAAAAACTGTATTAATCTAGGCTGATTTGGACAATGTTGTCTTCTTGGAAGTTGTAGTTTATCCTCTTAGCTTTCCAATGATATAAAGTGTGAAATTTTTAGAGATCGGATTTGAAAGATAGGATTTTTACAAGTTAGTGATGCTGCATAGGGTGTATGCTGGACACTTTATAGCCCATTTCTAACTTGATTTAATAGAAAAAGAGTACTATGGTTTCTTGAAATGGGAAGAATTAGTGTGACAAGTTAGAGATGAAATGAAGGTGACAAAAGGAGTTGAACATATGCAGAAATTTATGATGAATGTGTATAAGTTTGAATGTTATGTTTTTGGATTGATGACTAGATATAGATTATGATTTGGTTGTAAATGATATTGGGATGAAATTGAAGTGAGAATAAAAGGAAATGATGAGGAAAATAAGTTAGAAATGATAGATATGCATAAGAGGGGTTATAGGTAACTTGTAGGAGTTAGAAATTTAGAAATTGACATGTAAATATCCATTGGGCAGACTTGACTTCCGTTGGGGGGACCTTCTCGAGAATTCCAACGTTCCAGCTCAGTTCATGTCCGTTTGGAGGGACATATGTCTGCTAAGCAGACATTCTCTGGATAGTTATATAATTGTGAAATTTTCCTTTTAGATAGCAAAATCTCTCTTCTGGGTCTTCACGGAGGTTGTAGACCTTGAAGTCCTCTTCAAAATCGTACTTGAATGTCCTTGATCTGACATCCATAGTGAAAGTTATGCTTTTTGTCCCAAATCATGTACATTTATAAGTTGTGGGCTTATCAATGCTTTCCTATGATACATTTAGGTTTGAATGGAGCTTGAAATGTACTTAGTTTGATGGGAAATAAGAGATAAAATGAGTGATATGTTTAAGGTGACAATTGCCGATATAAACATAAGAATGGATTGTCATATATCAAGTGTTCAAATATGGAATTTTGGGATCTTATGAGAATGAAGATAAACCTATGATGGCTAATGAGATTCTATTACAAGAATCCTACAGAGTAATGCGCTCACGTTTGACTTACGAGCTAGACTCTGGAAATAGGGGCTAACATGTTTGTTTGGTTTTATAAGTAATATTGTAGATACAATCCTAAGCTATCAGTAAATTAGATGATGATACATAAATTTTGACCTATGAAAAAATGAGGGTATGTTTGTTTGATTACATTTAACTATATAAAAACTTAATTTAATGTATATATTCAAAAAATAATAGATAAATTGTTTTCAAATTTTTGTGAAAATTTCATGCATATTGATTTAAAAATTTTATGAAATTTTATGCCTATTTATTAAAACAGTTTACCTTTCAATTAATAAATAGTACAATTTTGAAGCAATGCTCACTAATTTTAGTAATCTAAATTCCCTTTCATAAAATAAAAAAATCACTCATGTACTATGTGAATTATGACGCAAAAAATGTTTTGTTTCCCAAATATAATGAACATGATGAATAGTTAGTTTGTAATGGTAGTTGCAAGCTTGAATAGTCGTTTCACTTAATTTTAAGTTATGCACTACATGCTTTAACAAAGTTAATGAACCATGTTTTGCACGAGATTTTAGGAAAGTCTTTAGTTGTGTACTTGGATGATATTCTTGTTTATGGCTAGATTTTGCATAAGTATACTAAGCATTTAGAATAGATTTTGCATGTGCTTAGGTAAGAAAAGTTATATCCAAATTTAAATAAGGGTATTTTTTCTAAACAAGTTATATTTTTTGGTTATATAGTAAGTGTTATGGGAATAGAGGTAGACGAGGAGAAAGTGAGCTCTATTAAAGAGTCGCCAACACCTAAAATTGTCAGTCACGTTAGGATTTTCCATGGATTGGCTAGTTTCTAAAGGTGATTTCTTAACAAATTTATCATAAATATTGCACCTTTGATCGAGATAGTGAAGAAGAGTGTAGGGTTTAAGAGGAGTAAAGATGAAAGAGAGCCTTTAATCTATTGAATGGGGAGTTGAGTTTGGCTCTTGTGTTAGCTTTACCTAACTTTTTGCTGACACCTCTGAAGTTGTAGGAATTGGGGTAGTGTTGATGCAAGATAGGAAATCAATTGTATACTTTATTTAGAAGCTTAGTTGATGATCTTCAATTACCCAATTTATGATAAGGAGATGTATGCATTAGTAAAAGCCTTAAAGACTTAGTAATAATAGTTATGGCTTAAAGAGTTTGTGATACATATGGATCATGATTCATTGAAGTATATCCATGGTCAAAGTAAGTTAAGCAAGAGACATACTAAATAAGTGAAATTCATCGAGACTTTTCCTTTTTGGTAACATATAAGCAAGGTAAGGAAAATGTAATGGTTGATACATTATCTAGGATACATACTTTGTTGAGTATTGTGTTTACTAAATTATGTAGTTTTGAGCATATAAGAGACTTATATTTTGAAGATCTTAATTTTGATAATGCGTTCAAGGTATATGAGAATTTTACTTTTGGAAAGTTTTATAGGCATGAAGGGTATTTGTTTAGAGAAAACCAATTACGAGTTCTTTAAGGAGTTGCTTATAAGAGAGTCATATAGAGAGGTTTAATGGGAAAATTCAGGGCTAAAAAGACTAGAGATTTTGAGTGATCATTTCTTTTGGCCACATTAGAGGAAAGCTATAAAGAAGGTATGTGAGAGATGTATTACTTGTATCCAGGCCAAATCTATGGTGCAACCTCATAACTCATATACCTTTTTACTTATACCTAGTGAACCATAGGTAGATCTTTCAATAGATTTTGTTTTAAGGTTACCTAGGTCTAGGAGTAGTAAGAATTTAGTCTTTATAATGGTGGGCAGGAGTTATAAAACTACACATTTCATTTCATGTCATAAAACTAATGATGAATCCTATATTGCTAAATTATTTTTCAGGAGAATGTTAGATTGCATAGAGTTACTAAAAACATTATGTTGGATGAAAATGTTAAAATTTTTGAGCTATTTTAAAAGAAAGTATAGGGGAACTTGAAAACTAATTTATTATTTTCTACAACTTGCCGTCCATAGACTAATGGTGAAACTGAGGTAGTTAATAAAATACTAAGGGCTTTGTTGCTTGTTATTGTTGGTAGGAATATTAAAACTTGGGAAAAATCTTCGTCTTTTATTGAATTTACTTTTAATAAGATTGTTTATAGCACTATGAATTTCACTCCATCTAAAATTGTTTATAGATTTAACCCATTACCTCCTTTAGATATTATGCCTATTTCTTTAGTGAAAGAGATTAATTAGACAGTAAAAATAAAGTTGAATTGGTGAAGTAGTTTCATGAGAGGGTAAGGTTAAATATTAAGAAAAAGACCCAATAATATATTAAGTAAAATAACAGGGGAGGAAAGAAGTGATATTTGAACTTGAATATTAGGTTTGGAAACATTTACGAAATATGATATTTCCAAGAAAATTCTATGTTATAGTTAAAAGGAGATAGACCATTTCAATTCTTGCAAAGAGTGAACAATAACACTCCCAAGATCGATTGGCCAGGTGAGCATAATGTCCATACTACCTTTAATATTTTTTATTTATCTCTTTTTGATTTTAGAAATGAAGATGTTGATTTAAGGACAAATCTTTTTAAGAAGGAAGATAATAAGAATTAAGCATCTTTTACTCGAGTGCCAAAAGTTGATGGTGATCTGTTGAAGAACACCAGGTGATTGATTACTTAGAGTAATGATAATGCTATTTTAACCACAAATGCACAATGTGCTTGTATCTAGCATTAGCAAGTACAAGTTAATCCTATGAAGACTACTAGTTAATTATTGACTATTCACAAACTTAAATATTTAGACTACCAATTACAATTGATTAAAAAGGAAAATAAATTAACCACTTAGAACACCAAAGAAAGGTAATAATTAAGAAGAAATTAATATACAAACAAGCTAGAATTAGGCAAGTTATCTCTAAGACTTTAAATCCCACTTTAATTTAATAAAAAATTATAGTTTCTTAGACCAGTAAGAATTCCTAATTTAGATTACTCTCTCTCTCTCGAGTATCATAACCTTATTTTTAAACTAAGTATAAGTTAACATGACTCAAGACACGGAGATGTATATTTATTACGTTGACTTATAAACCTACAAAATTGAAAATACATTAACTCCAAACAACGATCATGAGAAATCAATTAAGATTCAATAATATAAGATCCAAAAATTGACATTAACATAAAGCAAAATAAAGAAACAATTGTAAATAATCAAGTATAGAATATAACTAACAAATAAATGTTGGGTTGCCTCTTAATAAGCGTTTATTGTTATTATAAGCTTGATCCTTTTCTATTCAAATTTTAGTTTGGCAGTCCTTTTCTTATGAGGTGCGTAATATGTCCTTAAATTCTATCACATGCTTTACTTTTTTTTTTCTTCTTCCTAACTTATTGGTTAGCTTTCAAATATATTATGTTTCTCCAAAATAGGTTTGCCTGTTTTCTTCAATCTCTTTCATTGGATCTATCACCATTTGTATCAGATATGTTTGCCTTTGTTATGACGTAAATTCAATGTCAATCAAAATAAAAGGAAGGTAATCATTGCACTTACCATAAATGAGATTTCTGAGTCTAGATTTATTAAACTATAATTCTTCATTCTTGACCTTTAGGGTTAGTTTCCCTTTATATAAATCTATTAGGACTTTGGAAGTAGCTAAGAAGGTCATCCCAAATTCAAGATTACATTTCTTTCTTCCATTTTATTTAAGACACAAAGCCTACATGATTAAGAAATTTATTAATTTTTATGGACACATCCTTTAATAGACCTACTAAATATTTGACAAAATGGCTTGCCAATTATAATGAAATAGTAATAAGTTTCAGGTTGCTCACTCTGAGCTTCTTGTAGATAGATAAAGGCATAAGGCTGATGCTAGCCCATAAATCACATAAAACATGATTAAAGCTCATATCTCCAATAGTAAAAGGAATAGCAACCAAGGTCTTTAAGTTTAAGAGACAACTTACATTAAGTCATAACTTTTCACTTCTTAGTCAAAATTACAACTTTGCACTCCTTGAGCATTCGCTTATTGGGTAGTATTTCCTTCAAAAACCTAGAGTAATAGGGCATTTATTTGAAATCATAAGGGAAAGGGATATTAATATATATATATATATATATTTTAATAAATTAACCAATCCTTGAGGAAAGGCTAGAAATAACTTATATGGTGTAAGGGGAACATATTTAGCTTCCTCTTCCTCTTCTTCTTTCTCCATCTTGATTTCATTCTCATTAATATGTCCATAATTTTTCTTACTCTCAAGCTCGCCAAAAGGTAAACCAAGTGGTCTAATAGAGATTCTCTATTGGGTAATTTGGGCTTATAACATTTTAGTATGGGTTAATATAGAATCAACCTTAAAATTAAGCTAACTAATTGTCTCTTTAAACTCCTCATTCTGTTTGAGTAGGAGATTAAAGGATCTTAATTAGAAACTGAGTGATTTCTTATTATTTTAAAAGATGGAATTAAACTTATTTTCATAAGAGAAGTTTGGGTGGTTTTTCTAACTAGGGTTATAAGTATCTAAAAAGGGTTCATTCTTTTAGTTAGGGTTGTTAACAAAGTTAATTTATTCAATAAAATTCATAAAAAATTGAGTTTCTCAATTGACAATCAATAGTCAATGTCTTGGAAATCCAAAAATATCAAAAGATATGTTAGATGTACTAATATAATTAATTGCCATATGATCAAAGTTTTGTAGTAAAATAATAACTTTTATAGCTAGAAGATTCATATGTCAAGTTCATACTTACTTATAACATTGTTTGGAAAGGATCTTTCACTTAACCATTAATAATGGTTTTGATCCATATCCTTAATCAAATTATATGCTTCATCCTGGTTTTGTTCGTAATAGTACTATAAACAATTGCGTCTACATATATCTTGGTATTCAATGTTCTACATATAAGAAACTTCTCTAGCCCATGATAGGGACATTACCATGACAACTTCTTAGATCTCTCTCAAGTCTCATATATGACATACCTTCCTTTTTAACAAAAGTGCTAATATGTTTCCTAATCTGTGAAGTCTTGCTAAAAGGAAAGTATTTGGTTAAGAATGCCTAGCATAGTTAATCCTATATGGTGACGGATCACTGGTATGGTTTATAATCATGCTCTCTTCTTTTCCCTTAGTGAAAAGGGAAACAACCTTAGCTTAATGGCATCAGGGAGCCAATATTAAGCTTCAATGTGTCACAATACTCTAGCAATATTAATAAATGCAAGTTTGGATCTCTAAAAGGGAGACCTCCAAATTGATTTTATTATATCATGGAAAGAAAAGAGGGCTTTAGCTCAAAATTATTGGCTTTGATGCTAGGCCTTGCAAAGTTTGAGTTGATACCTTTGGCAGTAGGTGTGGCAAAATCTTTAAAAGATCTGATATTCTCTACAACCTTCTTTGCTTATTTAACGCCTACACTTATTTAGATCCTTCTTTTTATATGTAGCGTTCTTTTAATCTTTGGATCCAATTTAATGATATTACCAATATTTTTGGACTATTACATATAAGAAGTAAAGTATAAAAGAGAAAGAATAATGAAAATTGAATAAAAAATAATAAAACCAAAATAAAACAAAACCTAAGGCCTAGTCTAATTAGTTGGCAAGCTAAGTCAATATTAATCCCTAACCCTCGGTAATGGAAGCAAATACTTGACAACATGTGTTTTAACTATAAGCATATAGTGTAGCTATAGCTAGAACTAGTGAGTATAGGTTAATCCTACAAGGAATACTAGTTAACTATCGATTATTCACATTAGAAAGGAAAACAAAATAACCACTTAGAATCCTAAAGCAAGGTAATAATAAAGAAGAAAGTAATATATTAATAAGCTAGATTTAGGTAAGGTATCCTCTAAGAATGTTTTAATATGTTTCGTTCTCACTTTGCTTTAATGAAAAATTATAGTTTCCTCAACTAGTAAGAATTCTTAATTTTGATTATGCTCTCCCTCTCTTGAGTAATATAACCCTTATCCTTAAATTGAATTAGTTGAAATCTCTTTCTAACCAAGCCAACTAACAACGCTTTCATTTGTTTTATGAATTCTCATGATAGGTTTTATCCTAACCTAGAAAGACCTCATAGTTCTCTCTCAAGTAACATATGCTCAATCGTCTTTATTTATATTATAATCTAATTATATAAATTATATCTTATTCGCAATGTATGAATTAAATAATTAAACCTTCAAATTTCATTCCTTCAATTCAACCAATTATAGGAACATAGATAAATCTAAAAAAACTAAAAATTTATTAAAATAAAAGTTTAATTAATTTATCATGTCACCTCTTAGGATCCATCCTAGTTAAATTTATATACTAATTCGTTCATAATCAATGAAGAAATAACAACAATAAAATAAGAAAGGAAACAAGATAAAAGATTCATCATCATAAATCTTGAATCCTTATTGAATCATATTGAATTCTTGTTATTTTTCTAAGATTAAATGTTTCTTAATCAATAGTATTATAAAATGGGTTTCTAAGTGACTCTTTTATACTTTCAAACTCTTTTACGGCCAAAAGCTCTCTAGTCTCTTACAACTTCCTCTTTTAATAATTCAAACCTTAATTTTTAATTTCTAACACGAGTTCATATACAGACCATCTTGTCTTTTATTTTATTCAGTAACTTTTTGAGTAAAATAGTACTGCTAACATGAGACTAAAATAGCGACGTGTATGGTTTGTGATATTAATTAAGGCACTAAAATGGGGGCATGGAAAGGGACGAAGGAGAAATATAATGATCCATCTGGGTACATGAAACTAACATGGTGGATTGTAGGTGTCATGTTGTTAGGTCCTTCTTCACTTCTTCTAAAATTACTCTAAATCGACCCAATTCTTCTTTAAATTCACTCATTTTCCTTGAAGGGTAAGAAGCAAGACCTAAAACAAAATATATCTCAATTTGGGTATTTGAAAGGACCCATCCCAGAGTTCCTCTTTTAGAACCCTAGCGGAGCTCTCTTGGTGACCTCACGGTAGCCCTCCAATCGATATCTAACTCAACCAAAAGGTTCTCGTAATGCCAACCTATTCAACTATTAAAAACCTTTTATATTTTAAATGTTAAACGCGTGGAAAATAGTGGGAATTTTTCTATTAATTTTATTAAAATTTTCAGTAGTACAACGACTACTTTTTGACATTCCTAAAATATTCAAAAGCCTTGTAAAATTTTCAAAGGCCTTCTAACATTTTAAAACACTTCTATATTCACACCAATTTCTCAACTACAAATTTTGGACTTCAAGTCCACTCACAAGCAACCCCAAACAAATAATTATCAACAATCACTACAATAAACTTTAAA
Source organism: Erythroxylum flavicans (assembly GCA_027576715.1). Classification (NCBI taxonomy): domain Eukaryota; kingdom Viridiplantae; phylum Streptophyta; class Magnoliopsida; order Malpighiales; family Erythroxylaceae; genus Erythroxylum; species Erythroxylum flavicans. The sequence continues at coordinate 22,244,799 of JANZXP010000194.1, read as the reverse complement.
AAGATAAAACATATTCATGCATTTTAAAAGCCTTTATAAACATCTATTCTTTACACAAATGTACACATCAAAATGAAACAAGCACAGCAGCACCCAACGATATAACTAATCTTGTAGTAGAGTCCCAATTACTGCAGCATTTGTACGCATTCTTAGGATAGTTTGTTTAAAAACAAAAAAATAAGGGTGAGCTAAACGAGCTTAGTGAGTGTAATTAGTTTACAAAAAAATTGAACTTTTCATAACAAAATAACTGCAATATTCCTATATAATCATAAAGCTCGTGGTAAGCATTTGCTATAACAATTTATTTATGCATCATCAAATCTAGTAATAACATAATATTTCGTAAAACATAATTCCATATTTTCTAAGTTACCATTCTAAAATGCTTTTCAAAATTAAACTTATAATATACAAGTTTCCATTTTCCCTTTTATTTTATCCTTAAACAATAAACAGTGGTGGCAATAAATTTTTTAAAACTTTTATACTGAAAAAAGCCAACCACTAGAATTGATACCATACGGCATCTCTCAAATCTCTTTTAACATAAATAGTAACAAAATTACTATTTTCATTGCTTTCCTTACTCAGCATAGCTCACCATTAGTTTCTTTACCATATGGTACACTAGGCATAAAGTCATGGAGCTAGTTCTGCATTAGTTACCTGCGGCTGGTTAACCACTATTTACAAAGCTGGTTCTACATTGCTTACCTGTAACAAGTCATAGAGCTAGTTTTACATCACTTATCCACGACTAGTTAACCACTATTTATGAAGCTGTTCTAAATCTGCAAAACACATTTCGGGGCTTTTAAAGCTCGTTCAGACTCATTCCATAACTTTTTAGAGTTTTCAAATAAAATTTTATAAATTTTATATCGAGTCCAGAACCATCTCTAGTATATTCATGATCTCCGTTATAACCTCAATAATACATCTAAACGCTTAAATTACTATAATACACCATAAATAGAGCATATTTCATAAAATGCATGTACAAAACATTACACAGTACAATAATCGAACCAGGATATTACAATATCGATCATTTACAAATATCCTAAACCAAGCTTAATGCTGTAAAAATAATGTATATTTAGTACACATCGAGTAGGTCTAGGAATGGCAAATAAGTCTACAATGACATAATGGTGGATCTCTATGTAAGGACTAAAGCTTTGCTAACTCAAGAGGTTGAAGTTAGACTTTATAATGTTGATTTGAATGAAGGAGCAAGCTAAAGATTATAGTTATTGAATGTAACTAGCATCAAATATAGAAGGCAACTAGCACTGACCTTTGGAGGGTTGAACAATAGAATATAATAAGCATCAGATTCATACTAGTGTCAGACATTAGTCTTTTAGTTGGGGTTGCAAACAAGAGCAATAGAAACAAATCTACACCAGACTCATCTCTTTTACATGCACTAAATTTTTTAAAACAAAACTAGCATCATTGTGTTTCAACACAGGTATTAGAAAATTATTTTAATTGGTCAGAGTTTTGTTATTTTAAGATTCTATTTTCTTTTAAAACTATAATTTTTGGGCGTTATGCCTATAAAAGACTTTATTTTATGATTGTATTTGATACCTTGTCATTGATATAGATTAATAAAAAACCTTTAAAGAGATTCTTCTTCAATCATTTAAAATAACTCTTATTTTATTATTCTCTATAAAGTTACGATCTTACCTAGCTTACTAGTGGCAATCAAACCTTAGGATATTATCACTCCCAATCTTTTGTTTTATGGAGTATGATGATTCGTATCCTTCTTATTGTGTTTTCATGTTTGAATCTTTAAATTAACCTATTGTGTTATAACAATCCTTGGTCCTGTCGTATTAATATCAAATCTCATTAGTTCTATTAGTAAGGTTTATATTAGAATACTTGTTACCAATTTCATTTAAAGGACCTAAATGGCTAAAAAATCTTCCCTACAAAAAGTAGTTATCATTCTCATCTAGAAGTTTTCATAATATGCCTTAATTTTGTCTTTAAATTTCTATAGGGACATATCTTTCTCTGATGATTCTTTTGTGAAATCATTCTATTTCCCCTATACAAGAAATTTTTTCCTTTGATTCTTCTTGTGTTTTCCTAAAAAATGATTATCGAGTATCTTCTTTATGATATCATCGAATTATTTAACACCATTATAGGGGCAAACTTAGATTTACTCCTATATAGTTCTTCAATATCCTCATGAAACTTATGTAAAAAGCTAACATGGAAGGTTAAGTAAAATTTTAGCCTTTTTGGAAGCTTTAGGAGATATTCCATATTATTAAATTTTTTCACAATTTCATTGGGACCAATATACTTAGGGATTAATCACTTATGAGTTAATATTCCATTAATTTTCTTCCAAATTTTGGAAGATAACTTTTGCAAAACTTTGTCTCACATATTGGATTCTATTGGTCATCGATGTTGATCATCATTCTTTTTTCATTCGAGTAATAAATTTTTAAAGCCTTTCTTTTACCTTTTCTTTCATTTCCTAATTATCCCTAGTAAAGTTGTTTGTAGTTTGACACTTTCTTCCCATTTGCTACGTTTTCACTTTTAATGGAGTAACGGGTTGTTGGCCAAGAACTAATTTGAAATGACTCTTTTCAATTGAGGATGGTTTTTGGAGAATGTATGGATGCATTATCTAGTAATTACAAAAAATTTCATTGATGTTAAGTTATATAATGCCTTATGTAATACTTTAGACTTTTTTTAATTTTCAATTTCCATTAATTTCTTGATGATTGGCTCTATATAATTTAAATTCAACACAAATCATGTTAAACATAGAAGTGCAATTGTGCATCCCGTATCGCTCATAATGTTAGAACTCTAAAGTGTTAAACTGTATTTCGATAAAATAATCTAATGAAATCTTCAAACATACTACTAGAGTAATTATAAATATGGCATTGTAAATTAATCTAATATAACTAGAACCAAAGTTGTTTCTTATCTACCTTATGAAATTCACTAATGAAGTATAATGAAACTAATATCCAAGGTCTATTCAGTGTAAGAAAAATGATAAAGTAGTCCAACTTCCTTTTGCTTTTTAATTTTTTTCTTATTGGCATATAAGACAAGTTTGGTAATTTGTTTTGATATCTTGCTCCAAATGTAGTCACACATATGTTCATAACTAAAGCTCCATCATCTACTTCCACCTTGGATGTCTAGCCTACTATGGATCTTGAGAATCTTTCCTTGGTTATTCACGAAGTTCTTTAAACCCAAGAACATACTACAGGATTTTTACTGAAATCTTGGGATATCCTACTATTCAAAATCTGGTCCATTTAATGGTTTAACCCATTAATCATGCAAACGCCCATACATCATCATTTTCATCTTTTGTGATGGGCAGAGATGATGAAGCAATGAAATATATATTTTTGGGTCCCTATACTCAGCTTCATGTAACAATAACTGGACACAATCGGGTTGTGGAGATTAGAGGTTAGAAGATTCAAAAATTTTCCTGAAATATTGCTAGACAAAACCTGTGTGCAATGCTTGGAGGTGTTCTTCTGCTATGCTCCCGCTTGCTGAACATTGTGAACAACATATATATATTTTGTTTGTACGTAAATAATTTTATGTTTTAAGATGTATGCTTTAGTTTACATTTGGTATCAGAGTCACCATGCCTCTGCCTTGCATCTGAGTTGTCTAAGAAATCACTCCTCTGTTATGCTCTGTTTCTCAATTTTATTTCTGTCGTATGAGCTGTGCATGTGTTGTTGATAAATCTCGATGTTTTTGTACATGATGGACGTCAAAATTTTGTTTTGGTACTCCATGTTGAACCCACTAGTGACAAGACAGTGAAGGGATGAGCGATGACGATGACGGTGCATGGCGGCCTTCAAACGTTGCCATATATGCAACGTCGTATGATTTGTTTTTCTAACATGTCACGCTCCTCAGCTCATCGTTGTAGTCCCATCACTATCATCATCATCTTTCTGGTGATTGTTGCACACCTAGTTATCTTCGGGTTAGAGTTAGGTCACACCGACCCGACTGGAGATTGAAGAGATGATTATGCTTTTTATTCTAATTAGTTAATTAATTATGTTAATTTTAGTAATTATGGGGTTAATTAAGCACCTAACCCATTTTGTTGTGATTTTAACTATAAAATCATTTTTGGTATTAATATTTTGTGAACATTAATTTTTAATTTGTATGCCTAATATTTGAATTAAATTTGACATGCAAGTTATAATTGTTTAACTATTTACACAAAATATATGTGATTAATTTAAAATTGTGTGTATAAATTTATGATCATTATACATGCAAAATTAGATTAAACAATTTTGTGCGTTTTTATTTGATTTATTTGCATTATTAATTACTTGATGCAAATGTCTAGGCTTTGTTTAAGCTTAAAGTAATGTGAGTGATCTATATGATTTTAATTAATTAGGAGTAGCCACAACATCTCTAATTAATTAGGATGATGTATTTAGTTTTAAGATCACCTTAAAACGTTAATTGTAATTAATCATACGTGATATGATAAAATTTACCCATAGGAATTTTGTTATATTTGTATGATTAATTAGGATGAAATATTAGATTATATTTCTTAATCTACCCATAGGAACTAAGAAAAGGAACATAATTCGATAGTTTTGTAATAAAGTCAAGTCTTATGTCACTAGATTTATGTATTAAAGGCGTGATTTACATTGGTAAAGCATGAATTATTATTGGTCTCAATTTATAAATAATAAGCATGTATGTTTGAACTTGTAGTTACTCAGACCATGAATATTTCTGATATTAAGTATGATATTCCCAAATTGAGGGTGACAACTATAAAGTATGGAAGGAGAGAATTCTACTTCATTTGGGCTGGATCGATACATATTATGCTATTAAGAAAGACGAACCACCGATTATAACTGAAACTAGCACTCCGGATGCTGTTGATCTTTATGAAAAATGGGAGAGATCTAATTGCTTTTTCGTGATGTTCATAAAGACCAAAATATATGTTAGTATTCGTAGTTCCGTTGTACAACATAATAAAGTCAAAGATCTATTGAAGGCTATTGATGAGCAATTCGTCACATCTAATGAGGCCCTTGCTAGCACCTTGATGATTTAGTTGTCATCCATGAAGCTCACTGGGATAAGAGGTATACATGATCATATCATGCTTATAAAGGACATAGCAGCTCAGCTAAAAGCCTTGGAGTTTACCATACTAGAATCTTTCTTGGTACATTACATTAGATGCACTCTGCCCCAATAATACGGTCCTTTCAAAATCTCTTATAACACACATAAAGATAAGTGTCCAATCAATGGACTGTTGACCATGTGTGTGCAAAAGAGGATAGGTTGTTGATGGAAGAGTGTGAAAGGGTGAATTTGACTGTTTTAGGAAAGAAAAGACAGGATGATGCCAAAAACAAGGGAAAAGGAAAATTTTCTGCTCAGTCTGATATAAAGAAACCATCAAAATGTTTCTTTTGCAAAAAGAAGGGACACATGAAGAAAGATTGCTCTAAATTTAAGAGTTGGTTCGAAAAGAAAGGTACTCCATTTTCATTTGTTTGTTATGAATCTAATATGTTTAATGTTAATCATAACACACGGTGGATTGATTCTAGTTCTACAATTCATGTTCTAAATACCTTACAGGGTATGCAAAACCTAAGGAAGCCAGTAGGAAGTGAACAATACATCTATTCAGGAAGCAAGACGAGTTCACATTTGGAAGCCATTGGCACTTATAGTTTAGTTTTAAGCAGTGGCTTTATTTTGTGTTTGGAAAAGACCTTTTATGTTCCAAATTTCTCTAGAAATTTGATTTCTGCATTAAGACTTATACCTTTAGGGTTTTCCTTTAATTTTTCATATTCTGATTTCATTTTATGTAATGGATCTAAAGTTATTAGTTATAGTCCATTATCTGATGGTCTTTATTCCATTCAGTTACAAAATGATGATGCCTATAATTCGATACATGTCACTGCTGGGTTGAAATGATGTGTTGTGAATGAAGAATCCTCTATGTTATGGCATCATAGATTAGGACACATCTCCATTGAGAGAATTAAGAGATTAATAAATGAAAGGGTATTTAGTACTTTGGATTTTGCTAATTTTGAGACTTAAGTGGATTGTATTAAGGTTAAGCAAACTAACAAGTCTAAAAGGGGTGCAAAGAGGATCACAAACCTGTTAGAAATCATACATACAGATATTTGTTATCCAAATATGGACACAAATAGTTCGAAATACTTTACCCCCTTTATTGATGATTATTCGTGATATATATATCTGTACTTACTTTGTTCTAAAGACGAAGCTTTGGATGCCTTTAAAATTTTTAAGGCTGAAATAGAGAATCAATATGGAAAACTAATTAAAATCGTGAGGTCAGATAGATGTAGAAAGTACTAGGGTAGATACATTGAGAATGGACAAGCACTTGGTCCATTTGTGAAGTTTCTTTAGGAACATGGGATTGTTAACCAGTACACCATGCTTAGTTCTCCAGATCAGAATGGTGTGGCAGAAAGAAGAAACCAAACCTTAATGGACGTGGTGAGAAGTATGAGGAGTAACACAAAACTTCCTCAATTCGTGTGGACGGAAGCTCTAAAAATGATTGTGTATAAATTAAATCAAGCTCCAACCAAGGCTGTCTCAAAGACACTTTTTTGACTTATTTAAGGGTTGAAAATTGAGTTTGAGGCATATACACATTTGGGGATGCCCATTTGAAGTGAGAAATTACAACCTATAAAAGAAGAAGCTAGACCCAAGGACCGTTAGTAGGTATTCCATTGGATATGCTGAAAGGTCTAAGGGGTATAGATTTTTTTATCCATCTCACAACACTAGGACTGTGGAATCAAGAAATGCAAAATTTCTTGAGAATGACTTGATCAGTAGGAGTGTTCAATTTTAAGGCATATTTTTTGAAAAAGACCATTATGAAGCTCAACCCTCTGTTTTAAGTGATAGATTAATTATCATTCACACCCCTAAAATTGAAACGGGTGTTAGACAACATGTAAAACCCCAATCCCGTATGACCCGAACCTGACATTGATGGGTGATGTCCGAGCTCGTGCCCTGTGAGAGTGGTGTGCTAGAGAACTCAATCACTCAGAAATTGGTATAAAATTTTTCTTTTGTTTTAAACCACAAACATAAAGTGC
>JANZXP010000194.1:22221202-22237476 GCA_027576715.1 Erythroxylum flavicans | reverse complement strand
GCCTCTCCAGGCTCTTAGCCTTTTCTTTCTCTCACTAGAAAGATATTGTGAGCTATTGTTACAGTAGGTTTAGCTCCCCAATATTGCACTACAGAATTTTCTTTTCTAAGTATACACTTGAACGCTCAAAATATGTCTGATCAAATGTTTCTGAAATGATGAAAAGTTATTCAATCTTTGACTACAACTAGTATTTATAGTCTAAGTCTTCAACAGCTTCTTGAGTCTTGATAACCACTTCTTGAGTCTTGATAACTGTTATTTAGTTGAGTTCTGTAACTAACTCTAACTAACTAACTGCTCGACATACTAGCGGATCTTCTGCTTTGTATCGTCTGTGTTTTCTTCTTCTGTGTTTTGTTTCTTCTGTGTTCTCTACTACGTCTGTGTTTTGTTTCTTCTGTATTCTCCACTTGGTCTATGTTTTCTTCCTCTGTGTTCTCCACTTCGTTTGTGTTTTCTCCTATATCTCCACTTTGTCTGTGTTTTGTTTCTTTTGTGTTTTCATTTCGTCTGTGTTTTGTTTCTTCTGTTTTCTCCACTTCGTCTGTGTTTTGTTTCTTCTGTATTCTCCACTTTGTCTATGTTTTGTTTGTTTTGTATCTCCACTTCGTCTGTGCTTTGTTTCTTCTATATTGATCTCCACTTCGTCTGTGTTTTGTTTCTTCTATATCTCCACTTCGTCTGTGTTTTATTTCTTCTGTATTCTCCACTTCGTCTGTGTTTGCTTCTGTATCTCCACTTCATCTGTGTTTTCTTTCTTCTGTGTTCTCACTTCTTCTATATTTTTACTTCTTCTGTGTTTTGTACTTCTGCACACTTAACACACTCATCAAACTAGTTCATTTATTTCTAACATTATTATTATTTGATTGTCATCAAAATTAATCATCGTAAAGTCCTCCTGACTTAACATAACATTCTATATGCTTTAGTTGTTGGAAGCCTTATGTATACTCAGGCCTGCACCAGACCTGAAATTGCATATGCTGTTGAAATGTTAGGTAGATATCAGAGTAACCTAGGTGTTGACCACTGGAAAGTTGCAAAGAAGGTTATGAGATATCTTTAGGGCATAAAAGACTGCATGTTTATGTATAGGCGAACTGAGAACCTGGAAGTAGTTGGATACTCCGATTCAGACTTTGCTGGCTATATTGATTCAAGAAAATCAACATCTGGTTATATTTTCATGCTAGCTGGTGGAGCTATATCTTGGAGAAGTGCTAAGTAGACCCTGATTGCTACTTCTACTAGAGAGGCTGAGTTCGTATCATATTTTGAGGCCATTTTGCATGGTGTATGGTTGAAGAGTTCTATATCTGGGCTTAAAGTTGTCGATTTAATTTCTAAGCCATTAAATTTGTACTATGACAACTCAGCTGCGGTCTTTATGGCTAAAAATATCACGAGTGAAAGTTGAAATAAGCATATCGATATTAAGTATTTAGCTATAAGAGAACGTATTAAGGAAAGGAAAGTTTTCATTGAGCGCATTAGCACTGAGTTGATGATTGTGGATCATTGAACTAAAGGCATGCCATTTAAGCGGTTTAAGGATCACATAGTGCGAATGGGACTTGATTCTATAATGTGATTTTTATTGTACATTTGTTGCTTCAATAGAACTCTTATTTAATTTGATGTTTTCTCATATGATTTTGTGCACATATATTTGATTTTTTTTAGAAATATCATTTAATTTGGATCTAGAATAAACATATGGTTTGTTCATTAAGTTTAAGGGCTAGCAATAAGAGACTTTATATATTGTAATACATGGAAGATAATACTCACTAGAAGAGGACCTATCATCATGATTCATATATTTAGTTTCTTGTTATGTTTGATGTTCGGTTAAATGGACCAAGTGAGAGAATGTAGGATTTTTCCAAAATCTTGGGATATCCTTTTGTTTAGAATCTAGTTCATTTAATCGTTTAACTTATTAATCATGCAAATGCCCATACATTATCATTTTCATCTTCTATGATGAAGTGATGAAGTATATATTTTTAGGTTCCTATCCTCAGCTTGACGTAACAATAACTAGATACCATCGAGTTATGGAGATCAGATGCTAGAAGATTCAAAAATTTTCTTAAAACGTTATTGGACACAACTTGTTTGTAATGGCTGGAGTTATTCTTCTGTTATGCTTCCGTTTACTAAAAATTGTGAATAACATGCATGTATTTTGTTTATACGTAAATAATTTTATGTTTTAAGATACATGCTTTAGTTTACACATACAGCCTGCCTCCTTTATTGATAAAGAGATTATCTTTGATCCAATATTATTTAGTGATACCATCTTGTACTTCTTGAACCAAGCAACAATAATTAGCATCGAGCTTTTCTCATTATAGCATTATGTGCATCAATTTTGCTTCTATTATAGATAAGTTGTAATATGTGGTGCATACTTCTCTTTAACTTAGAGCATCAATTACTTTATTTCACTTCCCCAGTTTATAATCCCAAGTGGAATTATATTCAGCTAAGAATTCTTGACATTTAACTTACTTAGTTGACAACTTCTTATATGTTTTCAAGAATATATTTGCCATATATGTCTTGCACTAGAAACTTGGTAACTAGTAAGTACACACACTGGACCTTTTGGTAATGTACTGCAACTATCTGTTTCTTTTGTACAAAATATCATTGTTTTATAACATTGAGTTTTTAGCTTTTAAAGCCTATTGGATGTCTTTCTTGAACCATTACACCCCTAATGTCCTTATCTAATGCTTTAATATGAGCGTTGAAGGAAAATTCAAAATTGACAACCTTACTACTAGTTTTATCAGTATAAATTACTTAAGCCTATTGAAAGCATTCACATAATAGTTTGTCTAGCACCATGATTTCTACTTTTTCAAAAAATCATATGTGGAGCTACCTTTTACAAGTAGCTTTGAATGAACAGATAATAGTAGTTCACTAATCTTAAGAAAAACTATAATTTAAGCTCTATGTTAGTGGCTAACCACTCTTGTTCTTTGCAATCACTATTGAATAATTGTTCTTACTATTGATTCCTTTGACAAAAAGGTGACAACATCAAATCAAACATAATACTTATTTTTTTCCATGAAAATAGTTTCTCTTAAGTAGGAATACAACAGTACCTTATACTATACAAGGAAATCTATGCCAAGAATGATACTAAAATCATCCAATATAATGACCATCATGTTAATTTTCCTAGTCCAACCGTCAACAATAATTAGTAAGTTATAAGCTATGCCAATAAAATCTTTAGCTTTCATGTTAACCATTTTTATCTTTTCATACTCCTATCCCCCTTTAATCTAAACTTTATTGCTAGCTTTTTTGTAATGTAGGTGTGTATAACACTAGTGTTACCTTTTACAATAACTTTAACACTATTGATGCAAACTATCAAATATAGTAAAAGGCATGGCTCTTAACTACCTCATTTAAAAGGGTACTGAAAAATGAGAGGGGTTGAGCAATGTTGCTACTTCACCTTCTACCTTATCTTCTACCACCTTTATATTCAATTTCTCTTGCTTTAGAAATTCAGGAGCAAAATGTGGTCCTTTACAAGGAAAACAACCTTAGTTCTTTTCCTTTTTTGACGCATTGGACGAAGTATTGTGAACAGTTATTTATCATTTATTATATGCATTTTCTCCTCTTATCATAATTATATTCAACACCTTTTAAACAAATAATTATTATTTGTTTTGGGATAAAATGTAAACGAATATAATAGATATCATAATAAAGGGGCTTTTATTAAAGCTCAGTATATAATACAACATTTCTCGAGAGCTTACATATTCTGTCTTATATCCAGCACCATATGCCTACTTACATAGAGTAGATAGAAATTTACAAGCTGGTTAGGTTATCCTAACTTACAAAGTTACATCCTAAAAGCCATCAAATAAGCTTTAAATAACAAAGAGGTAACACAATAATTTATATTTGTTTAAACAAAATGACTGTTTAACAGACAATTTTGACATTAATAAAAGTAATTTTCAATAAACACCATATAAGTACTATGACCTTAGTCCACCATGAAACTAAGGAAATTATGTGTTTTTCTAGATTTATAGTGTTGCTCTTCTAATATATTATGAAGGCTATGCATAATTTGTGAAGATCCAATACTTGTTGAATTTGTCAAATAATGCCTCTATAAAGCTACCAATGATAATTGACCAAAATAGTCATAGTAACTAATGTCCCTTTCTAGACATGACATAACTTATCGACTAGTAAGTAGGAAGATCAATACCTGCTACCAATCTACTCTTAAACACTCTAGGGGTTAAAAAACTATACCTTTCTACAATATAACCGTATTTGAACAAAACTTGACATGGGAAATTTATTGGTTTATACTCTACAACCAATCAGTTTGATGTAATTCAATGAGATTATTATTTAAAGGCATTCTTTATACTATATATATTCAGATGTATATGATAAATTCCATAGGATAAATATACATTACAAATGAAATTATGATGAAATCATAATTATGAGATTTATATTGCATTTATATATTATCCCTAAATTGTTCCTAGTCATTGTTCTATTGAGACTGAGCATTAATAGAGCATAAGAAGACTAACAAATTTTGTATTTCTTCTTTATAAAGGAAGTAGTCGATATTATAAAATAAAATATGGAGATACTTAAACAAATATATTGGTGCTTGTTAGAGAACAGGTTCATTGAATTGACCCCATATGGGAATTTCATTTGAAATATTACTTGTATTTCTATGGAAATTCCCATTGTGATGATTGTATAAATGATCCTTTGACTTAAGATCTTCAAAGTATTTCGCATAGGAATTGATATGTTTTGATACTATTTATGACATATTTTAATCAAAAGTAGCTTATTCAATAATCAATAGGGCCAAAGTAGAATGACACTTTGTAAATAGTTTATAAATTTCATTAATTGAATCAATTACTAATCGTTGAGAACTAATATTATTATACTCAAATAGAGTAGACATTATTTCCATGTTTTATGTCTAATTGGAATATTTTTCAAATAAAAAGATTGAATTATACTAAAAAATCATGCATGAAAATATTAGTCAAAACCACTTTAATATTTTTTAAACATTTGGGTGGTTATGATGCGTTGCTAGATGTCAATTCTTGACATATGAATATAAATTATTTAATTAGATAATTAATGATAAATTAAAGGAGTTTAATTTATCTAATCCTAAATATGATTTAATGTTATAATCTACATTCATTGCCAACGTATTTAGGAACCTAATGGGTCATACCCAAAGAATGAGTTAAAGAGAAAAAAAGTTTTTTGATCAAATTAGACTTGATTGTAAAGTTTGAAAATTTTAGATTAAATAAGAGATTTAATAAATAAAGATCAATATACGATATTAGATCTTATTTGGGCATAGTTGATATCTAATTAGAATTCATTGTGATTCTAATTAAATTTTAATTAAAATTAAAATTTTATTTCAATTAAATTACTAAAAGATTTAAATCATAATATAAATAAGCTTAGACTCCAATGAAACTAGTACTCCTTGTCTAAACCTCACTATAATAATAGTTGTAGAGTTCTCTCAACTCATTCTGTTGATATTATTAGATGTCGATCACTTATACAGATACAATGGTTGAGATGAGCCAGTTTTAGAAACGGTTCGAGAAAAATGACAAGAAAATGATCAAGCTTCATAATAAGGTTTGAATTAATACTATATTTTATGTGTTAATCATGTTATCGATTTAAAGTAATTTAGACTTTTGAAAAATAATACAAAATAATTTCATAATTATTCTGCTAATTTGTGTTGGAAGTTGATTCAAAGTTTGAATTAATCTTTAAGTTGTGTTAGTCCTATAGATTTTGGTAGGATAGTTTCCTGATTTTATTATACTTTGTTATGGCCAAAATATTTGATTCTGTTGAAGATTTTTTGATTTTCAGTTTATCTGCAAGCCTATATAAAGGCATGATCAGATATAATAAATGGATAACACAGAAAAATACATCGATCATTCTTCCTCACTTTTTACTATTTTTCTGTCCAAAATTCCAACATGATATCAGAATCAGGTTCTGGACTTGTGAGTTAGAAAGAAAAATCCTTCAGACTCATGGCCTCTAATAACAAAGCACCTCTTGCTCCCCCGATTTCAATGGTGAAAACTATCAAGTTTGGGTTGTCAAAATGAAAGCTCACTTGAGAGGGCTTGGTTTGTGGCAGTGGGTTGATACTATAAGAGAACTACCATCTTTAGAAAACAATCCAATGCTCAATTAAATTAGAGCCCATGAAGATGAAGAAGCAAAAGCTCCAAGAGCATTATCATTGATTCATACTGTTGTGTCAAAAATAGTTTTCACGAGAATTACGAATTGTGAAACAGCCAAGGAAGCTTGGAACCTCCTGAAAGAATTATATTACGGCTATGATAGGACAAGAAGGATGGAAGTGTTGAATCTTAAAAGAGATTTTTAGACTTTAAGCATGAAGGAGCATGAGACCATATGGGAATATTCTGATAGGTTGATGAAGGTGGTTAATAAAATTCGACTGTTAGGTAAAGATCTACCAGATAGTAGGATTGTAGATAAGATGCTTATAAGTTTGCCTGAACGATTTAAGGTAAAAAATGTCATCGCTTGAAGATTTAAGAGATATCAGTCAAGTAACCATTTTAGAATTAATCAATGCCTTGCAAGCTTAGGAGCAAAGAAGGGCCATAAGGAAAGTTAGAACTCAGCAAATTGATGAAACAACAGTTCTAACCAAATTGTCCAAAGGAAAAGGTAAAATTCCTCAATGTGATCATTGCAAGAAACCAGGGCATGAAGAGAAAGATTGTTGGAATAAGAGAAAACCTCAATGTTTCAACTGTAAAAGATTTGGACATCTACAAAAAGATTTCAGATTGAAAAAGGAACAAGCAAATATGGCGGAGTTAGTTGATAAAGGAACTTTTTTTTTTTAAGTTGGTGAGAAGTGCACTAAGATGTGTTTGGAAAAACATGCTCCAATGATTACAGGTTGGCGAGAAGGGTATCAACAGGATGATGAGAAGTGCATCAATTGGTGAAGAGAAGTGCTTTATAGAATATTCTGAAGATGGGGAGAAGTGCTTCAAAAAATTTAAATGTTCAACCTTGAATCAAGAGAGGGTGTTGGAAGTTGATTCAAAGTCTGAATTAGTCTTTAAGTTGTTTTAGTCATGTAGATTCTGGTAGGATAGTTTCTTGATTTTATTATACTTTGTTATGGCCAAAATATCTAGTTCTGTTGAAGATTTTTTGATTTTCAGTTTATCTGTAAGCCTATATAAAGTCATGATCAGATAGAATAAATAGATAACACATAAAATACATCGATCATTCTTACTCACTTTTTCCTATTTTTTTGTCCAAAATTCCAAAAATTTCGCCTTGCTTTTCAAACAAAATTGACTAATAGCAACATAAAATGTTGATAAGAGACAAATTCACAAAAGGTTACAATCTAACCATATAGATGGGGAGTCTGAGATGGTGGACTACACTAGTGCACAAAGGTGAGTTGCTTTATGCACGAAGTAAAAGGCTTTGGAAGACTAAGTATAAATAGAGAGAAATCACATGCGTGAATGTTATACTTTGTCATCCATGGAAACAATAATATGTGAAAAGATAAGAGAAATAACAAATGAAAAATTAATTTTGGGTTTATAAATAATTTGATGACATTCTTTAATTTGGTTTTTCTCTCTCGCAGTGAGAGATATAGACATTAAAATTAGAAATGATAGGATGGAGACTTGCTGTTACTTTATATTATAAACATATTACATGTTTAAAGTTAGAATTTAAATAAAAAATCTTTTTTTAGGTTTGATGAGATACAACCATTTTAAGAAATTTTTTTGATTTTGATGAGATACAATCTTTTTAAGGAAACTTTTTAAGGCAACTTCTTATAATTGCATTATGAGGTTGAGAACGAAATCATCAAATTTGGGTGGAATGAACTGTCATCTTTAAAGCAATTATTTCTTAATATACTTATAATGCAAAATTTTGAGAGAGCTTGCAATTGCAAAAATGAATAGAAAAGTAAGCTAATAAAAAATAGCTACATAAATATGATAAAGAAAAATAGGGACACGCATGGTACAATTTTTAAGGCACATAATTTTCTCTAGTTTTAATTAGTTGACACCTTGGAGCACAATTATGATATTTCACCTTGAAGCTGGGTGTTAAACACCATATCCAGAAGGGAAAGAGAGGTGAAATCCTTACTAGGCCTATGAAAAATACTATCAATCGACTTATAGTTAGTTACTTTTGGATTAGTTTGAGCTTGAACTGTTATAAGTAGTATTAGAGGAAACTTTTTTTAAAACAATGTTGGAGTGGCATAACAAAAATAGAAAATAGTGCCAATGATAAGACTGTGAACAATACCACATCAGAAAAGTGAGAGAAGTTTTTAAATTGTGGATTGAAAATTCAAAATATTAAAAGTTTAAACAAAGAAATTGTACTAATTCATTTAAAAGGTGGGTATCAGATTTTATATTGAAAAAATAAAAATTTTTATAAGTTTATAAAAATAATTAATTTTAATAATTTACTTTCAAATTTGTAATTTTGACAAACTCTGAATTTGTGATTTTCTTGAACTCATAATAGAGTTGTTGTTGGTCAGTTAAATTTAGACTATTACAACAATCCCTATAAGAAAAATATCTTTGCTTTCCTGGAATATAGTGTTCTAAATTACCATCGACTGAAATCATAAATAAGGCGTAACGAAGAGCTCTAAATTAACAATCACCAATGAATATAAAATTGCCGGGTAGACATTCTGAAAGGCAGGCCTCCGTGGAACTGACAAGTCAGTAGTCAAACAATATTAGTCAATATGGAAGCTCAAATGCTCACTGTCTTGGTCTCTAACTCACCATAGCGATCTTTGGAGCCTTCATGGCGAAACTCAAAGCAGTTATTGCTTGATGGCCGTTTTTGGTCATCGTGGACTGTCTCTCTCTCTCTCTCGGGAAGATGCTCCATGTTATCTAACGTCCTGCGTAGTTTCCCTACAACATTGCTGAGCGTTCTCAAAACAATGCTTTTCACTAGAGGTTCGTAATTAAGATGGCATATATCTTTTCTCTTAAAAAATTGACTCCTGTGCATTGAACAGGAAGGATCTCTCTGTTTCTATGCCTTTAGTTTCGTGTATGTACTTCTTATACTTCTCTTTAGAGGGTAGAAGTTATGTAAAACTAAAGACATGGACCGAACTTATGTCCAAATGAATGAATGATGAAGTCTTGTCCGTTCGCTTGCTGTCAAGTTGTAGGACAATACTATAATAATAGTCGCAGGTATACAACACCCTTGAAGGCTTAGTTACAATACTTCAAAAGAACTTACAATAAACTGGCCATTGAAACAAAGTAAATTCCCAAAAAAATACCTCTGTACTTTGTCCTTTAATAAGAGTCATATCAGTCATTACTTTAACAGAGAAACATTCAGAATGGTTGGTTGGGTAGTTATTAATAGAATATAACAAAATGTAATATTATTTTATTGTTTGGTAGAAAGGTTTATAATGAAATTAAATAAAATGAGATGAAAGATGATGGTTTCAAATTATATCTCATTTTATCCTAAACAGAAAAATAAGTTAATTCTAATTTGAGAAATTTAAAATGGAATGTAAAATGATAAACAACATTTCACTATATTATATTATAAATCCTTCTTCTAAACAACATTTTACTATATAATATTATAAATCCTTCTATCCTTCCCAAATAATAATTTTCCAATATACATCTATTTATATTTTATTTTATTATAAACTATTTCTTTCTATTAAAATCCTTACTGTTAACTAAACATAACCTTAGGGTTAAAATTTCTAAAAGTAGTCAACCTGGGTACGTCCCCTACCGATGATCCGGCCTGTTCTTCCACAAAGATTCCCTTCATAGTTTCATGGTCGATTTCTTTGTTTTACTAAAACCTATACTCTCTTTTCTCGTCACTACGAGCAGCCATTGGGATGTATTGTCAATCTTGAACATGCCATGTCCTAATATTTGCTTGAAAATGATTTTGGCTATTATGGACATTTCAGGGTTTGCGTTAACGTTGTCCCTGTGTTAGATTAGGAGGGTTGTTAAGTTTTGTAGGAGTCACTTCAATTGTGTTTGGAGAGAGAGGATGAGAAAATAGGGATGGGAAAGGAGAATAATGGAATTAAATTCAGTGGACCAGCTTTCTGCTTTGGTAGTCGTGGGTTTAAATGCTTACGCAGACCCCATTGCCGTCTTAAATCGTACCCCAGGCATTCTCATCCCTCCTCACGTCTCTCTGCAGCCTCTTTCAATACTCTCCCTTCCCCCCTGTGTATTTCACCTTTCCTGTTTGATTCTCGTCAAAAGATTGTTTCTTTTCATGGAACCCATGTGTTTTTCCTGCAACTAGATAAAAACCCAGATGGGAAATTGTATCACTCTCTGAAAAATTATATGTGAAATAGTGATTCTGATATTGGCCTGGTTCACTCAAACATGTTTCAAAGCATGATTTTTGTGCTTTTCAGTCTCATGGTTTTATGTTTCGATTTGATTGAGCCGTGCCAATATCTCGCTGCTTTTTCACTTCTTCAAAACGTTGGCTAAGATTGAAACAGTTGAACAAAGACAAGGTCATTTAGTCTATGTACACCAATCTCATATTATCGTTAACGCTTGTCTTTGTGGATTTTCTGTTAATTTCCTGCAGCAAAGATCGTCCTGCTGGAGACATTTATGTAACAGGAACACATACATCACAAGAAGCAAACAGGAGATCAGGTGAGGGCTAACATTTTCCGGAGGAATTTCTTTTCTGTTCTTTTCCTTCATACACTTTTTTTCTTCCACGTCTACATAATGATCATGCCTGAACTCCCAGTAGATGATTTTGATCCCGAACCAGCACCAACCCCACTTTATGATTAGAGTTGAAGATGTGACCATATATTTGCATCGAAATATCGATGTCTAGAGAAATTGCAGGAAAAAAACTAAAGTTTAATTACTAGAAAGCTAAGTAAGGTGAGCATCAATCCAATGTGTAGGTGATGGAATCCCTCTTTGCTAATCATACAATTTTGGAGCACGAAGCTTAAATTAGAAATAGAGTGACAATAAATAATGGGATCTAAAGGTATCTTTTTATTAGTGTACACAGGATCGGAAGTTATCGATGATTTGTTAAAAGAAGCCAACTGATCAGCATCCATCACACAAGTAAACAAGCAACGTTCGTGTCTTCTTTACTTAATTGATAAATGTGTCTGGGCTAGCCGATGGAAACAATTATACCAACTTGTTTTAAATTGAAAAGGGTAAATTCTTGTCATTTTCTCTAGTTTAGATACCTCGAATGTTTAATGTACGGTTTGGTTGAGCTTCAGTTTTCCAGTTGCGATTTTTAGTTTTTAGTTTTTATTTTTTAGTTTCAATTTCTGTTTTTTAAATACAAATTTGATTGTTATGCACATATATTTTTATAACTAACAATAATTACATAATATATAAAATTTAAAGTAAATTATTTTAAATTAAATAAAATTATTTTAATTTTATAAAATATTTATTAATAAAAATTATTTTATTTTATTAAAAATAAATTTTTAAATTTTTAAAATTTTATTTATAAATTAATATTTATTTTTAAAATATTTTAATTATTAAACAAAATATTTAAATTTTAATTAAATTTATTAATTATAATTATATTTAATTTATTTAATTTAGTCACAAAAATTAAATATAATTATTTGGTAAATTAAATTATTCATAATTCATATTAATAATTGATTTAATATATAATATAATATCAAATTCTTCGCAATTTTCTAATAATTAATATATCGTATAATTAAATATTATATATTTAGTTAATAATAAATTAGATTATGAAAAAATAAATAAAAATAAAAACTATTTTTATAATTTTTATAATTTTTGAAATTTTGAAGAAATCAAAACCAAAAATAACAGAAATAAAAAATTCAATAAAGACAAAAAAAAATAAAAATAAACAACTCTAATATTGGAAGCTTAATAGTAAAAGAACTAGTAGTGCACGTAAACCGGTCGTTTTCAAATTTATCCCTCCGTCATGCTTCTGATATTTTCTAGTGTTGAATTTTATCTCATTTGTTATCTGCCGTGATCATATCACACCACTGGAGCTTGTTTGCGTGTGTAATGAATTATGTTATCTCTTTGGTGGGGAACAATGGTGGATATATAGAAGTTATACCAAACCCTTTCAGGTCAGCTTTAGGGTAATTTTGAAGATGAATTAAATTAGTGTTGAAACCTTAAAGTCTGATAAGTCATGACTCTGACCATACTTGATCATTACTTGTATAGAACCAAAAAAATGTACATAGAGAAACAAAGGAACGATCTCAAGTCGAGTGAGGCCCTCCCTCAAGTCTTAAGCTAAGCATGTATAATGTAATTATTCATTTGTTCATTAAAAATTCTGCATATAAGAACTTCGTGCTGAACATTTACCTCATCGCTTCAAAACAATTTAATTTCGCTTATTGTTTCATGCTTGTAATTAATCGAATCTGTTATATCTGTTTCTTTTACTTTAGTTGAAAAAGTAACAGGAGTATAATTGAGAGGCAGTCTCTTCAGTAGTAATTCACAAATTCTATTTAGTGGGGAGGTGGTGAATATGAGAGATCATGTTTGAAATTCACAGGTTTCATCAAATCTATAAATTAAAATCAATCGATTTATAGATATGATTTTAAAAAGTATGCACATTTGGTATTATATTCAAGTTTCGTGATATTTTCTATCTTTATATTTGGTTTATTACTAACAGTAATTAAAAGTTAATAAAATTTGACGACAGAAATTACTGACAGAACGAGTCATGAGAAAAATGGTCATAGGTAAATTTTAGCGGTAGATATTGTGAATTCATCGCAAATTTCACTGACGGAATATTGTATATCCGTCAGTAAATTTACTTATGGAAGAATTTTGTATTTTCGTCTATCGATAAATTTACCAACAATAATACAATATTCTGTTGCGAAATTTACCGATAGAATTAAAATATTCTGTCGATAAATTTAGTGATGGTAAATTATAAATTTGTCACTAAATATACCAATGGACAAAATATTATAATTTCGTAGGTAACCTACAGATGAAATTATATATTTTGTCGGAAAAATTTAGCGTCGGATAATGTTGTCCATAGGTAAAATTTAGCAATGGATATTTACCTAAGGACAACATTATCCGTTGCTAAAATTTTTCCGTACCTATGAAATTATAATATTTCATCGCTAATTTACCACAAAATATTGTAATTTCTCACTTCTTACCTAAGTTTTCTGTTGATAAGCATTTGATTTTTTTGTACACTGTAAATAATATAACATTGGTTGATAATATATAGTAAAAATGTTTGTGATTGGCAATATAATAAAAAATTTATAATGTAAACCAATAAATATCTTGAACATAACTATAAATTAAGAATTCATATAAAAACTTGAGAATAGCAAAACATCAAATACATTCACTTATCCATTTAAGCTATGTAGTTGGTGAAGGCAGATGCTCTGACTGCTACGATGCGGTACTGTCCCTTCCCTTCAACTCACCCACCTCATTACGGAGCTGAGTTATGCACTCTATTAGCCTCTCTATTGTGCTCTTAGGCTGAACAACTCTCTCATTTGATAGGGATCGCCTACTAGATTCAACTATGGTAGATGTGGAGGATTGCGAATCACATGTGTTTGCAAATGAACCTAAGTCAAAAATCCTTCCACAGTGGTTCTTACCACCCACTCCATCAAGATATGTTTGACTCTCATTAACAGTTTCAAAGTTCTGAGACTGTTGTTCAATACTTTTTTGTATTTGGTTATATCCTTATAATTATTTATATTAATAAGTGATAATTTTTAAAAATTAATATTAAAGTATATATTTTATATACATGAAATTGTCTGCATCGGTATTGACAAACGTCACACCATCATTCTCCTTAATATGGGTGTGCAAAAAAGGCTGGCATAGTATATGCTTCCTGCCCATAGACCTTCCTTGCATCAAAATAAATTGTTATAAGTGAACTACAATTTACAAAAATTTCAGTAGAATTTTCTTTATTTTTATGATATTTACCTCCTGTTAAACAAAAAAATTTACTAACAATATAGTCATTAATAGTACCAAACATTTATAACATTATTATTCTCCATAATACACATATATATTCATTATAAATTTCATATATCAAATTACATGAAATCAAATTTCAAACATCAAATTGGATGGAAGCATTGAAAGACGTAAAGCAATTTTAGTTGCAAAGGGATATACAAAAAGTTATTGGGTGGATTTCCAAGAGAATATTGTAGCTAAACTTGACATAATCTACATTCTCGTCTCTATAATAGTAAATTGAAATCCTTATTTTAACTTTCAATCTATTAATCAAATTAGTATAGCAAATAAGAGTTGATCCCACGAGAAAATTTTGATTTAGTAAATTAGTTTATTTGCCAGTAAGTTCATTTTAATATTCGCAAAAGATTCCAATAAATCAATATCAACTTTTAATCAAGAAAAAATCATTTTAAATAAAAGTGAAACATATAAATGATCCATTTAATTTCAAATTTAGATTTATAAATCAACAAATTGAACTTAAAAAGCAAATATCCTAACAATTTTGCTTATGTGGAACAAATTCTATCCTAGAGTAGAAATATGGTCAATGCATTAACATATAATGTCCTTTTTAACTTACATAAATAAGCTACAACAAAACTTAAGAAAATAAACTTTAAATATATTCTTAGAACCACACAATCAATATTCAAGGGCTAGAAAATTATTTTCTGTCATTAAATAGTAATCATCCAAAATATATAATGTTGGAATTTTTAGTAGTGAAACCAACTAATACAAATCTTAAATTCTTTGCGTAGAAAACTTATGTTTCATTAATGACTCATTTTCTTTCTAGTATCACCTATCTTTTATGCAATCATTTTTTAAGTGGTTTTACAACTCTAAACTATCCAACAAAAACAAAATACATTACTTTCACAAATCTAAATTTTTTAAAATAAAAAGATTTCGGCTATTTTCATTCAAAATTTAAAGTTCTCTTTTATATTTTATTTACTATCAAACTAAGATCTAAATGGTCACTCAAACATAGATTAAAGTAAATAAAAATTTAGAATAGTTTTGATTTCAAGAAGATAAAAAAGTTAAGATTCACAAAGTTAATATCAAGGCATATACATTTGATCTCATTTTTCTCACTAACTATTTCTATCATTCATGTAAACATGAAATAATAATCAAATTGGTGTAACTACATTTTGAATTATCATTTGATCAATCAATACGTGTGGATTTTAAAGTATTATCATCAAATGGAGTAATAAAAACTCACTGTAAAATAGGCATATATAAGCTCAACAAATTTTCACGTTCAACCTGAATTTATGGTAGCTATAAAATCAATTTAAAGGGACACATTTTAGCACCTAATTTGCTTCCTAAACTCAAACCAACTTGACTAACATTTCACAGCCAAGAGTAAAGTATGTAACACTTCTTTTCAATGACAAAATATGAACAATTCTTTATAAACTTCAATAGCCCTACTTCATCTTATAATACTTTTAAAGTAATCTTTAATTGGCAATTATACATTTAGTTTAATCAAGATACATATCTTTACATAATTCAACTAATACAAAAACATTTCTATAAACTAATGAACCACTAAAAGAAACATTCGAGATTATAAATGATGTTAGAGACCTCTTATAGAATTTTCGTCGAACACTTGGTACGCTATTGAAATTCATTCCTACTTTGTTTTAAAACTACTGTCGTCTTCCATTATTCTCCAATATAAGCACACAACAACAAATAATGACCCATTAATAACCCAAATAAACCCTCACTGCTTAATCCATAGTAACATCAACACATCCAACATACAACACTTTATATAAAAAATTTGAAGAAAAAAAATTAACCCAAGAGTAGTAAGAGCACAAAACAGATGAATTATTGCTGGAACCCCTCCCCGGGCAGGTCCACGGGCCCGACATCTTACGTGACATCTGGACCCGTGGCCCACGGGGGAGGGATTCCCCACCAGTGATACTTAAAACGAATAAATTCATTTAATTTACC
>JANZXP010000194.1:22196369-22221102 GCA_027576715.1 Erythroxylum flavicans | reverse complement strand
GCCACCCTCGCGGGGCACGAATTCGGGTATCACTGTCGATATCGGGTTCGGGTCCGGCGGAGTTGGGGTGTTACATTAGAACTTGAAAAGAAAGAAGGGTAAGGAAGATGCAGGTGCTGCACCAGAAAAGAAACAACAGAAACAATAGGATAAGGCTTTTTCCTATTTTTTCTATGAAAGTAATGGACACATAAAAAAGGATTGTACCAAATGTCACGCATGGCGAGAAAGTACATTTCTCGATTTGGTTTATTCTAAGGTTAATTTAACTTTGGTACCTATACATACTTAGTGGTTAGATTCTGGTGCTACTACGCATATAAGTGTGTCTATACAGGGTTGCCTAAGCTACTGAAAGCCAATTGATGGTGAAAGATACATTTATATGGGGCGATGGTAAAGCGGTAGAATTTGAGGCTATTAGAACTTTTAGGTTATTTTAAAGACCAGTTATTATTTGAATTTGAATGAGACTTATATTGTATCATTATTTAGACGGAATTTAATTTCTGTTTCTGCATTGGATAAATTTGGTTGCTCTTGTTCATTTGGAAATGGTCAATTTAGCCTTTTCAAGATTCAATGCTTGTTGGTATCGGTTCTTTATCATTTGTTGATAACCTATATTTGCTTAATATTGTTTGCCTCATATAATGAAACTCTGCAAGTATGTATAGGTATAAAGAGGAAATTAACCAATAAGAATTTTACTTTATTATGGCACAAGCATTTAGGGCATATCCCTAAACAAAGAATTAATCATCTTATATCTAATAGAATTCTTGATCCCTTTGATTATGAAAACTTTGAAAATTGTGTTAATTGTAATAAGGAGAAACTAAAAAACCTAAGGAAATTAGGTGCCAATAGGGTTATGGATGTCTTAGAACTCATATATATGGACATTTGTGGCCCGTTCCTTACTGTTTTTTGGAATGACCAGCAACATTTTATTATGTTTATAGTGATTACTCCCTTTATGACTATAATACACCACTATTATAGAGCATATGCCCGAACATTCAAGGAATATTCAAGAACATACCTTATGAAAATGGTAGGTTAGAGCAATCACATCAACTTATTATAACATCGTACATAACATATGTAGTCAAAAAATTAACTTTTCTCATTTCATTCACAAACATAACTTACACCGTAGCATTACACTTCATAATACATATATTTACATTACCAAAAACATCTAAGAGTTAATACTCTTTTACAAAATGTTCTACATGAAATGAGAAACTAAATAAAAACAATCTACTAGAATCCTCAGATATCAGCTGACCAGACCTCTGAGTCATTCTTGTTTTCCAAAATTGTCAGTACTAGACTTTTACTAGTTTGCTTTAGAAGCTAGGTCTCCCTCGTACCTGAAAATCAACATTGCAATTTTGATGAGTTTGTGAACTCAGTGAGTTAACCATCATCGATCTGCTCACTCATGTCAGAACACAAATATCACAAGTATAAACCAAATTCACAATATACTTCATATCTCAACAGTACTTCATGGGCTTCAAACATTTCTTATACTTATTTCAGAATAATCCGATCATTTATCTCAATCATTCATATCATCAACATGTACATAAACATTGCATATCTCTATATCAATACAATTCAGAAATACTTCACAATCTTTCACATGATACATGTAAAGATACATATATAAATGTAAATACACGTGTGACTCCACTTTCATTTTTACTTGTTGTGACCAAGTGCCTATTTATTCGTTGTAGATATAGGGCTCATTTCATATTCTGTCTCGTACTTGTTGTGGATACCGGGCTTATTAATAATTGAGCCAGTGACATTTTGTGCACATTTTTAAACTTTTAGCTCTTTTTCAAACTGGTCACTTCGGTTATAACTCCTTTATCTGATCATGCATAACAATATGATGGAATGCATCAATTCACATAGTATGCTATTCATAAATTTTATTGAATGTACAGAGTCATTTATCACATTGATCAGATCAGAGTTTGGCATTCAACATTCAGTTAAGTACGCATTTTCCGTATTCACATACAATTAGCAAGCATTTCCAATTCAATTCTGAACATCAAACTCCTCGGACCATCAATGTCTAGAATCATAACAATCATATCGATAACAGTTTAATAATTGAAATTTAAACAAAACAAAATAATCATAGTGAGAAAACATCTAGGTTAACTCATAGTATGCTCCAGATAAGCTATTGCCTTGATGACCTGGCAATGTCTGGATGTTGAAGATCAATTTGTGCTCTTTAGTCATGCAATACACACATATTTTATACATTACGAAGTTGATCAATCATATAAATATTCAATCATGAACATGTACATGTGTCATGGTCAATGCATGCTCAATTGACTTTCCCAACTATGTATCCTTAATAACGAGTCTTGATCATTCAAACATTATAGCTTGTATATAACTAGTTTGCAATTTAGGTTTATACCTCAAGTAAACTTGATTATTCTAAATTCATCAATCATACGTTCACCAATCATTTTCTAGCATTATATAATCACAATATCCCAATTCTCATTCATTTATACTTAATTCACATTACTTATATCATTTGGATCACATTTGCATTCCTAAGAACACCTTTATTCCTTAGGCAAAACACAAATTCCAAATTTAGATACATTGATATCAAACAATCCATTCCTTAAGTTATAAAATCAATTAACAACATAAACTTATCAAACACTTAACCAATTAATCCAACATTAAACCTGGTTCATTTCAAGCCTCAATCAAGTCCAAATTCACCAAAGTAAAGTAACTTATCCTTAGTTGGTTCAATTATCACACAAAACAGAAAATTTCATTTCCAAAGCATTGCCCACAATCGTGGAGGGCCTTCCCACTATCGTAGGATGAGTGAATCGAGCGTTCACTCCTTCACTCTCTATTTTCCTTCAATTTCTCTAGATTTTTAACACCTTTATACTAAATTCAAAACACCCTCTTAATAGTTCATTAATTATACTTCAATTCCTCATCAATTTCACCTCAACTCCTAACTCAAAATCATCCATACAACAACTCATAAACTATTATTTTTCATGCACTCAAAAACAGAACATGATTGTATCCATTTATTCATTAGTATCCCAGCACTCATTAAACACCATTATCACAATCAATCCATCCCTAAACAATCATCATAAATATTATGCTAACATATGTCACAACAGGTCAGTAATTCATTTACTTGTTCAGCTTAAAAGCCTCCTCAATTCATCAAGTTAATCTAGCCCTCCAAGCTTGCAAGATCATCACAAATTCAAGGTGGGAATCGGTTGGGTTTTTAGCAACAAGATGAAGACAACAAATATTAAAGTGGCAAAGTGCAGAATTTTTTGCAAAACTCAAAGTTGTGAGGGTTGAGTGTGAATGACGAAAATGAGAGAAGAAGAAGATGATAGAATGTAGCAAAAATAAAAGAGAAGATGGTTATGCCATGTGTATATCGTGTGGGGTAGGTGTATGGTGAGTGTTGAGAAACCTGTTAAGTAGAGACATGTGATACATGTCTTCTACTTAAGCTACCAAAAGTCACTTAAATACCTAGTCAATTTGTCACTCAATTTCTAAGCCATTTGTCATTCAATTCTACTACCATGTGTCACTTATTTCTACTGCCATGTGTCAACTTATCTTGCCACTTAACATTTTCCTAGTCCAAATGTACATATTAATTCATCAATCTCCCAATTGTCACAATTAATTCCAAATTACTAATTGTAATCTATCAAACCAAAATTTAAGGCATAAACAATACACATTCATATCATAACCATTTTGAACCTTTCATAACTCAGAATATGTCAATTGAGTGCACATATAATCTTTGCAATATGTATGAAATCATAATTCACGTGTGTATGCTAATGATATGCATGTGAATGAAATGCATTTCATAAATTCTTAATGATATTATTCATATGACTCAATAGCCTAAGACTTTAACTCTCAGTAATGTTTTGAAAACTGGCTATTACACTATCACTTAGGGTTCTTCTGCCATCACTACGAGTGATCTTAAAGCTCTACTCAAACATGTTATCTCTTCCAGTACTCTCTCTCCTACTGCTTATCTGTTGCATCGGGTAGCTCCTCTTAGTTCTTTAACTCTGATTGTTCTAACCATATGACATCTAATTCCTCTATTTAATCTGCTATAACACCTGTCTCATATTGGAAACACATCTAGTTCACACATCAGTCTCCCTAATACATATCTTGTTCTCAACTTAGCTTTTAATCTATCTCTATTGGCCAACTGTGTGAACAAGGTATTACCATTACTTCTTCTTGCTCTGGTTGTCAGGTACAAGATCTACAGGTGGGTCAGAATCTTGGGACGAGCCGCAAAGTGGGAAGATTATTTGAGCTTACTTCTCTACACCTGCCTCAAAAACAAGTATCCACTGTTATAACAACCATCTCTCCGATGTATCAATCGCTTCTTCGTGTAGATCATGCCTCCACTAATCTCTCGTGGATTACTGGGATCTATAAATTTTGAGTCTTTTAATTGTCTGAACTTTCAACTTGCAAAACAACCAGCTTTATCCTTTAATAATATTGATTTTATTTCTGAAACCCCCTTTAATCTTGTTCATTATGATATCTGGGGACCCTCTCCTACTTGTTCTATGAATGGTTAACGATATTTTGTTCTATGAATGGTTAATCATTCCGATTCACTTGGATTTATTTTTTGAAACACAGATCTGAGTTACTATAAGTTTATTTTAAATTTACAAAAATGATTAAAACAAAAATTTCCCAAACTATTAAAATACTACGAACAGATAATGCAATGGAATACAAAGACTCTGGTCTTTTCCGATTCCTTGGTCAGCAAGGTACTATGATTCAACGTTCTTATCCCCATACATCTCAACAAAATGGAAAGACTGAACACAAACACCAGCATATTTTAAATTTTGTTCATGCACTACTTCTTTCTACTTATTGCCCTGAAAAGTTCTGGAGGGAAGCGGCTTTAACTACTGTATACATTATTAATCGCATTCCTATCCAAACTCTTCAAATTTTGTCTCCTTTTGAACGTCTATTGGTAAATTACCTGATTATTCCGTACTTAAACCTTTTGATTATGCTACCTTTATCCTCTCACAGCCTCATGAACACACCAAATTAGAACTATGTGCTCGATTATATTGTTTTCTCGGTTATAGGGTATAACATAAAGGTTATCGTTGTTGGGATCCTATATCTAATCAGTTGCATATCTCTAGACATGTTACATTTTGGAAAACACATTATTCTCTTCTTTGTCCAAATTTCATCAGTCTTTTACTACATCATCTCTACTATTCACTGATACATCTATTGAGTTGTTTCCTAGTAATGATACAATAGAAACACTTAATAATCTTCCAATCAATGCATCTAGTCCTATAGACGTTGTTCTTTCCCAATCCCACCACAACCATTCATCGCTATACTCGGGTAAGAGAAACTCCATATCATCTTCGTGACTTTCACTATTTTCAACTGTTATTTCCTTGCGTGAGCCTCGCTCTTATCAGGAGGCAAGTAATAACCCCTTATGGCAACAAGCTATGGTTGAAGAGCTCCATACCCTATAAAAAACTCATACCTGGGATTTAGTTGATCTACCTTCTAGAAAGACTCCCATTATATCTAAATGGGTTTACAAAATCAAGACCCACTCCTATGGATCCATTGAATGTTACAAGGCTCGCTTAGTAGCCAAAGGCTACACCTAAGAATATGGCATAAATTATGAAGAAACTTTTGCTCTTGTAACTCGGTTAACTTCTATTCGCAGTCTATTAGCAATTATAGTAGTCAAACGGTGGCCTCTTCTTCAGATGGATGTTAAAAATGCATTCCTTAATGGTGACCTGTAAGAGGAAGTCTATATGTCTCCACCTTCAGATTATCCTCATCCACCTAATAAGGTTTGTTGAGTTCTCAAGGTCTTGTATAGTTCAAAACATACACCAAGGGCATGGTTTGCCAAATTCAGTTCTACTAGTACTCAACTTAGTTTTCACTTCAGTTCATATGATTATGCTTTATTCATTCACCATACTGACCATGGGGTTATCCTTTTGTTACTCTACGTTGATGATATGATCATCACAGGAGATGATGCAAGTTGTATTTCAAAATTACAACAATTTCTTCGTCAACAATTTGAGATGAAAGATCTCGGTTCTTTGAATTATTTTTTGGGTCTTTAATTATCCTCGACCTCTAATGGGTACTACCTTTCTCACAAAATATGCTTCAGACTTGCTCTCTTGGGCTGGTATTATAGACAGTAAGACTGCAACCACCCCTCTAGAACTTAATGTCAAACTCACTCCTCTAGATGGAACTCTCCTTGATGATGCAACTTAGTATTGACAGTTAGTCAGGGAGTTTGGTCTATCTCACAATAACTGGACCTGATATTGCTTATGCTGTCCATTTAGTCAGTCAATTCATAGCTTCTCCTCGCTCATCACATTTTGTAGCTGTCTTTCAGATTCTCCACTACATTGAAGGAACACTGTTTCATGGACTTCATTTCTCTGCTCACTCATCCTTTGTGCTATCTGGCTATTTTGATGCTAACTGGGCTAGTGACCCTACTGATCGTCGATCAACCTCTGGATATTGTTTCTTGTTAGGATATTCACTTATTTCTTGGAGAAGCAAGAAGCAAATAGTCACCGCTCAATCTAGCACTGAATTAGAGTATTGTGCCCTTACAGATGCTACTTCAGAGTTACTATGGCTTTATTGGTTACTATAAGACATGGGTATCACACATTCTTCAGCCACTACACTAAATTGTGATAACTAAAGTGCAATTCAAATTGCTCATAATGATATATTTCATGAGCGCACCAAACACAGAGAAATTGATTATCACTTTGTACGACATCATGTCACTAAAGGTACTGTTACCTTAGTATTTATTCCCTCTGCAGAACAAATAGCTAACATCTTCACCAAGACTCATCTTCCTAGGAGATTTCAAGACTTAGTGAACAAACTCAAGTTGAATTCCACAACACCACCTTGAGTTTGAGAAGGGGGTGTTAACGTGGTTTAGGGTTTGACCACCTAAATCATTGTCCTGAATCTTTAAGATTTGTATATATTATGGAGATATTTGTATTTATTATAGGCAAGATTATATGGACAATTTTGTATTTATTATACCCAATTCACTTTTACACTAACAGAGTCTTTTTTTGGAAAATCACTGTTTATTACACTAATACCGGGAATAAGTCATGAATGCATGTACCAATTTTTCATACACAATAATTCACATTTTCACAATTTCATGAGCATGCTATATGTCTGTCCTAACTTCACTAATTGGTCTTCTCATAGACCCGTTTCCCTGATCCGACCCGTTAGGTGGGACCGGGATGTTACATAGCCAAACTGATTTCCTTTATGAGTACCTTGAGGTTGATGCAAGGAGGATGTGAGGCTTATTTAGCCCACGTCATTAACAACCAAATTGAGCAAGATATGCAAGACATTCCTGTAGTTATGGAATTCCTAGATGTGTTTCCCGCAAAGTTACCTGGCTTACCTTTAGATCAGGAAACAAAGTTCACAATTGATCTAGTTCTAGGTGCTGCTCCTATATTTTTCCCCTGTATAGGATGGAACTTGTGGAACTAAAGGAGTTAAAGACTCAGTTACAGGAGTTACTCGATAAGGGATTTATTAGACCTAGTGTTTCACCTTAGGGAGCTCCAGTCTTACTTGTGAAGAAGGATGGAACGTTAAGACTGTGCATCGAGTATAGGCAACTAAATTGGGTCATGGTGAAGAACAAGTACCGGTTGCCTAGAATCAATGATTTGTTTGATTAGTTGCAAGGAGCTCAGGTGTTTACTAAGTTAGATATGAGATTTGGGTACTATCTATTGAAAATAGCAGAGACTAATGTACCAAAAAGTGCTTTCAGGAGAAGATATGGACATTATGAGATTTTAGTAATGCTGTGTAGGTTGACTAATGCACCAACTGCATTTATGGAATTGATGAATAAGGTATTTCAGCCCTACCTAGATCACTTTGTGATAGTTTTGATTGATGACATTTTAGTGTATTCAAAGAATAGAGAAGAGCATGCTGAGCACTTGAGAGTGATATTACAAATTATGAGGGAGAAATAACTATATGCTAAATTTAGTAAATGTGAGTTTTAGCTAGATCAAGTAATGGTTCTGGGTCATACAGTAAGTAGGCAAAGTATTCAAGTGGATTCAAAGAAGATAGAGACAGTAATGAAATGAGAGGCTCTAAAAAATGTATATGAAATCTAGAGTTTCTTAAGATTGGTCTGATATTATCGAAGGTTTGTCGTGGGGATTTCTTTGATCTCAGCCCCTTTGACTAAACTTTTGAGAAGGAGGAATGATGAGTGTTAGAGAAGTTTTGAGGAACTAAAACATCGGTTGACTACAGTGCCCGCATTGCCTATTCCATTAGGAATTGGTGGTTATGTAGTATACAATGATGCTTCGCATCAAGAATTAGGATGTGTATTGATGTAGAATGGCAAGGTGATAGCCTATGCATTGAGACAATTAAGGTCTCATGAGATGAACTTTCCGATACATGATTTAGAGCTTACAATAGTAGTCTTTGCTGTAAAGATATGGAGACATTATTTATATGGAGAGACATTCCAGATATATACTGATCATAAGAGCTTGAGGTATCTGCTGAGTCGGAATGAGTTAAACATGAGACAGAGAAGATGGGTTGAGTTGTTAAAGGATTATGACTATACGATTGAGTATCGTTTGGGAAAAGCTAATATCGTGGCTGATGCATTGACTAGGAAGTCAAATAACAGTGTAGCTCAGATTAAATTATCGGGATTACCAAGCTTCATTCAATTGAGAGCTTTGAATATGGAGTTAAATTTAGAGCAAAATGAAGCATTGATAGCTAAAATAAAGTTAAGACCGATATTGCATGATAAAATTGGAAGAGCCTAGAGCAAAGATCCTAAAATGGTGAAATTGATTAAGCAAATTAAGATGAATCCATATTCTCAATTTTAATTAAGAGATGAAACATTATGGTTAAAATAGTGGTTGCATGTGCGTAATATGGATGAACTAAGAAAGGAAATTCTGGGATGAATGTAGCAGGTTATGCTATACATCCTGGTACTACCAAGATGTATAATACACTTAAACAACATTTCTAGTAGCCAGGGATGAAGAAACAAGTAGCAGATTATGTAGCTAAGTGTTTAACTTATCAGCAGATTAAGGCTAAACATCAAGCTCTAGTTGGGAAGCTTCATTCGTTACCTATTTCGAAGTGGAAATGGGAATAAGTCACAATGGATTTCATTATGGGATTGCTTAAGACTCTAAGGCAAAATGATGCTATATGGGTTATAGTTGACCAATTAACTAAGTCGACCTATTTCTTACCAGTGAGAGAGAATATCTCATTAGACCAGTTAGCACGGAGATATGTGAATGAGGTAGTGAGATTACATAGAGTTCTAGTGTCTATAGTGTCGAACAGGGATCCTAGATTTACTTCGAGGTTTTGGAAGAGTCTACAATCGGTTATGGGTACGAAGTTGATTTTTAGTACTACATTTCATCTTGAAATAGATGGGCAGGGTGAGAGGACAATCAAGACTATTGAGGATATGCTTAGAGCATATGTATTGGAGTTTCAAGGAGCTTGGGATCAGTTCATAGCCTTGATTGAATTTGCTTACAATAACTACTACCACAGTAGTATTGGAATGGCACCTTATGAGGCATTGTATGGTAGAAAATGTCAATCGACTCTATATTGGGATGAGAAAGGGTTAAGAATAATAGAAGGCCTATAATTGATACAAGATACTATGGGTAAGATAAAACTGATCCAAAGCCGAATAAAAGCAGCACAAGATAGACAAAAGAATTATATCGATCAGCATAGAAAAGGATATGGAATATGATGTTATAGATAAAGTATTTTTGAGAGTTTCTTCTTGGTGAGGGGTGTTGATATTTGGTAAGAAGGGTAAGTTGAGCCCTAAGTACATTGGTCCTTATGAGATCCTTGAAAGGATAGGAACATTAGTGTATAGATTAGCCTTACCGAGTGAAATGTCTTAGATACACAATGTATTTCATGTGAGCTTGCTTAGGAGATATAGATCTAACTCGATGCATGTATTACTAGCTCAAGAGATTGAAGTCACTAGTAATTTGAGTTATGTAGAGGAGACGATCAAGATAGTGGGATATCAAACAAAACAATTGAGTAATCGGGTAATTTCATTGATGAAAGTCCTGTGGAAAAATCACTCGAGTGAGGAAGCAACTTGAGAAGCAAAGGAACATATAGGACAACAATATCCCTACCTGTTTTATCAATCACGTAAGAATTTCGAGGATGAAATTTCTTAAGGAGGGAAGAAATGTAACATCCCATTATCCCATGATTACGGTTAGAACCCTAGGATACTATATATGAGAGTTTATTGAGAAGTTATAAGTGCATTTCACACATTATATGACATATACATGCATGTGAATAATGTTGACGCTCATTAAAATAATTGTACATGCATTCATTGACATTTTCTAGGTACAAGTGATTTTTATTGCGAATAAAATGTGAATTATGGATTATTTGTTTTTAAAATATTGAAAAAATTATTTTCACATTTTTTGTGACATTTCGAATATTTTGGAAATTTATCAAAAATTTGGGGTATTTTAGACGAGGAAAATGTAGAAATAAGAGACAAATGGAAGTACGACTTTTGGTAATTTAGATGAAGGATAATTGGATTAGTAATTAATTGACAAATGGACTAATTATGGAGTGACAAATGGATCAATTAATGTGTGAGATGTGGACCAATAGGTAAACGACATTTGGTAGCCTTATATGGTGGACACATGTTATACATGCAATGGTGACATATGGCAATGTATCTTGGAGACACATAAGTCATGTTTTTTGTTTGGCAAGGAAGGTTTTTGCAGCTTCTTTATTGTGTCATCATCGAAAACACCTAGCTTGCTCATTTGTATGTATTGGTTTATATGCTTGCTTCTCATATCAATGTTACACCTTGTAAAGAAAATATTCCAGTCCATAGTTTATTTTGTTTATCTCTCTCTTAGTTTTTCTCCACCCACCAAACTCTTTATTTGCTCTCCCCATTTGTGGAATTTTTACTGAAGGATTTGAAGTGTAAATTAAGTAAGTTATGCTTTAAGTTTGTGTAAATGACATTAAGATGAGGTTTTAATGTTTGTAAATGGATGCATGCGTGAATGGTGTATGTTTCCATGTTTATGGATTGATGCATGCGTGAATCGTGTGGATGCATTTGTGGGTGGTGAAGGAAGAAGCAAATTCGGTGATATGATTAACAAGATGAAGGATTTTAGCAATGAAGTGAGCTGGAGCATGCTATATGCAGTGTTTTTACTGAACATACATCTGTAGTTTAGACATAACTTGATATGTGAATATCCAAATTAGATGGATTTTGATTCAAAGTAAGCTAGAAACATATGGCTACATTTTACATGAAGGAATTAAATTTGAAATCTATCCTTTAAGAGTATTGAAATTTGGCTTGAAGTTGAAAACTGTGTTCTATCAAGGTATGAGAATAGTCTGTAGTATTTTGATTATAACTTGCATGATACTAAACCAAAATGCATGAATTTAATGTAATTAGAAACTTAAGATATAGATGCAAATTTTATTAGAAGAAGGTGTTGCCTAAAAACCTTATTTTCTAGGTCATAATGGTCATGTCATACAGACTCGAAAATCTATCTTGAAAACAAAATATGGAAAATTAGAGCTGTGGGTCAAATTTTTGTTTTCAATTTCATCTTTATTTTACATGTCTTTAAGGCATGAATTTGAAGAAACTCAAAGAATGAAAGTTTTATATATGGGTCTTATCTTCACCTCTGTGAAAGTGGCTTGATAAAATAGTGACTAGAGTTTGAGTTATGCTTGTTTTTCTAATACTGCCTGTGACAAACCCCTGTGCAGAAACCTTATATTATTTCCTTATTTTTAGGGACTTTAGAGCTCGAATTGATCAAAGTATAAAACATGAAAAATGAATTTTGATGTCTTATTAATGCTTCTGTGAAATGGTTTGGCCAGAAGATATCTTTATAAGTTTATTTAGTTAATTAAATTCATATCATAAAACAATGGACTGTTTTGATGAGAATGAGTTCAAATATGGAAATTTTGATATGTTAAAGGAATACATGAGTTCTTTTAAATGAAAATATGATCTTTAGGACATGAATAATGTGTATAAGGTATGGATGAATGAGTATTGAAGGACATATGGTATTTATAAATGAGAATTGGATGAAGATATGAGTATATGATGCTGGAAAATTTTGGTGAATGTATAGATTTAGCTTATTAAAATTTCAGCTATAAAGTACCAATTGTGTGAATTTTATAAGAAGCTTTTTGATCATGGAAATGTTCAAGGATAAGTGTAAATATGAGTTGGTAATGATATAAAGATGTTCTCGTGAATGTAATGTTATTCAAAGTATGTAAGTGATGAATTGGAAATGATTGACTGAGAACTAGGAAATTATGGGAGTGTATAATCTTAGAAAAAAGAGTGGTATATGTATGGGTGATCAATTGAAAGTAATCAAGTGTATTAAAGAAACATACCTGAGAATTTGTCATTGAACATGAATAATACATGATACATATATAAATGTGCTTATTCATCTGAATGTGCAATGTGCTAATATGCAAATGTATGTGATCGCATATAGAAGAACTCGTTGAGCAACCGTTTCCAATCATTATTGGGAATTCAAGGTAATAAGCTGAAAGAAGCAATTGTGAGTAACCTAAGATGGTCTCATATTAAATTATTTTTATTTACATTCCGTATTGAATTATTATGTGAATTTGATTGTGTTGATTCCAAACAATTGATTGTCAGAGGAGTTTTATATTCGGGACTGTATTAGAAGTGCTACTTGAATATGAATATGATTGACTATGTGTTCTCAACTTATATGTTGAATGCTGGACCAAGTTCGAAGATAATTGTGAATGAGAAATGTGAATGCAAAAGCAGTGTACTGAATATGATGATTAGAAATGTGAAATGCATTTATTCCATGAATGCATGAAATATAAAGATAGTTGTGATCAAAGTTGCTAATGAAAAAGAGCTTAAAGCTCAGACATCTGTGGTAAGAGCCTATGACTCAATTAATATGATAAAGCCTGGTATCTACAACAGATACGGGACAGTGAAAAAGGTACTCGGTTATAACAACGTAATAAATAAATTTGAGTCTCATAAACATTGCATACACATATGATATGAATATCTTGAGCAATTGTAATGTTTCGAGAACTTGTATTGTATGAAATGTGTGCATGCTTATTGATGAATATGTCTTGCATGATTATAATTAAATAATGAAATGTATGAATTTTTGAAATCGGACAATTATGTACAAAGCGTTTTGTGATATTACATGATGAAAATTGAGATGATATGAATTATATGATGACATAAATTGTCTGTTACATGACAAGAGTGAACCATCGAGGATGGTTACTCAACTGAGTTCGCAAAACCCAACCAAATTGTAATGTTAACATTTTCAGGTTCGAGAGAGCGACGACTTAGCTCCTAAGACTACTTAGAAGAGTTTTTGGTACAACTTTTGGATTAAAAAACATAGCTCAAAGGTCGGTCAGCTGGGATTGAAAGATTAGTCTTAGTTTTTGTTAAATCCTCATATATGTAGCATATTTTGTAGACATAGTTGTGACTCTGATAGACTGATATTGTATAAACATGAATGATGGATATCATGCTACATTGTAAGTTATAGTTTATGAAATAAAATGCAGAGGTTTTGGATATAGACATTATGTTAATTATGATTTTAATTATGATGCCATGTAATATATTGAAAGTGAGATAGTTAGCATGCCATTTCTGTCGGGTATATGCATGTTCATCTGAAGGGTGTACGTGTACATGTCAGATGGAATTGGGTTGTTACAAAGCTTCTTTGACTGTATGGAGCATCTGCCTGTGCATTTAGTACACGAGGCTAAACTACCCGGTCCAGTTCAATATCGATAGATGAATCCATTTGAGAGATAATTCAACAAAAATTATTGTAATTAAAGTAATAACATGTTTTAATAACTAAATTGGTATAACCATATTTGCTAATATAGGAATTTGCATCACTTGAAGAAAAATGTCAAAAACAAGGCTAGAGTTGAAGGTTGAATATGTAATGCTTATTTAGTGGAGGAAGCTAGTACATTTTGTTCACATTATTTTGAGTCGTATGTTCATAAGAGAAAGAAAAGTTCCTTGTAATTATGATGGGGGAGGAACGAGTGATGCTGAAGGTAACTTATCCATTTTCACATATCTTGGACGAACATATAGACATTTAACAAGAAGAATGTTAACAAAGGAAGAAATTGAGGCTGCCTATGGTTTCATTTTATTGAACTGTCAAGAGGTTCAACCTTTCGTGCAGTAAGTTGAAATTGATTATTTGGGTTTTGAAATTTAGTGTTATTTATAACTGAAATACATAATAATATTTTTAGATTTTACAAGGAATTGTTACGCGAGCTAATGCCCGACAAAACAAAGGATGATATCAATAAAGAAGTTGGAATACACTTTCCTCGATGGTTCGAGAAATATGTAAGTTTTCACTTACAAATATTGAAGTGATTAAATTATAAGATTTAAGTATTCAAACGACATTATATTGTTTAATATGATAATTTCTTTTATGTAGGCCTTAGAAAATCTAATAGAGAACAAGTTCATATGTGATCTTGTGAAGGGACCTTTGCGAACTATTAAATCATATCCGGTGTATTTTGTTAATGGATACAAATATCATATAGAATATCATGGTCTTAGCATGGCAACAATAAATAATGGAGTTTGCATACAAGGAGAATTTATGGATTACTATGGTAAAATTATTGAGATATTTTAAATTGAGTACCCTACATTGCCAATAAAGTGAAGTGTGATATTTAAGTGTGACTGGTTTGGTCCAACTCCAAATGTTGGTAGAAAAATGCATAACCGATACAATCTAGTTGAAATCAACAAGTGGAGAAGATTTAGACAATTTAAACCTTTTGTGTTGGCAATGCAAGAGATGTGTATTATGTCCTTTTTCCCAACT
The DNA here is from genome assembly GCA_027576715.1 of Erythroxylum flavicans. Taxonomy (NCBI): domain Eukaryota; kingdom Viridiplantae; phylum Streptophyta; class Magnoliopsida; order Malpighiales; family Erythroxylaceae; genus Erythroxylum; species Erythroxylum flavicans. Next base: position 22,205,833 of record JANZXP010000194.1, on the reverse strand, counting down.
TACGAGGAGATAAGTCAGATTGGTTGACCATTTGCAAAGTTAAGCCTATAGGTGTTTTTGAATAACATAAAAAAGGAGAACATAGAATTGAAAGTGAAGCGCTTTAGTAAAATGTTTATGAAATAAATGCATCTGTCATATATGAAGATAATGAACCTTTGAACAATCCATCTAATGAATATATTGAAATTTTATCTGGAAAGGATAAGGAGGGCCAGAGATTTGAAGAGGAGCCAGAGTTTGATTCTAATTCTTCAGAAAAAGAAGATGGTTTTGATTTACAATTAAGTGATGATAACAATTAATTTATGTTTGTAATTGAATATTATATTCAACAAATCAATTATTTCCTTTTCAATATATTGTATACAATATTGAATTCAAATTGTTATATTTCTAGAAAATTCAATCAAATATTAATTTCAGGTTGAAATATGCCACTAAAGAGAAAACAGGATATAATGCGACCAAGGTTCAGACAATGACTCGAAGCTACTTACTGTCTAGGTGAAGCATCACATTCTACTGCTGGAACAGAATCACCTCCTCCCCATCTAGGTACTACACTTATAGATGAGACATTACCTTCCGTACCTATTGCTACACTATCCACCACCCCTACATCATCTACTATCCTTACACTGACAGAGATATCAGGGGTAAAAAATGTAGATGAAGGAGGTCGTCGCCAGCTAAAGCTGAGAGACCTGATGGAAGAAATTACATTATTGTCAATAATCTATAAGTAAAAATACATGAAACACTATATGTTTATAATTAAGTTATAGGTTTAAATTTTAAAAATGGTATAAAATTATTTGTTTCTATATTAGGTTGATTCCATATAGACCGTGCTCAAGAAACATAACATCTAAATTCAAGGAGAAGATTGATTGAAGGTTATAAAATTATTTGTTTTTATATTAGGTTGATTCCATATAGACCGTGCTCAAGAAACATGACATCTAAACTCAAGGAAAAGATTGATCTTGAAGGTTATGTATAGAAGAATATCTCTCAGGCCATAAAGAAATGTTACTATCAGAAGTTTGAGTTACAAAAAAATATATTTTCTTTTTTAATTAATTTTATACATTAATTAGATAAATTTTATTACATCATAAGTATTTATCGAATTTTTTTCCTTTTATTTCAGAAAGAATTTTTTTGAGATTCTGAATTTGACATGATCATTTATAAAGTATGGGAGTGACGAGTACGTACACGTTATCAGAACTTTGTTAGTGTAGTACACAAGGCTAGTGTAAGACCACCTTATATTTCTGAACAAATATGGAGTAGTTTGTAGCAGTATTGGATATCACTTGAGGCAATGTCCATTTCAGAAGGTAATTTTACCAACAGACGTGGATGACCGGCGGGAGAGAGTCTTCCCGTTCATATGTAAAGATCTATCACCCATCATAAGCATGCAGAGAGACTTGTAAGTATCTACACTTTATATTTATATTCTGATTTTTTTACTTTGTTGTATTTCAATTTAATTTGATATGTAAATTTTGGATTAAAAATATGTGTATTATGATAAATGATAATGTTATAAATGTTTGGTGCCATATATGGCTTTATTGTTGAGTTATTTTCTTTGTTCAATATGGGTAAATATCATAAAATAAAGGAAACTCTACTGAAATTTTTTAAAATTCTAGTTCACTTATAATATTTTATTCTTATGCAGAAAAAGTCTATGGGTGTGACGCTTACACCCTGTCAGCTATTTTTGCACACTCACACTAAGAAATATGACGATGTGAATTCGTCAACACTCGATGTAGAGAACTAAATGTATGTGAAACTTATAGTTTAATATTAATGCTTAATAATTATCACTTACAAATATAAACATTGCCTTCTGATAGGACTAAATACAAGAAAGCATTCAACAACAATCTCAGCAGTCTGAAGATGTTGATGAGACTTAAACCTTGAAGCAGTGGGTGGTAGGGACCGTCGTGGAAAGATATTCGACTTAGGTTCATTTGTAAACATATGTTATTCGCAATCCTCCACGTCCAGTATAACAACATCTAGTAGGTGGTCCATAACTAATGAAGTCCAAGAGCTTCGGAGCATAGTGCAGACATTGGCAACTTAGTTGCAACAGTTGATGAAGTACATAGCTCAGCTCCGTAATGAGAAGAATGAGTTGAAGGGGAGGGGTAGCACCTCATCGCGGCAATCAGACCATCTGCAGTCACTAAATCAATAGTGTACTTGTAGTCATTTCATTTGAATTACAAATGCTTATTATGTACAATTTAATGTTTATATTATCCATTAAGATAAATTTAACTTTATATTATCAATCAACTTTCTGTTTAAACAAATTAAATGTATAAACAAATCAAATTATTATGTAAAGATAATTCATAATTGTTTAAATTATGCATCAACTATAGGATCATCAATTAAAAATTAATGAAGGTATATTTTTTAAAAAAATTTTGGTTAATTCACTGACGAAACAACAAAAGTGCATCGATAAAATCAATTTTATTTACCGACGAAAAACAACAAACTATTAGTAATATTCACATTAAGTGACAGATAGAATAACCAATTATGTCGCCAAATTTACTGATAGGATTTGCTGCAGAATAACCTTTGGTATACTCACCGACAAAACAAACATAACCGTCGGTAATGTTGTAATAAACTTACCGACGGAATAAATAATACTGTCTATAAAGCTGTCGACTGAAAAATATTGACTGTCGGAAATTTATCGACGATCGACCGTACAAACAGTCGTCGGTTTATTTACCGATGGTTGCATAAATTTTCCGTCGGTAAATTTATCGACGGATATTCTGTTATTCGTTAGAAATTATTACCTACGACTGTTTCTACGACACCTTTATCTATCGATAAATTCCATCGCTAACCTAGATTGTTGACGAAATATTTAAGTTTTCCGTCAGTAATGTCCGTCGCTAAACGACATGTTTTTTGTAGTATTATAAACTCCTCCAATTCTTAGAAAGGTTCAGGTCCAAACCAACATCTTCTTAAATACATTAGCAGTTTTGCCCTTATATTTTTAGTTTGCCTTTAACACCTCTAATTATATCTTAAATAAAAATATATAAAACAATGAGTTCATATGGGGATGAAGTAGGTGTAAAAGATTAGATGTCAAGGGAAACCGCATTTTACACTCTTATCATAGGGATTCACATAAGTTTTAAATACATATAGTCCTTATTAAAACAAAACAAAAAACAAAAAGACTGCTAAGCCTATGTCCTAAACTGAATATTGGCAATGTCATTCCATAGCCTAAAAACAACTTCCTCACCACCATCTACGCTCTTATCTCCTAAGACTAATTCATTGTCTTTAAGAAAAGCGACAAATCATCATAACAGGTTTCAAGTTTAGGATTAGTGATGGAGTGACTTAGGATGTTTAGGACAGTCAATGAGTCAATTGGCATGGCGGTATGCCTACTCTTGACCAAATCTTTAGATGGCGAAAACGCCAAGCAAGACATGCAATATCATCATAATTCTAAGCCTCAAATGATTTACTCCTAAGGAAAGTACAACAAATATCTAACTTAAAAATGTTCTTTATAAAATAAGCTTTCTCGTAAAATACTTTGTCTAATTGCTCAATTTCCTCTTGTTAACCTTTGATCTAAATAATAACGATCAAACTCTTTTTCTAGAGCTTTAATCTCCTAAAGTGATATTGATCTCCATCCTTCTAATCGGCAGCCTCCGCAGCCTTATCCTTTTAAGCCTCATCACATTGGCGATTTAGCCACGACATTTCTAGGTCTTTGCGCCTATTGGAGACAACCAAGCAACGTGTTGCCTGTAAAGAAAAGCACTAGTCTTGGGTCATAAAGCAAATGTAAAGTGCAAATTTGTAATATATACGACATACTTGGTATTATATAATGCTCAATGGTACAACAAACTGTGTCCCACTATGCATCATTGAGATGCTTCTCATTATAGGGAATCATGATCTCCCCCAAAATCTAAAGGTCTCATATTTTTAGTCTCTGAAAATGTCGAAATTTTGTAGACAGCTAGGATAATCAACATCTACACAAACAAATTGAATTCATCCCAACTAGGAGTCGCAGTTATAAGGAATACAAACTCTACGTTAAGGTTGTCGCAGAAAATACTTGACGTCGAAATAAGCTCAGGATCCAATAGATCTATTATCTTTTCGTGCCTTCCAATACCTTTCAATCTGTTTATTTCATGGTAACCTTCACGCCTATCGCATTTCCTCTTTTTAGTTGACTCACTAATCTTGCCTTTAACCAATGTTTTCGTTCTTTGGGCAGTGTGAACCACATCCCTTTCGGCAAATAAAGACGCGTACCATTAGCTCATGAACTGTTAGATCGCAAAGTAAGTTAATAAGTCAGTGGAACCTAGAAGTTTGTTTATGTGTGAAATTGTAGCCTCCATCAGTAACTCCTTAGTGATGTCCCCATAAGAAACACTTTTACTACGCTCAACTAAAACTTATGCCCAAGAAGACAGAAAGCACTAGTCTCTCGTTAAACCTTAGGAGTAGGCTCCCTCCATGCAGGCCTCAAACCTCACTCAATGACATCATCTAAAGAAAGGAACAAAATCTTCTACGCTCACTAACCTATATCAACTTTGCTCTATACGATCTCGTACAAATAAATATGTGAGACTTAAAGAAATATATCAATAAAATTACGTGAAGTATTGGTTAATGGGTACAAAAGATATTATAAACACCTCTCGGTAGACCTTAGTTGGTACGTAAGCTTTGAATAAATCGACAGTTGGCTCCATATTCCTTAAATAAAAGACGATGAGGAAACCTGATATCAAGCACTACGAGTGAGGGTGCAACCGACCCAAACTCATATTTACTACCCTTAATAACTCAAAACAGAAGTCGTTGAATGGCAATCTTAGACCATATCTAAAACTGCCTTGAGAAACACTCTCCTCGTCAAGTCTGTAAAAGCACGCTCTCTCATGAGCCTATGGTCCCCTAAGTCTCATAGACACGAGAATATCAAACTTTAACCTCATTTCATCTGGGTTTATCCTCAATCTAAATTCATATTTTTCTGTCTAAAGTCTTTTATAAAGCCAAGGACAAAATCAAGAGCGGTTGGCAATTCGCCACCGACACTAGGTTCCTCGACATCTACGGCTACAAGTCTATGCACCTCTATCATAAGCTCAAAACTATACCTACTCTTAAACTTGGGATTAGAATTCCCCCTTTTGATGAACCACTAAAAAACATTATAAAGAAGAAATTGGCTATTCCTACTAATAAGCAGATTTTTCCTTGAAGGTGATGGAATGACCCAGAAGTTGCCTATATCTAAAGTTGCATGAGTAGCTACTCTCAATTCGTGGACCAGCTCAAGCCGTAGTAATGTAAAAGATGACTGATCTTCTGAGAAGTTCTCAGCAAAACTTAACTATTCCCTTTTTAACAAGTCCAAACTTGGGTAGAAGTAGGTCATTTTTACATGTTCAAGTTAATCGTTCCAAACACTTGTTGGGGGTCATAAGAAGTTAATGCACATACTGTTAGTTGATATGAAAGCCTTATCAACCACTTTTGTACTTTATCCTCCATGTATTTAATTAACCCAAAACTTCACTAAAATCGATGGGATGCGCCAGGCCCTTGCAGTAGTACATCGCATGGGCTACAATCCAGTGACCCAATAGCAAGTAAAATAGATACTACATTTAACCTCAGCCGAAAGGCCGAGAAAGGTCTGCTTTGGACTGTGTTCGAGTACACATTTTATTGGCCACTCTGCTCCTTATCCTGTTGTTCTCTTCCAATATGGCGTTACCCATGACATCACCATGTTAGTTTCAAATCAGTTAAAAAGGATATACAAGTAGAAATCTCATCTTACTGGTCAGACAATTGTTCAAGCGAATGGAAGGAAAACACCTCCAAGTTCTTTGAGAGATGGGATTTTCTCTGTGACACGATTCATGGAATTCAACAAGAGCATTTAATCAACCTTGTAGGAGTTTAGAATTGCAGTCCATTTTTTGTCTTGTAAATGTTGAAACTTCTCTATTTATGACGGAAGTCTCTTGACCAAAACTATCAAGAAAGGAAGATAACTAAGATTTAAGACGAGGCTCTTATACCAGGAAAGGAATCACAATATATTCTTTAATACAGATTTATGCTACATGAACGTTCCTGTATACTTTACAACAGGACCTACATTGCTCCGTACTATTACTACAATGCTGAATATGTTCCTGCAAATCAACTACGCTCTTACAGATCTGTCAGTTGTGTTACTGAGTTTGATCAATTCTGTGGGGAAATATCTAATACACAGATATTCACAGAATCTTTTAATTTATATGCATCAATAATTAACTTTCCAACTATTGCAGAAACTAAAGGCTATAAGAAAGGAGCTGATCGTCCTCTAAAGGAATGAAGTTGATCCCATGAAAATGGATTTAAGGATGGCCTCTACATGAGTCGGCCAATGATAGATGGAATTATCCAAGGATCCATTAAACCATTCACTCAAAGTTAAGGAGAAATCAGAATTGGAAAATTACCTTAATGTTGCCAACACCTACAAATTACAGTTCAAACAAAAATCAAGAATTATGTAGCTTACAGAGGGAGATAGGTGCTCAAAATACCTCTTCCGCTACATACAAGGAGAAGAAAACAAATAGAATTATCACAGTAACAGATTTAGAAGGGAAAACAATGAATGAACAAAAGCATCTGAAGAAACTAGCCCATGAGTAATTTAAGAGCCTGTTAAGGTTGGAAAGAATACCTCAGGACATTCTTAATGCCTTAACAGGATCAGTGCAACCTCGCTCTCACAATGAACTCATCAAAAATGTTACACTTGAGAAAATTAGGGCCACAATCTTCTCAATCCACCCGGGTAAAGCTCCTGGCCTAAATGACTTCAATTCCAAATTTTACCAAGCTATATAGAACATCGCTAGGCGAAAAATAATTGATGTAGTATTGGAAATTTTCCATTCTGGTATGATACTCACTAAACTCAACAATAACAATAACTAACTTTGCCTAATCCCAAAGAGCCAAAACCCCACTAGTCTCACTAAACCGAACAATAACTAACTTTGCCTAATCCCAAAGTGCCAAAACCCCACTAGTCTAAATGAATATAGCTTACTGCAGTGTCTTGTACAAGGTGATTTCAAAGATCTTGACTAATATATTGAACAAAACTTTAGGACAAATCATCAATTCAGGTTAGGCAGCACAAATAAAGGCCAGATCAATCAGTGATAGTATCCTTATAGAACAAAAGATCATCAGGGTATACAACACTTACATATCCCTTAAAAGTTAGCTTTACAAGTAGACTTCACAAAGTCATTAGATTCAACAAATTGGAAATTCATCAAATCTTCACTAACAAGTTTAGGATATCAATGTAAATTTATGAACTGGATTAGGGCTTGTGTAACTTTAGTGTCCTATACAATTATTCTTAATAAAGAATCTACTTCGATCTTCAAAATAGCTAAAGGAATAAGGTAGGGGGACCCTTTATCCCCTACCTATTCACCATCTGCATGGAAGTCTTATCAAGGATCACAAGTCTTCAAATAAGCAAATTTCCTTCCAAATATCACTATAGATGTAGAAAGCTCAAGCTCTCACTCTTAACATTTACTAATGATCTCCTTATGTCATGTGGTGTTAAAGAAGCTTTCATCAATACTCTACTGGATGCCCCAGAAGTCTTCAAAAAATGCTCAGGTCGTACGTTTACTTCTAAAAAGATTTCTCCTATTTTCTCAGCAACAATCTCTTTAAACTTATATGAATATGTCAGCTTCATGGGAATGAGAATCACAAAATCTCCTGTCAAATACTTAGGAGTCCTTATATTTACTAAGAAGTTGACTGCGAGTGACTGCTCCCCACTCATTAGTTCCATCACTAGAGGACTGCATAATTAGTGCAATAAGTCGTATCATATAGAGGAAGAGTTCAACTTACAACATATGTCCTCTGTCAAATATTTAGGAGTCCCTATATTTACTAAGAAGTTGACTGCAAGTGACTGCTCCCAACTCATTAATTCCATCATTAGAGGACTGCTTAGTTGGTGCAATAAGTCGTATCATATGGAGGAAGAGTTCAACTTGCAATATATGTCCTCTACAGCTTATACACCTATTGGATCTCACACTTAGCTATCCCTCAAGCAATAATGAAGGAAATTGATAGGCTTATCAGAAATTTTTATCTAGAATGGTGTTCTTCCCCAAATAAATCTCCTTGTATTAAATGGTTCCAAATTTGCTAGCCTAAAAATCTATGAGGTTTAGAAATTACTCCTATCAAGAGGATGAGGAAAGTTCTACTCTCCAAAAGACTGTGGAAGCTATGTACAGAAAAAGAAAATAGATGGGTACAATGGATTCATAGTTACTACCTTAAAAGGTAGAGCATTTAGGCCGTCACAACTAATGACGATCAATCATGGACTTTTCAACAAATTATACACTTGAGGGACACAATTCAGCCCAATATATAGCATAGGATAGCAAATGGTAAAGTAATAGACATTTTTTTTAACATCTTGCTATGTATAGGGCCTTTACACAAAATTGATGAAGCAAGCAACCTCAGGACTGCAATTCCCTCCAACATCATAGTTGAAGTCATAGCCTTATTCTTCAAGGAGTAGCAATCTTATTACTAATAACTAGCCTTCTTATCATCCTAATCACTTGATGGAGGATGTCATTATTTAGAAAGTTGATAAATCCCAAACTTTCTCCTTTGCCTCTTGTAAAACCATCTTCCTCGAGCCAATAAGTCCTTTTCTCTAGTATAAACTCATATAGGATACAAATATTATTCCCTCCTGTTCTTTCATTCTATGACTAGTTACTTGTGAAAAGCTTTGAACCAAGGATAAACTGAAATTCTAACTGAATGATCGCTACTATATGCTTTGTCAAGGTGACCTCAAAATTTTAAATCATCTCTTTTTTGGATATAGCTACACCAATCATCATCATCATTATCACATCCAATTGAATCCCGCATAATGCGGGGTTTGAGGAGGTTCGATAGTACGTAGCCTTACTCTTACAGAATAGAGAGGTTGTTTCCAGTAGACCCACAGACAAATGTGACATAAAGAATTAAAAAAACTTTAAGTATGTGATGCAAGTTTAGAAGACAATTAATAGTGCGCAGCCTTATCCTTATAAAGTAAAGAGGATATTTCCAGTAGACCTACAGACAAATGTGACATGAAGAGTTAAAAAAAACTTCAAATATGTGATGCAAGTTTAGAAGATAAAATAATAATAATAAGAATAAGAATACTAATAATAATAATAAGACAAATAGGAATACAAATATTAAGAAAACGATAAGAATAATAATACTAATACTAATACTACTACTACTACTACTAC
>JANZXP010000194.1:22185882-22196269 GCA_027576715.1 Erythroxylum flavicans | reverse complement strand
TAATAATAATAATAATAAGAAGAAGAAGAAGAAGAAGAAGAAGAAGAAGAAGAAGAAGAAGAAGAAGAAAAGATAAAAAGCCCGATCAGCTGATCAAGCAGATGCCCAGTTGGTCAACCAGATGCACACGATAGTGGAATCACATATAAATTAAATCTAACAAATAGGTAGAAGAAATAGGCATGCAAGAATTAACAAATTAAAAGCAATAGTTAGAACACAAGTAAAGAAATGTGAGATTATTCAAAGGTAATCCTTATACAATTGAGGAGATAAGTAAGAATCTTCTACTCAAAATCAAATGATATGCCTTAGTCGATGCAGCTAGACTCAATATGTCCCTTGATGTAAAATGCAATCTCCTATTGATTAGAAGCCTCTAAACTTTCCTTTTTGACTGATTCCTTTGTGAGTATGTTTTAACTTGTAGTTTCTTCAAAGAGCTAGTTTTTTTTTACTTATATGTATTACTTTTTATCAATGCAATTTTTCTTAACTTCCAAAAAAATAATTAATCAAATCATTTACTTGGAATTGATTGTTATTCCACTGGTTAAGACTCTTAATTAAAAAAACTCTTTTCTTCCTCACATAAATTATTTCTTTGTATATTTATATATTTCAAATTGATGATACACACCTGATGATCATACCTTTTAAACTCTTCAAGTTTGTCCTTTTATTATCATCTCCTACTTACACATGATGAGTTTAGTTAATAAGATTTTTACATCATCCTTATCTAATAACTCATGCAACTAGAATATGATATGAGCATATTGTCATATATCTATAAGAACTTTATGACTTCTCAACTAATGAATCAATCCTTAGGTGGATTTTGTATGATATACCTTAGATCATTTATTGTATTAATCATTGTTTTGTTCTCATTATATAAATATTTTGTATTTGTACTACCTTCTACATAGAAGCTGGGCTCTTTTAAATACATCTTGATGCAAATTTGGAATTAAAATGACCTTCCTCATTTTTCAATCCTTTAAATTAAACTAACTCTCTTTTTTAGAATCTTCCAGTATATTGAATCATTCATAATTTTATAGTAACATTATTGGATAGCAAACATTAATTCAATTCTCTTAAATTAGAACTTGAGTAAAAATAGTACTTAAATTAAGGTTAACATAATCTTAAAGGATCATTATTGAATATAAGTTGAGAATATGACTTATATTATCCTCATTAGTCGAAAATGCACATATGGTATAATTGATGTATTACAATAGATGTATTACAATATTGACTCTCTTTTAATAAAGATGCTAGTTGAGGCATACCAAATGCCTAACTTGAGTTCAGTTATTTATTTATTTAATTCACCCTTTAGGAATCACATATGACATGTCAAGATAGATTAGGAAAATATATCATTTCTTCATAAATAATAACCTTTCTATACCCTTCAACGTGCATTACATCGACACTGGTGTTCTAAGCCTTAATCTATCATTTATCACCTACATAATTCTCTTAAAACTTGTATCATCTCCATTTCTACAAAATAATTGAGGTGATCACCCATATGGAAAGACATCTCGTATCTTTCCAACATATTTCTGGTATCTAAAACTGAATATTTAACAATCAATTTTCATTCTAGAATAGAAAAACTTAATTCAAGATCAAGCATTCTAATATTTCCAAAACTAAATTTTCATTTAAATTTAATTCTAGAAAATTTTATTTAATTCTCAATAAAACATATATTGCATCAAAATTCTTTAATAAGTTACTAGAAATTTTCATCTCTTTGTACTACTATATCCTCGACATACTTATACTTTATGTGTTTGATTTGATATTCATATTTGAGCTCTCTAGTCTTTTAATATACTTGCTCATACACAATATGGTGTATATAAGACTAGGGATATCAATGCGCCAGGCCAGGCTGGGCCTGGGGTTGTCCGTGGCCCGACAGGTCAAGGTTGGCCAGCCCGTGGCCCGACAGGTCCATGGGCTAACTGGTAGGTTGGGCTAACCCAGCCCACCTTATATTTTAAAAAAAATTAAAATGACATCATTTTTGACATTACGGTTAGGTCACGGGTTGGCTGGGCCAGCTCGTGTTTGTCCCGTGGCCTGATCTACCCAAGCCAAGTCGATCTAGCCAGAATTGACATTCCTATATGAGAATGCTAATTTTTTTGAAATAAAGAACTTGTTCTTGTAGCATCTATGGATACTATATTGCTTAGGTGCTCACATTTAGTAGTTGACGTCACAAAAACACTTTACTATCATGCATACAACATTGTTTAAGTATTTTGTCAGTATATATATAGCTTATAATGGTAAGAAATCTCTACTTGAACAATACCTAGTGGTCTTAACCATAAAAATGTATGTAACCTTATCCATATTCTTCATTTTGATCATGCTTGATAGCCAATTTGTTTGTTCTAATTACAAACTACTTAATATCCCTATCTACCAAAACATATGATCCATATGAAATGATAAAATTACACATTTATTGTTGAATATTTTAACATATCTATGTGGTACTTTTCAATCATACTAAAATCATATGACATAATCATAGTACTAATATAATATATCACTTAGTTTGAGGTTGTTTTAGACCTTAGATTGACTTTAAAAATCCAATCATATATCGCTCTTAGTTCTTTTAAATGAAACCTAAATATTGTCTTATATAGATTCCTTCTAGTTCTTTGTTTAAGAAAATAGTCTTTTAATTGATTGTTTTATATACTTATAAGAATTATAAGTTTTAACCTCAAGTTCACAGTGTTACAGTTGCTAGCATTGACAAGTATTGGTCAATCCCAAAAGGATTGTAGGTATTAGTATTATCATTTTTTCATTATCTAATTGTCAAATCAGGTTGTGAATTTAATTGAAAATTAAATTAAACAAACTAAACTAAAGTTAACACAATAATGAACTAGGATAAAGAAAGCACTACGATTAAATAATATCAAATAAGTAGTACCTAGGTGATGAATCCCTATAAAATATTTTAAATATTAGTATTTTATTATGCAATTAAATTATTGATTATTGGATCATGAATATCCCTATTTATGATATTATCTTTCTCAAGATTATTAACAACTAGCCTTCGATTGATTAACTGAAATCTCTTTCTAGTTAAACCCCTAAAATTGTATTACTTGATTCATGAATTTTACTATTGAGTTTGACTTTAATCCAGAGAATTTATGTTGACCTATCTCTAGGTTTGCATACAACTCCTTCTAACTATAGTATACCTATTCACATGAAAGGATTTTGAAATCTAAATCATATGACATCAAATATTGGAATAATATTTTGGATATATTAGTTCAAGCTTGTAAGTGCATAATTAAATCACAATAAATCAATCAATAAAAATGCATTGAATAAAAGATTATCTCATACTATTCATCTTGACTGAGGGTTCATTGCACCCAGGCACTAAACAAATTAGGTCCTAGATATAGAAAACAAGTCCAACATCAAATATTTAGAAGAAAAAATAGAAATAAAAGAATTCATAATCTATATCCCCTTTTATCTCTAATGAAATCTCCTTCAGATTTGGATCAAAGGCTGCTCTTTATCAAATCTCGTGACCTAATCTCTGTGTTTTCCTTCATCCTTTATTTAGAACTACTTCTTCTTTGCTTTTCTAGCGTCTAACCTTACTCAAGTTGCTTCTGTTTGACTCTAGCCTTCATAATTTCCTTCTGTAGTAAAAACTAGGACTTTTGAAATATATACGGTCACTTACATGCCTGTATAGGTGATCGTGTATCCCAAAATACCCTCTAAATTATGACTTTACATGGTCAAAGAAACTTACATGGGTAAAATACATAGGCGTGTATCTCCACACAGGTATAAATAACATCTTTGAAGCATCACGCTTTTACGGTGACTTATATGGTCCCCATACATGGTCTTATATCTCCAAATTTGCTTCAATTCTTCTGTTTTATGCCTTGATTTACTTGAATTCTTCCCCTTTTCGTCTATAAAGTCAATTAGCACCTAAAAACATACTTGAAGTAAAATAGGTATCAAAAATACGATAAAAACTATTAAATATCAAACAAAACAAACTAAATATGGGTATATAAATATAGCCAATTAATTGTTTATCAAACATCCCTACACTTAAGCTTTTGTTTATCCCCAAGAAAATCATCAAACTTACACACATCCATCCCTTATTAACCTGAGCCTATCCATCCACACCCTAAGTCATCACGTTATATCAATCAAATTGACATACAACAAGTTATCCTAAAACCAACCTTCATAAGTTAATATCAATAACAATCACATAGATAATCTTTTTGAAATCAAAAGTACAAACCCTTAATAAGGATTCACTCTATGCACTTAAAATGTTTAAGGTTAAAAGAGTAGGAACTCTCAAATCAATACATAGAAAGATTCTTAACTATAAGCTTTCAATAAAATCATATCTCCACCACTTATAAGTAAACTAGAAAAAAGATCAAAGGTTTTGCTACAAGGTTTTATTGAGGCTTAGGCAAAAGTATTATAAGGATAATAAAAAAGGTAATAAAATTGAAGGAAATTTATTTGAACAAAATTACATAAAACTTAGTTCTTCACAATATAGGTCCTTCACACCGTAATTTAATTGGTACAATAACTTTAGCACTACCTTTTTTATGCTCGAAACATATATTATTATTATTTTTTATTATTTCTTAAGCATTCACCATGTACCAATAATCAAACAAATATTGGATCTTTTTTAATTATTAAATATAATCTAATTTTCAAGCAATCAAATAAATATAAATCTTTCAAGGCTTAAAATAATGAAAAGGCTTTCAAGAAAAATACAGTAAGGCTATTAATATGGTTTTAATCAATAAAAAGGCAAGTCCTAAAAATGGTTACTCCTATAGGATAAAATATAGTTGGTTAATAATAAAATAATAGGCTAAAGCAAGGGGTTAAAAATAGATGTTTTTATCATTTCATTGCTTGAAATTTAACAAATGTTGTCTGAATATGGATAATAAGAGCAAGTTCTAGAATCATCTAACTATGTATGATAACATACATTCAAGAATAGAAGAGCTTAAAATAGTGATGTATTTGCTATTAGACTCAAAAACTCACAAAAATTCTTTATATGTGTAAATAATATGCCATTTTCATTCAAATTCATTATCTCAATGATTACTAAAAATAACTTATAAAGGCAAGTTTATTCTAACTTTCATCCTTTTGCATACTAATTCAATTCAATAATCCTTAATACTCTAAGGTAGTTTGGACATATTTAACTAAATTAAGATGTTAGTTAATAAGAATTAATAAAAAAGTACAATAAGTTTAAGAAATTTGAAACCTCTTCCATACACTTAAAATTTTACATTGTCCTCAATGTTCACAATAAAAGCATAGATAAATAAAATATCAACAAAAGCACAAAAAGTCAGAAAGGTAGGAATTGGTACTTCATTGAATAATAAGATTTACAAAGTTGTAAATATGGTGAAGCGTTCATCTAATACTATATACAACCATTCCGATAAGTGATAAAAAGAAAAAAGAACATAAAAAATAAAAAACATGAAAAAAAGGCATAAAATAAAAAATTGCATCATTAACAGAGAAAATAAAATAAAATAAGAAAATACAAAAAATAACAACATAAAGAAAAGAAAAACACTAATATAGCATTTAAATTGTCTCTGTGTCAATCAATCTCTCGATCAGTCTGGTATGTTAGTTATTAGAGGATCTTTAGGTCTCCCACATATAGTTTGGTACCTGAAATTCATTATTGTAATGGTTACCCCACAAATGTCACAACACAATATGGATATCGATTGAGCTTTCGAATACATGTCACTATGCCTTTTGTCCCAAGTCTGTGATGTTGCCTTCTAAAATGAATATTATAATTATCATGATAATACTGTCTTCTCTATATCTGAATCTTAAATTCTAACATAAGCCACAAACATAAAGTCAAAATAGGGAAGTTTAAAAGATAAATAAATTGACAAGTAAATGAATAACTAAATAAATAAAAATAAAAATAAAAATAAGAACACAAATAATGGTTAGATTAATAAAAGCTAGGCTTTCCTAATATTATAGTCCTAGGCAATGGCGCTAAAAACTTGATTGATTGTTTTATATGCTTATAAAAATTATAAGTTTTAATCACACACGTGCGGTGTAGCGATAACTAGCACTAGTAAGTACAAATAGATCCCGCAAGGATTATAGGTGTTAGTATTAACCCTTTTCTATTATCTAACTATCGCATTAGGTTGTGCATTTAATTGAAAATTAAATTAAATAAGCTAAACTAAAGTTATCACAATAATGAACTAATATAAAGAAAGCACTACGATTAAAAAATATTAAATAAGTAGTACCTAGATGATGAATCCCCTAAGATATCTTAAATATTAATATTTTATCATGCAATTAAATTATTGATTATTGGATCGTGAAAATTCCTATTTTATGTTAATATCTTTCTCAAGACTCTTAGCAACTAACCCTCAATTGGATAACTAAAATCTCTTTCTAGTTAAAACCCCTAAGGTTGCATTTATTAATTAATGAAATTTACTATTAGGCTTGACCCTAATCTCTAATTACATACCTTCCAATTATTGTAAAACTATTCACATGAAAGGATTTCTCAATATTAATCATATGCAATCAAACATTAGATCAATATTTTGGACATATTAGTTCAAGAATATAAACGTATAATTGAATCACCATAAATCAATCAATAAAACTGTATTAAATAAAAGACTATTGGTCTTGTGATGTAATCTTCGTGTTTTCCTTCCTCCTTCATTCAAAACTACTTCTTTGCTTTTTTGGTGTCTAACATGACTATAGTCACTTCTCTTTATCTCTAACCGCCATAATTTCCTTTTATAGCAAAAAATAAGTTTTTGGGAATGCACACAACCACTTATATGGCTATGTAGGTGACCATATATCTCAAAATATCCTCTAAATTACAGCTTAATAGGGTTACAAAGGCTTACATGGGCAACATACACGACTATATGGTCCCCATACATGGTCGTGTATCTCCAAAGTTACTTCAACTCTTCCATTTTATGTCTTAATTTCACCCAATTTCTTCTCCTTTTGGTCTATGAAAGCAATTAGCGCCTAAAAATACACTTAAAGTATAATAAATACCAAAAATACTATTAAAATATTAAATAACAAACAAAACAAAGTACATACAGGTATATAAATATAGTTAATTAATCATTTATCATCTTTACATCTATTTTATATATGTCAAGATTCATTCTTATTATCAAGGCTAGAATTAGTTAAACTGATTTAAAACTCGCAGCAAATGATAATTTCTTCTTATAATTGATCTCTTCAATTACATGTATCATTTTGCCATTATACATGCTTTGTATCTTTCAAAACTATCATCAGTCTTTCACTTAATATCCATGTCTTTTTGGAAGATTATCCAAGTCTTATACTTAAATCAAACTATTAAAGTTCATTCTTCTTCTATTACTATAGCTCATTCATCCTTAGCAAGATTAGATGGAGCCTTTTCATATTTTTCTAATTATTATTTTCTTTTGGAGTCACCATAGAGGTTATTCCTCTCAACTTCAAATTTGAATAAGGAATAATCTGCTCACAATATAGGTATAATGAAAATTTAATAAATGAATCTTTTTAAATTCATATTGCTCCTACCCGAATTAGATAGTGATAAAAAAACTCCCATTGAGTTGCAATTGTCATTAATCATAAACCAATTTATCATCTCTTAAATTGCTCCCACCTAGATGAATACCATTCAATTGTTTGTTTCTTACAAAATCATATTCTAATTTAAATCTCTCACATAGAGATAATTTTTTAACTATCTTTTCTTGCTTTGGAAATCATTCTCTAAGAGTGAGATATCTTATAACATAAATTTGATTACTTGTTCATTACCTTGTTTACTGTTAAATATATACCTGTGAAATGTTCAAAATTATCTTTTAAAGATACTCTTCTTTCCTTTAGAACTTAAATTATCATAGTTATAAGAGGGACCATAAATATAGGTAAAAAAATACATTCTCAAGAAATCCAATATAGTTTATCAAAACTCTTACCTATTAATATCTCATATTATTTTAGGATATGAATTCCTTTTTAAAAATTTGTAAATTAAATTAAGCCATGAAAGGAAATAACAATTGTTACAAGCATAAACAATCCCATCAAATGAATTGGTTATCAAACCACCATGATAGTATTTTAAAGGATCAAACATAAGCGTACATGCTAGTCATTAATCTCATGCTAACATAAGACTAGAGCTAATCTACATTTTGTCTTTAAAGATGACAAAATATAACTTGATTTCTTTGACTGTCTTCCTGTGAATATTTGAATGTTGTTTCTTCATGTCCTTGAATACTCTCATATTCCATTCATCCTATACAACTTTTACTATATATGACATAGCAATAAAAAAGGCACTATTGCTTTGTTTTGTCATGCATGTTTAAAGTTAAGCACCAAGGTAGAATCTAATACCACTCATTTAGTGCGTCACCTAACAAACATCTTTGAGTTATGTCCAGACACCTTATCAAGTACATATTTAATCATCAATGACACATAACCTTAATAGGTGATTGGAAAATTTTGCCTGTTCCATTATATACCTAACCATGAGAAGAGTTATATTCTCTTCTTTACACCACCATCATGTTAGTGGATTCATATGATAATCATTAGCTCTCCATTCAATTTTCATCATATGACCTCTTGAATTGATCAAATAACTCTTCTTATACTTGATTAGCTATTAAAATTTTTATTAGCTTTATCTTCTTGATAATCATTAAATTCATATACTTTTTAAAACAACATAATGTTTCAAAATTTGAGAAATAAAATAAATATAACTATAGTGAGTATAATTATTGATGAAATAAGTACTTTTAGGCCATGGTCTTTTAGCCACAAATATCATAATGAATTACTTGCAATAGCTTAGCAACACGTTATCCTCTCAAGGCTTTTTGTGTTATTTTTTATCTAAATAATGTTTACAAGCAGACTATTTTACTTTATATAGGTCCTTTAAATAAAATATGCTTGACCAATAGATTTATTTGATTTTATATAATATGATCAAGTATAGCATACTACAAATTGGCATAGATATTTTAAGAACTAAATGATGTTATAAAATGAAAAATTATTTTATTTGTTTAATAAACAACATCTAATGTCGCAAATCCATCCAACATAAAACTATGACTATTATAATTCCAAGAAAAATGTCCTTTCCAACATTGTAACCAAACCAAACCAAACATACCCAAATTCCCGCCTAAGCAGGGTATGGGGAGGGTAAGATGTACGCAGTCATGCTCGCATCTCCAATGGATTATATAGTGACTCATGATCATATTAATTTAAATGGAAAGTTAAGAAAATTATATGAGATATATTTCGGCAAAGAGTTATAACCTGATAGATTTCATAGTCACATAAGATGTGATTGATAAGAACGTTATTTTCCTAATTCAAATTAAGTTAATTTATTGACTGACTTAGCATTAACTTAGTTTGGATGAGATCCTAGCTCACTAGAAAATTATTTGATAATTTCTCGATTTAGTAGTGAGCGCTGTTATTTTGAATAAAATAGCGAGAGTAACCAAATATTTATTAAAGTCCTTATTTTATTTAGTTTTGTGGCATGTCTTTTAGTTATTGGATAAAATGAGTACCAATTTGGACTTGAAGAGCATCACAGATGCTAAAAAACTTACTAAACATGTTTTATCATATTGAGTTCAAAGATTGAGAACTATTCTCAGGTACCAATTCCAATGGAGCCTAGTTCAAATGCAATTAATAAAGTTTGAGAGCTATATTAGAGTTATATTGACGATGTCGAATAAGCTAAATATGTGACATTGGCTAGTTTACCTCCCAATCTTCAGAAGAAAAAATGAAAATATGGAAGCTCCTATCATAATTGTACATCTTAAGAAGTTGTTTGGTGCATTGGTCGACAAAATCTGCAAGTGCACAGAGTCGTTCTTAGTACTTACACATCAAGTATTCCAAGGTTGTATCCCACAAGAACTAAAATACTCACTACAAATTAATCCTAATTACTTGAACTAAAAATGATAAGAAAATTAAAAGATGACTAGATTCGAATGAACAATTAATTGTGATGAATGTAAAGAAACAATCAAGAGAAAATTTCGATGGTTGAGACTTAGGGCTTCGGGATTCACCAATTTAGAAGATTGATCGATAAATTATGGAATTGATTGAATGACAAGTTATAATAACAGCTGCACAAATTCACTTATATTCTCTC
>JANZXP010000194.1:22144554-22156637 GCA_027576715.1 Erythroxylum flavicans | reverse complement strand
AGTGATAGGTTCTATAGGAACGGGACGATCCTATTTGGTCAAATACCTAGCGACAAACTCCTATGTTCCTTTCATTACAGTATTTCTGAACAAGTTCCTGGATAACAAGCCTAAGGGTTTTCTTATTGATGATAGTGACGATATGGATGCTAGTGACGATATGGATGCTAGTGACGATATGGATGCTAGTGACGATATGGATGCTAGTGACGGTATGGATGTGAGTGACGATATCGACCGTGACCTTGATACGGAGCTGGAGCTTCTAACTAGGATGAATGCGCTAACTATGGATATGATGCCGGAAATAGACCGATTTTATATCACCCTTCAATTCGAATTAGCAAAAGCAATGTCTCCTTGCATAATATGGATTCCAAACATTCATGATCTGGATGTGAATGAGTCGAATTACTTATCCCTCGGTCTATTAGTGAACTATCTCTCCAGGGATTGTGAAAGATGTTCCACTAGAAATATTCTTGTTTTTGCTTCGACTCATATTCCCCAAAAAGTGGATCCCGCTCTAATAGCTCCGAATAAATTAAATACATGCATTAAGATACGAAGGCTTCTTATTCCACAACAACGAAAGTACTTTTTCACTCTTTCCTATACTAGGGGATTTCACTTGGAAAAGAAAATGTTCCATACTAATGGATTCGGGTCCATAACCATGGGTTCCAATGTACGAGATCTTGTAGCACTTACCAATGAGGCCCTATCGATTAGTATTACACAGAAGAAATCAATTATAGACACTAATATAATTAGATCTGCTCTTCATAGACAAACTTGGGATTTGCGATCCCAGGTAAGATCGATTCAGGATCATGGGATCCTTTTCTATCAGATAGGAAGGGCTGTTGCACAAAATGTATTTCTAAGTAATTGCTCCATAGATCCTATATCTATCTATATGAAGAAGAAATCATGTAACGAAGGGGATTCTTATTTGTACAAATGGTACTTCGAACTTGGAACGAGCCTGAAGAAATTAACGATACTTCTTTATCTTTTGAGTTGTTCTGCCGGATCGGTTGCTCAAGACCTTTGGTCTCTACCCGGACCCGATGAAAAAAATGGGATCACTTATTATGGACTTGTTGAGAATGATTCTGATCTAGTTCATGGCCTATTAGAAGTAGAAGGCGCTCTGGTGGGATCCTCACGGACAGAAAAAGATTGCAGTCGGTTTGATAATGATCGAGTGACATTGCTTCTTCGGCCCTTGCTCAAAATTTATAAAAAAGCAAATTCTAGTATAACAAGTCATGTTTGATAACACACAAGAAATAAAAATGTATAAACACAAATGTAATGAATTGCTTGTAGACTTAAAAGCTTACATAGGTATTAAAATGCATTAAGTCTTGCACATTTTCAATCAATGAGATACTTTAAGTAATTTATTAAAGAAAACACTAGTCATACTCGTCTCTCTCATACATTAAAACTTATACAAAAAATAAATCCTATTGAGGATTTTTCTAAACAATAAAAAAATTAAGGATACCATAAGGAATAATTAATACATAAGAATAATAATACTTAAGAGTTCAAGAACAAATCGCATATTTCACCAAATAAAAATAAAGACTTATTATAAAATGGTTTATATACTAACTTTCCCCCACACCTAAATCTTACATAGTCCCCAGAGTATGCATAATATGCTCACAACAAAATTAACTATTATAAAATAAGTGAAAGATGAGAATACTCTGTTAGTTGTGAGCATTTAAGCTAGATGCACTAAGGTGTAGGTAGACATGGAGGTGTCACCGCCATAACTTAAAGCAAAGCATCCAAATTCTTCTCCGTGTTAGAAACTTTGTGCTCCTACCTCCCCAGCCGAAGATGATACTCATGTCAATTTGGTATTGCTAGAAGAAACAATGGCTATCGAACATATGAATCCTCAAGTTGATGTGGTGGAGAACTTCCTTAAGGGGAATCACATATCACATAATAAAATTGCCTCATTTATTTCTCAATCAACCTTATGTTGCTTAAGCAAGAACTGCCCAAAGGTTCTATCTCACAAGCTACATACATATTCGTGTTACCAATATCAAATAAGCAAAGATTAATAGCCAATTAAGTAATTAAAGAACCAAGATACAAATTGTTGTTAAATGTAATGTTAAATTGCATGGTTAACTAAGCATCTAAATTAACATGAACCTTATATTCCCACACCAAATAAAGAATAATTTAACTTCCGTATATGTACAAGATGTAGCCTTCTTCCTTGAATAATTAAAACTAAGAAATATATGTAAATAAACTTATTCGAGTTCTTTAATACAACTTCCTTTAGATTGGCTTGGATGATACACAAACTTGTCAGAAGACATTGATTTCTAAAATAAAGGATCAAAATCACTATAGTCCATAACAAATTTAATATATTGGATAGAATTGACGTATTCATCAATTATAAAACTTAATGTCAAACTAAATTTAATGATGCTTTATATAAATTCTTTACCTATTAATCTATGTTTCACCACATTAGGACTATGTAAAGTGAAATTATTAGTTTTATCAAATTTAAAGGTAATATGAAACTTGCTAGTCAATTCAATAAATCTTAGACATTTAGTTCACAAAATTTTCTCCAACTCATATCATTAATCAAAGCATCAAAATTTTCTTTGGTATTCAACTCCTCTAAATAAGGGTAATGCGCATGCTTACCTAAATTGATTTGTTGGGTTTCAAAAGCCACATACCTCTATTTCCTCTCTTTAGAATTGAAAGTAAGATGTCTGCAAAGGATTGACTTAGATGATGGCAAAATAGACGTATCTTTGGCTATTCGAGCACACTTTTGATTGTTAATAGTGGTTTGTATAGTATCTAAAAGGTTTTTTCAATTAAATTCATCGTAGATTTAGCGTTTGCCACTATGTTATTAATACCCTTTGACCTCCTCATTGCTACTGTGAATAAAGAAACTAATATTAGACAATAACTAGAGCAACCAGTTAACAATTAAAACAATTGTAACTAAACTTAACAAATAAAATAAAAGTAATTAATTTTAACTAAGAAAAAATAAAGAGAGCTAAAATGGAAGTAGACAACTTAACAAAAAATAAAATCCAATTCCACAAGAACTAACAAAAAATTGAAAAATAGATTGAAAGAAATCATTAATGAAAGTTGATCAGAGACGAAAATTAGGAGGCAACAATTGAAAGCAAGATGTATGGAAGGCATGTAGACGACTTATGAGAGATGACTACTACTGAGGGAAGTCGACGGTTCGAAGGTAAGTTTGGTTAGAAGTGATGGCAACTAGAAGCGGACAATAACTGGAAACTACGGACATGCTAAATGAACAACATGTAAGAGTGATTGTTGGGAGCTAATACATAGAGTGTGATGGTATAGAGTTGCCGAACGACTGGGAGCAAGACAACTTGTGGAGGACAATGATGTGGTTGTGGAACTGTGGAAGTATGGAGCAATGTCCTGCTTATGAAAAATCGACGAGTATACTAGGAGTTGAAAGAAGAAAAAAGAATAAAGTTATAGGTTTTTTTGTTTTGTTATCTTAATGAAATAAAAAATATAAAAATATAATGTTTAATTAATTTATTATTTTTAAAAATAATTTCTTTATTTCTTTCAAATAAAATTGTTCTAATATATTTAGAATATTAGTGTATGATATGATTTCATATAATTGAGATTGAGAAATTCCTTGTATGAATAAATCTACCATAACTGAAAGTAGTAGAGTGCAAATATGAGGTAGGTCGACATAAATCCTCTAAATTAGGGTAAAACCTAATAGTGGAATTCGTAAATTGACAATACAATCCTACAATTTTAAACTAGAAATATTTCTGTAAATCAACCAATGGATTAGTTGTTAGTAGTTTCGAGAAAGTTATTAACATAATATAGAAATTCTCACGGCCCAGTAATCAATGAAATAACTACATAATAAAAGGTTAATTATTTAATAATTTTTAGGGGGATTCATCACCTAGGCCTTAATCTTTGATATCGATTTTTCCAAATGATTTCCTTTGTCTTCTTTGTTCATTATTGTTTCTAATTTTAGTTTATTTGTTTAAGTCTTATTTTTAATTGAAAATCATACATCTAGTTCTTAGGCTTGATAATACGAGATGGGTAATTACTAATACTTACTATATTCGTGGGATCAACCCGCACTTGCCTGTGCTAGTTATAGTTACTTTGTGCACTTGTGGTTAATTTAATATTGATATAAAGAAAAATATCAATCAAGTTCTTGTGCCATTACAAAGGACTGTAATATTAGGAAAACCTAAATTCTGTTGATTTAACCATTACTTTTGTATTTATTTTATTTTCATTGTATCTTATTATATTCTTAGCCTATTCTTTCAATTATCTTTTGAACTTCTCTATTTTAACTTTGAATTTATGACTTATTGTTTGGATTTATGATTCATCATTATAGCCATAACTTACAATGGAAGGATGGAGCAATCACTATTCTTATGGGACCTATAATGAGTTATCGTAATAGATAACATCACCATATTGGAAAGAGATGTTTCTCACATATTTTTTGAAGCTTAATCGATATCCATATTGTGTTGCAATATTTGTGGGAGTAATTATTACAATCATAAATATCGGACACCAAACTATATGTGGGAGTAACCAAGCATGTACAACCAACCTTAAGGTGCATCATATGAGAATGTGTATAATTCGAAGTGGAACAAACATTATGAATATAGATGTAATGACTATACTCTAATTGAAAAAGAGTAGCAATATGAAAGTATTACAGATAAACTACTAGAAGACCTTTCCAAGCATGTAACAAGTCGACGTTCATTTGAGGAGAGATTTTCTTTACCTGAATATGATACATTTCAAGAAGGTGAGGAGATAATTGTTATTCTAGAAGATAGGATGACCAAAATTATTTAGGAATCAAATATAAGGCATTAAATAACAGAGGCTCGTATTCATAATATGGTGAATCGAGTTAATTATTTGGAAAAGATATTATTTGACAAACTATAGGGGAGTTTGCCTAATACTACTGAAACATATCCTAATGAATGGTAATGACAAGCATCCATAAAAGCAAAAAAGAGCTTACAGATGAAGAAAAAGAAGAAGGAAAAAGTATTATAGATAAAATAATAGAACTCCTTGCTAAAAGTAAAGCTAACTCAAAAATTCAAAGAAAGATTTTCTTCACTTAAATATTTTGAGCATAACATAAAATATTATTTGGGCTTATTAACGTAGCAGACTGAAGAAAAGGCAAAGATTGGCTTTATAAATGAAGTGGCATTTAAAAACGAGATGACAATGGTAGTAGAGGAAGAAGAAGAAGAAGAGGAAGGCTTTATTTAAGAAAAGGAAGTGGAGGATAGTTGAAGAAGAAGAAGAGCCAGAAAACTTTATCCAAGAAGAAGAAGAACAAGAGTGGACAAAGGTGGCTGAGGAAGAACTGACGGAGGAACCAAATAAGGAAACTATTGATGGTAGTTTATTTAAGTACAGACCACTTCCTCCATAACAAACTGTTTGTGCTAACCGAAGATTTGGGGAGTTTTTTATCCTTTATTTTATTAATAATTTGACTCATTAATGCATATGATTGGATTTACTAATGAATTAATAATATAATACATTATTTCCTTTTGATCATCTTATAGCATGTGGCTTGTTAATAGCTATGAAACTACTTTATGGAGAAAAAATTGGAAGCAAGCCACTTATTATAGATCCAGGTGATGATCATATGCAGTGTACGTCTATCTAACGATGTTAAACAAGCGCTCCATAGGAGGTAACCTATGAATTAGGATAGGTTTTATATTGAATTTTATGTTATCTCTATTTTATATTTATATTCATTTTCTTTATTATTATTGTTATTTTCTTTTATTGTTTTATTCCTTTTTCTTTATATTTGTAAGGATGTTAGTCTAATATTAGATGGACAATGCCAAAATTAGAAAATTGTATTACTCAGGGAAGTACCAACTCCACTTTCTCGCTAATTATATGTGCTTCTATTATATACATTGAAGATAATGTATGATTTTAAATGCGGGAAGGGGGTTAAAGATTTTAATGATTTTATTAATCTTATTATAATCTTTGTTATTAACTGATATTTTGAATTAGTTGGAATCTGTCCATAAATTCTTTATTTTATTATTAAATATTGATTTGAATTAGTATGCGAAAGGATGATAGTTAGAATAAAATTACTTTTATAAGTCATATTATTAGTAATCTTTGAAATAGTCAATTTCAATGACAAATGCATAATATTTACACACATAAATTAGAAACATTAAAATGATAAAGGCATTTAGATTCAACATTTGTTTAAGCCTATTTCTTTGATAATTACCTTGCCTATAATTTATCTTTAGGAATAACCAAGTTGCGTCTTAACCTTTTTCATTGATCATAATCTAATTATTAACTTTATCCTATTTCATTTGAAGTCTTTTTTATTTTTTTTAACCTTGAAGGTTATTTACATTACTTGATTGTTTGAAACTTGAAATTTTAAGAGGTCCAATATTTCTTTAACTGTGGTATATGATGAATGCTTAAAGTCAAACATATATATATATATATGAGCATTCATCATATAAACGAGCATAGAAAAAAGAAAAAAAGTATAGTACCAATGGATTATAATGAAAGGACGTGTATATTGTTAACAAGTTTCTTGTAATGTTTCCTTTGTAAATTTCCTTCAAATTTATCACGTTTTTTTTATTCCAATCATACCTTACCTAAGCCCCATTACATCCTTATAAATACCTTTTGATTTTTGTTTCTAGCTTATATATATGTGATGGAGATGTGATGATAATTACAAGTGTATAGTAAGAATTTTATTATGTATTGATTCGAGAGTTTGATGTTTTTCACCCAAAACACTTAAATGCATTGAATAAAACCTTAGTGAGGGCGTAAAGATTCATGCTTTTGATTTTAATGAGATTATTGACGTGATTATTATTAATATTCACTTATGAAGTTAGTTTTAGGATAACTTAATTCTAATTAATCAATATGATTTGATGATTTAAAGTATGAATGGACAAGTTGAGGTTAAGTAAGGATGGATATGTGAAAAGTTAAAAATTTAGATTATGATTTGCTTGGGGATAAGCAATAGCTTAAGCGTGGGGATGTTTGATAAATGCATATTTGACTATAATTATGCACCCATATTTGATGTATTTTGCTTACTATTTTATAGTTTTGTTGTATATTTGGTACTTTATTCTCTCTAAGTGTACTTATAGGTCATAATTGCCTTCGTGAACCAAAAGGGGATCAATTCAAATAAAATCATTACATAAATTGAAGATTTGAAGAAAATTAGAGATATATGACCATGTATGTGGCCATGTAAATCTCTGTGCATGTGTTAAGTCACAATTTTAGAGGTTTTTGGAGTCATACATTTACCTACATGGCTATGTAATTGATCGTGTATGTCCTAATAACCTTAGTTTTCACCATAAAAAGATGTGAACAGATGAAAAATGTAGGGAGTCACCTTAGTTTTCACCATAAAAAGATGTGAACAGATGAAAAATGTAGGGAGTCAACTTTTGCAGCAGATTTCAGACGTGAAACGTCCAAAAAGGTGACGATTTTAATCTAAAGAAGAGGAAAACACGAAGTTAACATCAAAAGAGATTTGATAAAAGGCTACATCAAATCCAAACTTGAAAGAAGATTCAATAGAATAGAAAGGAGATTTAGTATTGTGAACTCATTGTTTTCTATTAGTTTTTTTTGCATGTTTATCTTTGATTTTGCTTTCTATTATGAGTAACTAAATGCTTTTTAGTGTCTAGGTGTGATGAATGCTAGCCTGTGATACAATATGTCTTATTCTTTTATTCAATGTAATTATTTTAATTGATTTATTGTGATTCAATTATGCATTTTATGCTTGTTCTAATATATCCAAAATATTAGTACATGATTTGATTTCATATAATTGAGATTGATGAATCTTTTGTATGAATAGATCTACCATGATTGAAAGGAGTTGAGTGCAAACCTAGAGATAGGTCAACATAAATCTTTTAGATTAGAGTCAAACCTAATAATGAAATTCATAAATCGATAATTCAGTCCTAGGGGTTTTAGCTTGAAAGATTTCTATTAATCAACCAATGGATTAGTTTTTAGTAGTCTTAAGATAGTTATTAACATAAGATAGGAATTCCTACGGTCTAATAATCAGTGAAATAATTGAATGATAAAATGTTAACTATTTAATGATTTTTAAGGGGATTCATCACCTAGACACTAATATATTGATTTTTCTAAATGATTCCCTTTGTCTTCTATGTTCATTATTATTTCCAATTTTATTTTATTTTTTAAAGTTTTATTTTCAATTGAAAATCAAACATTCAATTTGTAGACACAACCATAAATATCATAATACCCAAATATTTCATTGACATCAAAAGCAATCAAGTTACAAAATGATTTTAGAATGAATCCCACAATGTAATTAGAACATCATTAACATATCTAGCATTCTCCATCCCAAGTCATATATCAAGATGGAAGTAAATAAACAAGAGAAAGTAGAAAAGAACTTGAAATGGCTAGGTTGGAGCGGCTGGACTGCAACTGCAGATGCTCCTCTTCTCTTCTCTCCTTCTTGATCTTCCATAGGATCTTTCCCAATTTGGCAAAATGGAGGCTAGGTCTATTTTGGGTCTTCCAATGTTATTATATAGTTCATGGGTCATTTAGGGTAAAGTCTAAGTTTTACCCTTGTCTAATTGTCCAAAAAGACCCTTAAAAAATCAAAACGGAAAGAGATCCTCGTGTTTGACGAGCACCTATCACGATAGTGACAGGGGTGTCATGATCGTGACCTAGTGATTTACCTTCTGTCACAATCGTGATATAGGAAGTCTCGATTGTTATTGGAAAAAGATATTGTTAAATAAAATAATTAATTTTTATTTAATAATATCTTTTTCTAATTAAATTTTTTTATGAGTAAGCACAAGCTCTTTCAATTATATTTTAAAATTTTTAAATTTATTCATGATAGAATACTTTGTAAACATCCCAAAAGTCTACCTCATCCTCTTTATCTGCATAAATGCACCAATTGTAGTCAGGTCCAATATGGTAAATAATTTAGGCCATGCAATTTCATCCTAGAGCCGTATTGAACAGTTGAAACTTAGATTGGTCACGAGACACACCTACTTCTCTTATCACAGGATCACACTTATTCGGTGATCCCAAAAAGAAGAAAAGGAAAAGAAGGGACCCACCCGAAGGAGGTGGATCTTCTCATTCTCTGGTCCAGATTCGAATATGCTTTTGAATATCCCCTTAACCCCTCACTTCGCTGGACCCCTCCCTCGCACGTGTCGTGTTAATTAATTGATAATTATACGCTTGTCCTCTTCCGTATTATTATTCTTATCCAGTTGGAGTAAGTGTTCTCACCGGGAAAATGGATACTGAGGTCTCTCAATCCCAAGACCACAATGTACTCATCGACAGACTCAAAGTCTTCAAGATCCAAGGCAAAGACAAACATGGACGTAAACTCCTCCTCATCGTCGGCAAGTTCTTCCCCGGTAATTTTATAAAGTTTTTTCAAGAAAACGTTTAAGTCGATTTCTCTACTTTTTGTTTTTCTTTTTAGTTTTGCAATTAATCTGATTAATCATCGACCAAATCAGCCCGTTTCTTGAGTGTGGATGCTCTCAACACTTACTTGCACGACAAAATCTTTACCCGACTCCAAAAGAAACCGTTTTCAGTAGTCTACTTCCACACTGGTGTTCAAAGAACGGACAACTTCCCCGGTATCTCAACTCTACGATCAATCTACGACGCCATCCCCTCCGACGTCAAGGCCAATCTCCACGCCGTTTACTTCGTTCACCCCGGCCTTCAGGCCAGGCTCTTCCTCGCCACCTTCGGTCGCCTCCTCTTCACCGCTAGCGGGTAATCACATCCCTATTTAGTTCTCTTTTTCCCTTAAAGATGGATGATAAAGTTCTGATTTATGATTAATTTGCAGGCTATATGGCAAGCTCAAGTACATCAGCAGGCTTGATTATCTGTGGGAACAAATAAGAAGAAACGAGATTGAGGTTCCAGATTTCGTGTGCGATCATGACGAGGATTTGGAGTACCGGCCGATGATGGATTACGGATTAGAAAGCGATCATCCTAGGGTCTACGCTCAATCAACCGCCATGGATTCCCCAGTTCCCATGTACTCCACGAGATGTATCTCCTAATGTAAATACTAATTACCAACTATATACTACCGCTTCTGGATCCTAATGATAGTTTTGAGATCGACCTAATTTTATCAGTAGATCCTCCTGCTACCAGGGATCTATCAAGCTACAACTGTTCCTTCCGATTGCCGTAAATATCAATGTTTTTTAAAAATCGGACTTGACGATCGGAAAGATTTAAGATGTAGAGATTTAATCAGTAATGAGCTGCTAGTAGATCCTCCTCCTATCAGGTATATAATAAATAAGAAGTAAAATTTATACGAATACATAAAAAAATTTATTGAAATAAAAAATAGTCAATTATTATATAATGAACTAATAATAAATAAATGAGTCCAATATAAAATTTAAAACAGTAACAAATTTTAAAATTGTATTTTTGAAGGAAATTGTGTCTCATCATCGTCCAAAATTTCAAATTCTCCGACGTTATTTAAAGATTCATAAACTACGCTTTTATCTAAAGCATTTGCATCAACTTCTTCTACTGTATTAAAATAAATTACAAATTAGTAATGTATGAAATTATTCTCAATTATAAACTTGTAATATAATACAATTTTAACTTAAATATGATCAAAATAAGATATGAACTGATCATCAGTAG
Source organism: Erythroxylum flavicans (assembly GCA_027576715.1). NCBI lineage: Eukaryota > Viridiplantae > Streptophyta > Magnoliopsida > Malpighiales > Erythroxylaceae > Erythroxylum > Erythroxylum flavicans. The sequence goes on along the minus strand of JANZXP010000194.1, from coordinate 22,145,717 downwards.
ATATTTTTAATTCATTCATTGTGACAAATACATTTTCTTTATAAATTATCTTTTTGAGTTCATTACACTACAAGAAAATCACGTAATAACGTCGGAATATTTCCAAAGGAAATCATTCCGTCGCTAATTCCCGACAGAAGGTAAATATTCCGTCAGAAAATACGGTGATTTAGCGACGGAAACTACATCCGTCGGCAATACTGTAAGGAAAATTTTCGAGCAAAATCTCCGACGGCATATAGCGACACCAAAACTCACGGCGTCGGAAAAAAATGCGGGAACCGTTCCCTACAATTTAATTGCTTCTCCGCTTTACTGACGGTTAACTTACCGTCGGTACAAAGCTTTCATTTACCAACGGAACTTTATTCCGTCGCAATATCTGGTAGTTTATTTACCGACAGATAACTCCTTCCGTCGGTAAATTGTTAACAAACGTTGTCGTTTCGATGAAGACGAGACGATAAGCGTTAATTACCAACGGAATAAAGTTTTCGTCGGTAACTGTCGGCATCTTCTTCCACAATTCGTTGAGATAACTCTAGTATACCGACGAAATGTTTTGTGTCCGTCGGTAACTATTTCCAGGGAAACCTAATTCCGTCGGTATTTGAGTTTCCACCGGGTTCAATTGCCGCTCTTTTACCGACGGAATGTTGTGTGTCAGTCGGTAACTGTCGGTAAGAAAACCTAGATTACCGACAGAATTATTGTTCTGTCAGTATTTGAGTTTCCACCGTATTAAATTGCCGCTCTTTTACCGACGGAATGGGCTTGTCCGTCGGTAACTGTCGGCGGTTGCGTCGTCTGGAAACCTAGATTACCAATAGAATGTTATGTTCCGTCGATAATCCAACGATTATAAGTCGGGCGCCGACCCCCTCCCTTCCCCTCGCGCCTTCATTTCTCTTCTCTCCTCACAAACTATTCGGTCCAGAGTTTTACGACTCCTTCTCTCACGTTTTCCGATCATTTTTCGATTATTGTCTTACTCATCATGCGTTGTTTGAGGTAAACTCTCTTATAAGTGTATTATTTCTACAAAAAAGCATGCTTTTATTGTTAAACGTGAATGTTTGGTTATACTGAGATTATACATATTGCGTATGAAGTGTTCGATAAAATGCCTTTTATGATATTTGAAATGTTTTTTGTAATTTTTG
>JANZXP010000194.1:22112195-22137252 GCA_027576715.1 Erythroxylum flavicans | reverse complement strand
CTCCCTTATCTTAGGTTATGTGTCGGAATGACCTACGGGCGTTCCGGTGCGTACCCTAGGGTAATGGGGTGTTACATTATTACTGCCTTAATCTTCTTTGAATCCACTTGTATACCTTACCTATTTACTATGTGACCTGGAAACACTACTTGATTCAGCCAAAACTCACATTTACTGAATTTGGCATATAGCTGTTTCTCTTTCATAATCTATAAGATTACCCTTAGATATTCAGCATGCTCTTCTCTATTCTTTGAATATACCAAATTGTCATTTATAAACACAATTACAAAACAATCCAGGTACGGCTGAAATACCTTGTTCATCAATGCCATAAATGCAGTTGGGGCATTAGTCAACCCGAACGGCATTACTAAGAACTTAAAATGTCCATACCTAGTCTTGAAAGCACTTTTTGGTACATCAGCCTCTGCTATCTTCAACTGATACTACCTAGACCTCAAGTCCAACTTAGAGAACACTTGATCTCCCTGTAACTGATCAAGTAAATCATTGATTCTAGGCAATAGGTACTTGTTCTTCACCGTTACCCGATTCAGTTGCCTGTAATCGATGTACAGTCTCAACGTTCCATCCTTTTTTCTCACAAATAAAACTAGAGCTTCCCAGGGTGATACACTGGGTCTAATGAAACCCTTTTCTAACAACTTTTATAACTGAGCCTTCAACTTCTTTAGTTCCACAGGTGCCATCCTATATGGAGGAATAGATATAGGTGCAGCACTTAGAACCAGATCGATCGTGAATTCTGTTTCCCTATCTGGAGGCAAGCCAGATAACTCAGTGAGAAACACATCTATGAATTCCCTGACCACTAGAATATCCTGCACATTTTTCTCAGTTTGAGTATCAATAACGTGGGCTAAATAAATCTCACATCCTCCTTCCATCATCCTCATGGTACTCATGAATGAGATCATTTTGGCTGGCATTAGTTGACTAATACCTCAGAAAACTACTCTTGGTTGATTAGGAGATTTTAATATTACCTCCTTAGTATAGCAGTTCATAATAACCCTATGAGCAATGAGCCAATCCATGCCTAGAATAATATTAATCTCTCTTAACTGTAATACAATCAAGTCAGTCTCTCATTCTGCCTGATCAACCCGAATCAAACATCTCTTGCAGACTTCTCCTATTATTGTGGTACTACCTATAGGTGTATTCTCCTCTAATCCATATTTTAACAGTTCTCTATCACAATGCAACCTAGATGCTAGATGTAGTGCGATAAAAGAATTCGTAGATCTGGGATCTAGTAATGCAAAAACTTCATAAGCAAATATAAGTAACACACCTGCAATGACATCTGGAGAATTATGAGCCTCTTGTCTGGTCATGGCATAAACTCTAGCCTGAAACTGATGTTAGTTGTTTTGCACCTCAGTCTTAATAGTATGACTCCCTAAACTCATTCTGCCTCTGCCACAGCCTCTATGTCCAGACCCACTAGGTTGACTCTGCTAGACCGTAGTTTCTGTTACCATTCCTCCTCTTCTTCTAAACTGTGCCCCATACATAACAGAACAATCTCTAATCTGATGCTTAAATGAGCTACATTGAAGGCAAGCTCTATATAATTCCAGCATTCCCCACTTTGCTTCTTCCCATAGTGCTCACAACTTAGCAATTGACCTGACATTGCATCCCTTCCACTGCCAAACTGTATGAAGCTATCCCTTTGTCTGAACCCTGACTGTCTTGATCGAGTCGGTGGTCTAAAAGATTGGTTCTGACGCTTACTAAACCTCTTGCTAGAACCACCATGAGATTCACTAGGTCTCTTCAATCTAGACTCTGATTTATATTCTAACTGACTATCCTTCAATAATTGCTCAATTCGGATTGAGGTAGCTTGTAGTTCCATAAAACTACCCAAATTTGATATGGCTAACCTCATCTGAATCTCTATGTTTAGCTCATCTTCGAATCTCTTGCACTTGTCTTCTTTAGTAAGGATTAAGGTAGTAGCATAACCCATCAGCTCATTAAACTTAATATCATACTCAGCCACCGATAAACTGCTCTACTTTAAATGCAGAAATTCCTTCATCTTTTTATCCAATTAGATCTTAGGTTTGTAGTTCTCCTTAAAGAATCTCAAAAAGTCTTCCCACCTTAAACTACAAGGCCTGGTGGTACTGCTTGGAACAGTTTTCCACCACTAGTATGCTGGGCCTTGCAGTAAGAAAACTATTTAGTTGAACTTCTCGTCTGGCTCGCAATCCATCTGATCAAAGATTCTCTCTGTTCTCTCTAGCCATCCCTTGGCCTCTATAGGATATATACTTCCGTGGAAGTCTACAGCCCTCTGCTTTCGTAGTTTGTCATACCTCCTTTCCCTTCTTTTGGGAATTATCAGAGACATTCTCTCAGGTTGAGGCACAGATTATTCCCTACTAGCTCTTACTGACTCTAGGTCGTTTATGTCAACTGACCTTCTAACTTGATCACCTATGACAGTTGACCTATAATAGATAATAACTTCAATTATTATCTGTATTTCTCATGATATTTCAAGCCTAACATTCCTATATATCCCTATGGATGCCAACTATGCTTTGATACTAACCACTGTAGTGCCCCGCTCTAATTAGACATTTTTTCGGACGTTCGTTAGACATTCGAGCACATAACCGACAGAAGTAACACACCAACTACATCACTTTCACTTAACTCATGGCATCGAAAATTAAAATTATAAGAATCACAATGACTAAAACCCAAATTCCTCATTTCATTTCATAAACAATATGTACATTGTAGCGTTATAACATCATCCATACATGTACAATATCATCAACCTATCAAAGTCTAGATATCTGTCTATAAAACATGCTATATACATGAGGAATTATACAAAAAATTTGTCTAAATCCTTCAATCCTAACTGATCGACCTTTGATCCATATCTTCTTTTCAAAAGCAGTACTAGTTCTCTTCTAAATTGACTTAGAAGTTATATCGTCTCTCTCGAACCTGAAATGCTGACGTTGCAATTTTGAGTGAATTTTGTGAACTCCGTGAGTTAACTATCCTCGATGGTTCACCCATATCACATAACACATCAATTCATACAATCACAAAATTCACATTATTTCATTTATCAACATATATCATTACGAAACACTTTGCACCTAATTTTTGCATTTCTCATTCTCACAATTCAATAATACACTACAATCATATATATCATGTATATATGCAATGTTCATGAGACTCAAATTCATTTATTTCTTTGTTGTGACCGAGTGCCTTTTTCACTGTCCCGTATCTGTTGTGGATACTGGGCTCATTGATACTGTCCCTTATCCATTGGGGATATAGGGCTCATTTTAAATATTGAGCCTAAGGCTTTTACCACGTTATGAGCTTTAATCTCTTGTTCACTAATGCCTTCAATCACAACTACCTTTATCTTTCATGCATTCATGTAATGGTATGCACCATATGTATTCAATCAATCACACTCACATTCACTTTCACAATATCATTCTCATTTATTATCGGACCTTGGTCCGGCATTCAACATTTAAGTTGAGAAATTACATATTCAGTCAAATTCACATTCAATGAACACTTCCAATATGTTATTCATGCATCAAATGCCTCGGACATTTGATGTCTGGAATCAATACATACATATCGCATAACAATTCAACACAAAGCTAAAACAAACAATTAATCGAAATGAGACCATCTTAGGTTACTCACAGTTTGCTCCCGTTAGCTTATTGTCTTGAAGTCCCGGCAACATCTGGAAGTGGTCACTCAATTTGCTCTATTATAATATGCAACAACACATATTTACACATTACTAATTTACACATTCACATTAATGCTCTGTGTGTTATGTTTAATGCATGTTCAATGACAAATTCTTGGGTATATTTCTATAATTTAGCATCTTAAGATCACTAAAATACTTAATTTATCATTCATATTTATTGATACACAACATTCATCTTCTTGAATCACTTTAGCCATCAAAGAACTCCTGTCATTCTTATAACATCACCAATTTTCCAAATTTAAACACTTAATGTATAACAATTTATTCTTGAATTCTATCCTCAATCATCACCTTAAACATAACACTCATTTTCTAACTTATTTAAACATCATTCTAGGCTTAATTCAAGCTTCATTCAAGCCTAAAAGCATCACATGAAAGTACCTAATCATTTGTAGTTGCAAACCATGCTTAAAAGATGCTTTTTTATGTTTAACCAATTCCCACAATCGTGGACAAGTTCCCACAATTGTGGGTTTTGTTGGCAAAAAGTTTCTACCTCGCTAAACATTCCCATTATCTTGGGAATTCCCACGATCATGGGATTTGTTGGCAGAAAAAAATTTCTACCTTTGTTAAGCATTCCCATACTTGTGGGATGCTTCTAGTAGAAGAATCCCAACAACTTCTCTAATTTTTCCAGCTTCTTCCAACTCATACAAGTTATTTCTATCATCTCTTAGTCATCATTTCTACCTTAATACACCATCATTCCCTCTTCATTCATAATTCCATCAGCTCAATATCATACTCTCATAAATCAAAAACCATGATTGATCATAAACACCAAAAATAGAACATATTCCTATACACTTTTAACTCCAAATTTCTGCACATAGTCATCTCCAAATCTCATATTTATTTCACTTCTAAATATCATCTTAATTCATATCAATTCAAGACATCACAATCCTCATTCTTATTAGCTCTAAACTTATAAATTATCATTCATCTTCACACAAAGTAATATATAACTCTTTTTACCACTTCATTCACACCTCATCATATTTCAAACTTCTTTTTTTCAAAATCAAACATCTTATAACTCATTAGCATAATTGAATCATTTATCAAACATTTCTTGGATACATTAACTCACTACAATTTAGAACATGATCTCTTTATTATTACACTACACCCACGTTAAAGCACATATATAAAAAATCATGATCAATCATCAAATCTCAAATCATCCATTATATTAGTTTCATCTACTACTAATAATGAAGATTAAAGCATTAACTTGATTTAACTTTAAAAATCTTCCAACTCTTTAATATCTCACTTAACCCTAGCTCTCCATATAACCCACGTACATCATCATTCAAGGTGGTAGGGTTGGGTCTTTAGTGAGAATGAAAGAGAGAGTAAGATGAGAGTAGCAAGTGAAAGATGAGAAGGTTAGGTTCACCGTAAATGGAGATTGATGAGTTAAAATTGTGAAAGAAAGGAAGAAGAGCAAGCCACGAAGAAGAAGAAGAAAACAAGATACAAGACAAGTTAATGGTCCTCCAAGTAATTAAAACAATTGTGGGATAGAGACATGGTTTGACAAGTGACACTTGTCATTTGCCACATGTCCAATCCCTATAGGTTTGAACTAGGTTTTCTTATTTAACTACTTCAATCAACTCCAATTTCTACCCCAATTGTCTCCAAATTTCAATAACATATGTCATTAAATCCAAATGTCATTTATAAGAATTTCCACTATCATTTGACACTTAATCTATTTCCATTTATCACTTGTTCTGCCACTTAGCATTTTTCCTAGTCTAACAATACCCAAAGTTTTAAAAATTTCCTAAATTTCCCCAAAATTCTAAGTTAATACTTGTACTCACCAATTTAATTTTCAATACGTATAAACCATAAGTCATATAAAAATCACATTTATAAATCAATTATACCCAGAAATGTTAATGAATGCATGTACAATCATTTTAATGTGTGCACAAATTAATATTCACATGTGTGTGTATGCTATATTATGCATAAGCATGAAATGCACTTTCTAATTTTTCAATAATCTCTCATGTACAGTATTTTGGGGTTCTAGCCCTTAACATAGGATAACAGGATGTTACAATTACATCCTTTTGTAGGCAACAAAAAACAGTAAAATAATAGAGTTTTACTCATACAAGCAATTATCCTATTGGAACAAACCTTTGGTCAAATTATATAGAATGCTTAAGGAAGAAGTAAGCCCCATTTTCCATTATTTCATCTACGATTTATGAAGTTGCTTGTTACCTCTTTCCACTTACTTTATAATGATTTTGGCTATCATTGAATGTTTTTGTCTCCTTCCATGCAAAGCTAGCTTGATTGATTTTAACAATGCCTCCCTTAAATCAAGCAAGTAGAAATTTACCATCCCCAATAATTTCTTCAGTTTGTGAAACAACTCAAACCTTAGTGGTTTAGTAAAAATATCTGTAACTTGTTCTTCAGTGTGACAATAATTAATCACTACTTCCTTTTCAGTTACTAGCTCGTGAATTTTGTGAAATTAAATGTCTATGTGCTTGGATCACCCATAAAAAGCTAGATTTTGCACAGTGTTATTGTGGACTTATTATCACATAATAATTCGGTTGGAGCATCTTGTTTTTGATGTAGAACTTCAAGCATTTTTCTTAGTTGTACTACCTATGTAACACAACTAGTTACAACAATATATTCTGCTTCAGCTGTAGATAACGCAACCATAAGTTATTTCTTTGAAGAACATGATATTGCGCCAGTGCTAAGAAGAAAAACATACCCTGATGTGCTTTTTCTTGTTTCTATATCTCCACCCCAATTATTATCTATGTCACCTATAAGATTCACATAATTGATATTTGCATAAAAAAAATTTTCATTCAAAGTACCTTTGATATATTGAAAAATCCTCTTTGCTCCTTGTAAATGATAGGTACGAGGCTCCTCCATAAATCTATTAAGTAATCTAACTCTAAAAACTATAGTTGGTCTAGTTACAATTAAATACCTCAGACTGCTAATTAAATTCTTATAGTAAGTTGAATTTCTAGGTCTCCCTTTATCTTTTTTTTGTTTCAATTTCTCTTCATCTGGGGTGGGAGTTGGTTTTGAATTTTCCATCTTAAATTTCTTCAAAATATCATTCACATACTTCCTTTGGGAAATAAAAATTCCATCATCCTGTTGAATTACCACCAATCTAAGAAAATAAGACATTAGACCTAAGTCTATCATATCAAATGATTTTACCATAGCATCCCTAAATTCTTCAATCATCTTTGAGCTATTTCCAGTAAAAATTAGATCATCAACATAAAGACACACAATTAGAATATAACCAAGCTCAACAAATTTAACATATAAAATATGCTTAAAAGGACATCTTTTAAAATCATGCTTTGTGAAGTATGAACTAATTCTTTTGTACCATGATTTTTGTGTCGGCTTCAATCCATACAGTGCTTTTTTCAACCTATAAACTTTATCTTCTTTTCTTCTGATTTCACACCTGCAAGTTGCTCAACATATACTTCCTTTTCCAAAGTTCCATTTTAAAAAGTAAATTTTACATCCATTTGATAAATTTTCTAGTTATTTTGATTTAAGAGAGAGATAATAATGTGAATAGTAGCCAATCTTGCAATAGGAGTAAATACTTCAAAGTAATCAATACCTAGTTTTTGCTTATATCCTTTTGCAACTAATCTAGCTTGAAATCAGTCAATTTCATCGTTAGGTTTGTACTTTGTCTTGTACACCCACTTTGCTCCTATAAGCTCTTTATTAGTGGGCAAATCTGTTAATTCCCATCTGTCATTCTTTTTAATTGCATATATTTCTTCATCTATGGCTTTTCTCCATTTTAATTCTTTTGATGCCTCCTTATAATTAACGGGTTTACAATATGCAAATAAAGAAAAATTGATAATCTCTTTATTAGATAGATCATTATCAGTACGTATCACATAATCTTCCAATCTAGATGGTAACTAACGATAGCTTTGAGGTCTATTAGATGTCTCTGGCTGGGATACTGAATCTACCTAAGTATTTTCTTCTTCAAAGCTTTCTGAAATCACAGTTGGAATTTTTTAGGAATTTGAAGACCAATCCCATATTCCATCCTCATTAAATATTACGTCATGACTAATAATCATCTTTTGTATATTTGGATTGTATAATATATAGGCCTTTGAATTTGTATTATAGCCTATAAAAATACGTTTCTCACCTTGTCATCTAGCTTCTTCCTCAATTGATTTGGTATATAGGTATAAACAATACACCCAAAAACTTTGAGATGTCGAATGGAAGGTTTCCTCTTGCTCTAAGCTTCCTTAAGTTTTCTGTCATTAAAGCTTTTTATTGTAAATCTGTTTAAAATATAAACTGCACAAATAACAGCTTCCATCCAAAATTCTTTAGGCAATTTTTTAGATCTTAACATGCATCTTACCATGTCCATAATAGTCTTGTTCTTACTTTCTGCTACTCCATTCTGTTGAGGTGTGTATCTGCTAGTCAACTAATGTTGAATTACATACTGCTCAGATATCTCTGTGCATCCAAGATACTTTGACCCCTATCTGTTCTTAATGCTTTAATTCTGCAGCCACTTTGCTTTTTTACAAATGCTTTAAATGATATAAATGCATCACAAGTTTATCATTTCTGTTTTAGAAAATACACCCAAGCCTTTCTACTAAAATCATCATTAAAAATAATAAAATACTTATTACCTCCATTGGAGGGAACTTCAATAATACACAGATCTGAATGAATAATTTCCAATAGCTTCTTTGCTCTATAGGACTTTCCAATTGGAAATACATCCCTATGGTTTTTCCCTAACTCACATGTCTCATATATATGGTTAGGAATATTCACAGCAGGTAAGCCAGACACATGCCCTTTTCTTGATAGATAATTTAATCTAGAAAAATGAAAATGTCCAAAACGTATGTGCCATAGCCAATTTGCATCAAGTACCACAGAATTCAAGCAAGCAAATTTTTTATGATGAATTTTTAGTGGGAATAGACAATTAAAGGACACCTTTACCTTTGCAATAAATCTTCCACTTCTTTCTATTAAGGTGTAAAAATCATGATGAATTGCCATTTTATAACCTTTCTCTAATAATTGACCCTTGTTCAGTAAGTTATGATGAAGAATAGGAATATAGAAAACATCAGAGATAAAACTTTTAGAATCATCCTTCAACCTAATAGATACTCGACCTTTTCCCAAAATAGGAATATCTGAATTATTTCCAAATTTAACTGTTGACTAAACATTTTCTTCTAAAAAAGAAAATAATTCCTTATTCCCACATTTATGATTACTTCAACCATAATCCAAATACCAGATATTTTCATCTTCAATAAAAAAGTTGCTTGATAGAAATAAACTTTCTACATTATTAGAATTTTCACCAAAATGTTGGTACTAATTTTCTGTTACATTATCATGATAGTTGGTCTGAGATTTGGATCTACAATTAGCAACTTTGTGTCCATACCTTCCACAATTAAAGCAATTAAATTTACATCTTTCTTGATATTGATTACCTTGTCCTTTTTCTCAACGAGTAGACCCAAAATTATTTCCTCCTTATCGTTGATTGAATATTCTGTAATTGTTTTCTCTTCCCTAGTTAAAATTATTTCCACGACCTCTTCCTCTAAATCTTCCTCTACCTTTGTCTTTGAAATCTCCTATTCCTCCATTATTAAAACCTCGATCTCTACCATCTGCATTTTGATTAGATTCATCATCATCATCATCACCCAATCTGAAATCCTGCAACAAAGCAGGGTCTGGGGAGGTCTAATAGTACGCAACCTTACCCCTACGTAGTAGAGAGGCTGTTTCCGATAGACCCACATGCAAATGTGATAATGCAAAGTGATGCACGTTAAAAGAGTAAAAGTATAACTGAATATGTTAAAAGATGAGGTAAATGAAAAGAAAATGAAGACGTTATGAAAAGAAAGATGAATATGTATATAAATAAATAAATATAAGAAATAGAGCTGAAGAATATACCTAATGTGGAGGCCTGATCTGCTAATACCTGATAAGCTGCAAGGAATGGCTCTGTTTGTCTCTTATTGGACTAGGCATTTTTATGCTACAATCTTGTGTGTATGACAATCCTACAGTTTCTAACATCCTTGCTAGACCTTTCCGTTACACCTGTGCTTAAAAGACAAGTAGTATGACAAAACGACTTGTTCACAACCTTTAAAGGGATTCCCTTACCCTTATCCTATCACGCCAGAATTTTATATTTCTAACCACTTCCTCAAGAAAGGCCAACTCTGTCATATCTTTCTTCACCACTTCCCTCCAGTTCTTGTATGGTCTCTCTTTTCCACTCTTGTAGCCACTAAGAGTTATTTGCACACATCTCCATACTAGAGCGTCAAAGTGCCTCCTGCTCACATGCCCAAACTACCTAAGCCTGGTCTCTCTCATTTTATTGGCAATACTGACCACCTGTAGTCTATCTCTCACTACACGATTTCGGACCTTATCCCTTCTGGTAATGTCACTCATCCAACGAAGCATATGCATCTCTGCTACTAACAACTATCTTGTATGTCGACATTTGGTGGGCCAACATTCTGTCTCATATAACATGGTTGGTCAGATCACCATTTTATAAAACTTCCCTTTGAGCTTTAAAGGAATCTTTTTATTACATAATACCCCTAATGTGCTTCACCATTTACCCTATCCAGACCTAATACGATGAACTATATCGGCATCGATATTACCATCTCTCTGGATGATGGATCTAAGGTACTTAAATTTTGATTTTTTTGGTATGAAGTCAGTACCAATTGCTACCGCCCCCTCGTGGACCATCTATCTTCCCGAAAAGTTGCATTCTAAATACTCTGTCTTGGTCCTGCTCATTCTAAAACCCTTTGACTCTAACGTTTCTCTCCAACATTCTAACTTGAAATTGACCCCCCTCGTCTCATCTACCAAGACAATATCGTCAGCAAATAACATACACCATGGTACCTCTCCTTGAATATGTTTCGTAAGCTCATCTAATACTAATGTGAATAGAAAAGGGCTTAACGCAGAGCCTTGGTGTAGACCAACACCAATAGAAAATCCTTTCGTGTCACCCCCTATCGTCCTTACGCTAGTCAATGCTCCTTCATACATATGTTTAATTACGTGTACATAGGTCATAAGAATTCCCTTTGCCTCCAACCACCTCCATAAGATTTCCCTTGGAACCTTATCATATGCCTTCTCCAAATTAATAAAAATTATATGTAAATCTCATCTTTGTTCCTTGTAGTACTCCATTAGCCTACGGAGTAGATGTATTGCTTCTGTCATAGATTTACCAGGCATAAATCCAAATTGATTGGCCGATATATAAGTAGCTCTTTGAACTCTCTTTCCAATTACCTTCTCCCACTTCTTCATGGTATGACTTATTAACTTGATGCCTTTATAGTTGTGACAATGTTGGATGTCCCCTTTGGCCTTGTATAATGGGATCAACCTACTCAATCTCCATTCGTCCTACATTTTGGCTGAGTCTAGGATCACATTAAAAAGCTGAACTAACCACTCAATACTGAAAATCATTATTCGCTTCCATACTTCTATAGGGATCTCATTCGGCTCTACCGCCCTTCTGCACCCCATCTTTCTCAAAACCTTTGTAACTTCTCCCCTTGTAACCCTTTCGCAGTGGGACCAGTTAGGAAAAAGCTCGGACATAGAGGGTTCACCTAACTCTATGTTGACCGAGAATGTTTCATTAAACAAGTCATAAAAGTATCTTTGCCACCTCCTCTTAATGGCATGTGTCTCCATGAGTACTTGTCCTGCTTCATCACGTATACAATAGACTTGGTTGAAATCCCTCGTGTTGCGTGCCCTATCTCGTGCCAACTTAAAAAATTTTTGTGCTCCCTTGTACGTATCCAAATCCTTATACATAGTCTTGTCTGCTTCTCCTTTAGCCACTAAAATTGCCTTCTTTGCCAATTTGTACTTGATTCTGTTAGTTTCCTGCTCCGCATATATAGTACTTACTACTAAATCTTTATATGCTTTCTTTTTCGCCTTTAACGCCCCCTGAACCTCTTCTGACCACCACTAAGATTCTGTCCGCCCGCCCCTTTGCCCATTAGAGACTCCTAGGAGTTCTGTGGTGGTTTCTCTCACTACGTGGACTACTCCCTCCCACATCTTATTAGCATCCCCTTTCACGACCCATGCGACACTATATCAGATTTGTGTCTTAAATCGTTCCACCATGTCCCCTTTTAGATTCCACCATTTAAGCTTACGACACTGCTTAGTAAATTGATGTGCCCTCTATCCCTTAATGCCCAAATCCAAAACTAACAATTTATGTGGGGTTGATAAGCATGCGGCTGGACGCACTTTGCAATCCTTACACCATGCTCGTGCTCTCTTCTTGACAAGGAAATAATCAATCTGCGTCTTAGTCACGCTGGTCTTAAATGTCACCAATTGGGCTTTGTTTTTCTTGAAAAATAAATTGGCTATCACTAGCTTAAATGCCATGGTCATTTCTAGTAAGGCATTTCCACTTTCATTTCTAGTGCTGTATCCGAAACCCCCACTCGTTCCTGTATACCCGTCTAACCCAGCCCCTATATGCCCATTAAAATCACCCCCTACAATAACCTGCTCAGTATTAGGTATTTGTGAGAGCACTCTATCCAGTGTCGCCCAAAATACACATTTTTGTTGTTCGTCTAAACCAGCTTGAGGAGCATAAGCACATACTACATTGAGAACATCCTTGCTAATAACAATTTTAGCTACCATGATCCTATCATTTATCCTTGTGATCCCCACCACTTAGTTTATAAGTTCCTTGACCACTAGGATACCTACCTCATTTTGCTTTCACGTGTTCCCACAGTACCATAGTTTGAATCCCCCTATCTCCTTTGCTTTAGCTCCCGACCACTTAGTCTCCTGAATGCAGGCTTTTTGTATCCTATACTTGTCTAAAATCTCTACTAACTCTAAAGACTTTTCCGTAAGGGTCCTAGTGCTCCAAGAGCCTATTCGCAATATGTCGTCCCCTCTGTTACTTTTGCTTGTTGCACGCACCGAATCGCTTGCACGAATCCCATCTGTGTAATTAAAAGCCATTCCTTCTAGCTCGTGGCCCTCGCACTTTTCTGTAGTTACTATCATACACGTCCTTGGGATATATATAAGGATAGAGAGTTATAAAAATAGATGATGATCATAATAATAATAATAATAATAATAATAATACAGATAAATAAATAAAAAGTCACTAAAACACGAATACAAACAGTAAGAAAGCGAGTAACCTAACTAAAAAGTGCATATAAATAAACTCACAGGAAATATCAAAAAAATCGTGCGATAAAAGATCTAAGCCCAGATAGAAGTAGAGGCAAAAGAATCAATTCTTGTCAAAGCTTAGTCTTGGAGCCCACTGAGAAATATTTTGAAGTGGCATGCAAGTGGCATACAGGTGAGAGTGTTAGCAATGCCTTATAAGGAAAGGGTCCGTGGAGATAAGCTGTTGGAATATATTTGAAATTATCACGCTTATACACAATTGACTAAATATCTAGTCTTAAAAAGGAAGACCTATAATGGAAAAAAAAGTGTGAGGTACCAACGGGTCTCTGACGGAAAAAATTACTGGCTTTGTAGCAGTAGCAGATTTGTTAGGGGGCTCGATGCTGCTGGGGAAAGCGAATAAACTACCATAGAAAAAGAGACCTAGAAGCTCCTTGTGCAATGGTCCTAAACCATCTGGACCGTACCATCTTATTCGTTTAATCAAAAAACACCCAGACCATGCTCATGTTAAAGTCTTGGAAAAATTTTGGAAAAAGGAAGAACGTAAAGGTCTTAGCTGAAAACCTCAAAACTACTAAACAATGTCACTAAAATACACACCACACAGAACACATGAACAGAGTAATGAACAAACCTTACAAATTGAAAACAAACGATCTGCGGAAAACGAAATACCTTAGGAAACCATAAAGGTTACTAAAACTGCCACCCCTTACCTTCACACGCTATCCGGAACCACTGGTGCATGTCTTGCCACTGGTTCGACGCATATGGGAACACCCTAACAAGGAATGCTCTTGAAGCTTCCACTGTTGCTGCCGGTGGTGCGGCAACTGCTACATAAATTTAACAATTTTGATTAGATTATGTAACATTATTGAAATTCACTTAGCCTTTTAATGCTTCTTTTGTTTTCTCCAATATTCTGTTAACATGACTTTCAATGCTTCCTTGCAACTCTACTATAGTCATAGTCTTCGTACCATGTGACTCTAGTATTGTAGTCACAACATGGTCAAATTTAATAGGCATGGTGCGTAGAATTTTTTCCACTACCTTACTATCTGAAATATCCTCTCCATACAGCCTCATCTTGTTGACAAGATCAGTAACATGAGAAAAATATTGTTCAATAGTTCCTGAATTAGACATTTCGTACCTCTCATATTCTCTATGCAGGAACTGCAATTTGGATTTTTTAGTTTTATTTATACCTTTGTAAGCCAATTTCAAGATACTCCACACTTCTTTGGCAGTTTTAGCATTAACAATTTTGCCAAAAAACTAAATAATCTACTCCTTGATGACTTTGGGATGACACCAACTGATCCTTCCTTTGAGCATTTACATTAGCTCCTTCTTGTAAGCCTAAATCAACAAGATTCCAAATATTGTGAGCCTTGAAGTGGTAGACATTAAAATCTCCCAATAATTATAATCAAGTTTACTAACTAATTTAGGACCTGACCACAAAATATTATAACTATTTGACATCTCTCACTTTTAAATAAACCACTCTCTTATAAGTATAAGAACAGTCTCTTTATTTTTTCTTCTCACAAATCACTTTAAATTTGAAGCTTGATTTAACTAGCTCTGATACTAATTTGATATCATATGACACAACACACTCAACACACACACACGAACGAGAGAGAGAGAGAGGGAGAGAAGAGAAGAGGAGAGTTTTAATTCAATCCCAACACACCATTCATGTAAGGCTTCATTACACTCTTTTATAACAACAAAAAAAACTAAAATGCTAGAGTTTTACTCGTACAAGCAATTATCCTATTGGACCAAAAATTTGGTCAAATTATATAGAATGCTTAAGGAAGAAATAGGCCCCATTTTTCATAATTTCGGCTACCATTTAGTGAAGTTGCTTGTTGTTTCTCTTCAATTGCTTCATGATAATTTCGGTTATCATATAATGTTGTTGTCTCCTTCTATGCAAAGTTAGCTTGATTTATTTATTGACAATTGATTTATTTATTGACAATTTTGCGCTCGACAAGCCACAGAGTGGAGATCTCATATTAAATAAGTCGCAGGCTCTCAAACTTATATTTTCACCTGACAAGATGCAAACACAAAGCAGTCTTGTGCTTGTTAAGTCACAATTTGCACTTGGTATACCGTGATTGACTGTACTGCACTTTTAGACTAGTGATCTTGCTCTTGTGCTTATATGACCTAACTTATAAGCAATCTCATATGTAAGCAAGTCTTGTGCATGAAGACTCGCAGACTCACATAAATGAGATCTCTTAACAACTTTTTAATAGGTCATTAGTTTAAGTCGAGTCTAATAAACTTCCTAATGATTAAATGTTTGAACTTTTTAGTTTTTACATTTAAACAGTTATAGACTTTTAGTATCCAAATAAGTCTACATCATATAGAAGATTGTCTCATGATCATCTTATAAATTAGTAATTTTCTGATCCAGATTTTTATCAAATCAAATTACTTTGTACAAATTGGGCCAATGCTGTCAAGCCCAAAACATTTTCAAAACAACAGCCTGGCCTGAATTATGAAAAGAGTTTAAATCAAGTGAAATAGAATCTAGATTGATTAGGTCGGAAAACATTTCAACTGTTACAATGAGCAAAGCAAATTAATGATTTTACTTGCCCATACGAGTTTGTCTCGCAAGCTGGTTCTGGACTAAGCAAAATCTTCTCTTTTTTTGGCAAGTACACTTTCCTAAGAAAGTTCCCAGAAATTTTGAAACTTTACCGGTTTTGAGGTGGTTTGGCTTGATTTCAGTGTATCCAACGTCCTCTTATAGTCAATCCATTTCATGACTTTGCTCCCATGTCAATTCTGAGCATGTGCCAAAACGCCTGCAATCGAGCTCTGCATCGATGCTACCGTGCCGTGCCGTGCCTCGCGGATCCTGGTACGGTTTCTGTTTGGGTCCTGAGAAATCTGGCGAGAAGATCGGTTACTTTTTCTTTACTTAAATTACTTGAACTTCCGTCTTCAAATGTAATCCTTCCACAAGCTTTCTTTGCAATTAGTTCATTTTGCTTTGTTGTTTTGTGATAGCGAGGAGATCGTCGTTGGGATTGAAAGCTGCATTGGTGATTCTCCATGTGGTATATGTAGGAATTCTCTTTCTTTTCGATAGTGAATTGGTAGAGAGAACGAAGCAGGAGCCATGGTATGCTAACAATGACTATATTATCTTCTAAGCAAAAGTTCGAAATTTATGTTCTTCGATATTGAATCTAGAGAAATGTATTTTCTTTTCATGAGAGTAACCTTTTCGTTGTTGGAAACATAAAGTGTTAACTGCTTTCTGTAATTTTGAGTTAATGAATTAGGAGGGGATTAGATGAGTACTTTATCTAGTAACTAGGATTGGGTCTTCAAAGAGTATCGCATTGTAAAAAGTTACTAGACCTTACAAATTTGAGGCAAACTACTGACTGCTTTTAGGAAGATGAGGTAGGTTTTGGCCAATTGAAGGAGAAATGGAATGAATCTTTGTTATACTTAAATCTTTCATTTATTGTATATTGGAAGCAAATGGTTAGCCTCGTATCTCTCGAAGAACTTCCTATGAGGGCTGATCAAATTATAAGCACAAATACATATGTGCTTTTATCAGAGGAATTAGAGTCACTTGATTAACTTTGTTAAAATTGCCATTGGGGACTTGCATGTTTTAACCAAAAACACCATAGTCTATTAGGAGAAAGAATTAAGGAGAACTGGTCTCTTTTTCCTATTGCACACAAAAAATTGCTAAGGTATAACTGAACCAATCAACATACATATATCAAAACGCGTTCTATGCTTTGCTTCTTTTGGCTTTTAGAGTTAACAATCAAGATGTGTTACTTTATCCTTTTCTTTTCCACTTCCCCAAAGTTTTTTGTGATGCCATACCATATCTTATCATCACCTGAACTTGAGCTTGCAACATGTTTGAACCTTGATTAGTGTAGTTTAACATTTCCATTTCTCTCAGGTACACTGCTGTATACTTGTTATTATTTTCTGCAACACTAGTTCAGTACTTTGCTACATCTGGTTCTTCTCCTGGGTAAATTTCAATCCAGTTTTTGCCTCTTCATTATTGGATATACCACGCTTGCAGCTCATATGTTTTATGTTTTTTAATTGCGTGACATGCTTGCTTGCCTAATGTTTTACTTCAGTTATGTTCTTGATGCAATGAGGGCTTTGAATGAAAGCAATGCACTTAGAAAGTCATCAACGATCTCAAAGTAAGGCCTAGTTTTGGAGTTATTATTTTAAGAGATCAATTCATAACAAATAAGAGGTATTAACATTCAATAGTGATGAATTTAAGTTAGTGCGAATAGTGTCCCTAACTATTGGGTTTTTCTATGCTTGCAAAGACAGCCTGCTTCAAGCAAGAGCAGATGCCTTATCATAGATGTGGATCAGAATCAGCCTGGAAGAGATATTACGGGAAGTAGTTTAATGTCGTGGACAAAGCTTGTATTGGACTTGTACCCCCCTGGTACATCTGTAAGGTACCCAAGCACTTACAGTTGATGGTTGAAGCCTTTTTTCAATATTATTTTGTTATGGTCCCTGGTTCTGGATCTGGTTACAGGACCTTGTAGTGAAAGTCCCCTAGTAGCTGTGCCTGTATATTGGGCCTAGAAGACTTCCCTCCTTGTCTACCTATATTGTTAAGTAGAACAGAATAGAGCTCGTTAAGATAAAACTCTGAATCTCAATATGTTGACTGTTTCGAGTGAATAAAACCCGTCTTATTATTTTTCTGCATTCCCATCTAAAGGATACAAGACAATCTTGAAACCAAATCTACTGACAAACTAACAGACTCTTTATTATGGGAACAAAAGATAATCCTACCTATGGACAAAGCATTTGTAAACTTGGTCTAAAGGCACCATCTTCAGTGAATCAGGTTCAGGGACGTGATCCTGCTCTCCAGAAGTAACATCTTTCCGACTGTTGGCTTTAATCTGGATTCTCAAGGCATAATTATTAGATGGTTATCCACATTGCTCTACGATGACAAGTTTGCTAATATGATGGCTGCTTCTGGTCTCTGGAATTTGCTTAGTGTAAAAGCTAATTTCCACAGTTTTAAAAACAATTAGAGAATTTTCAGAAAATATTTAACTGCTTGGCTAAACATAAATAGGTATCACCCACATTGAAGGGTGACTTGGTGTAAATTGTGCAGTGGAAGAGCGTTATTGTTTCTTTCTTTATTTTTATTTCATGTTTTTAATAGGCTTAAATTAAAATAAGTCATTGGGCATTCACACTGGCTATTTATTGCTTTCTCTTGGTCTTGCAGAAGTTTGACATGCACCTATTGCAACGCTGAACAGGTATTTATATATTATGAATTCATTCCTGCATTATGTAATGCACCCAGATGCATGGACCAAAATTTTATTACAACCACTAAAATGCCAAGAACTGCTAGTGGCTGCATACGTAATTCATTAATCTTCTACAAATGAAGATCATTGCTTATTGTTTGTGGTAGGATTCCTGGTTCTTGTTGAATATGCATTTCACACTTCTATAACTATAGGATTGCTAAATCTTGCCCTAAATGGAATGGCTTGCTTAGTCAGGCTGTGCTTGGACCCAATTCCCCACAGAAAGAGAAAAAGGAGAAAAAAAATCAATGGTGCTAGCACCCTTTTCTTGGTTGCCAAGCACAGAAGCACAAATGTGCATGATACCTTCATTCTTTTCCTTGATTACATTGTCATTGTTATCAAGCTATATGGAAGATGTGTGAACATGGTGACTATGATCGATGACTATGACTTGATCATCAATGAAAAGAACCAAAATTTCATTTCATAATGCCCTGTCCAACTTGTAAAACAGCAACAAACATATAAAAACCTTCACACATGGTAGTGATAAGCTGTGGACAAGTTTAGTAATTAGATGCAGTAAGTTTTATCAGAAATGTTAACTCCTTGGATTAAGGTGCACTGTAGTGTTGAGAACTGCTGTGGTGTAAAGCACCATATAAATTGGGTGTCTTGAGTTAAACCTTTTACAAACCTTATTTTGCCTATTTATTGATTGATATTTTATTATAGTCTCTCAATTGTGTTTCTGAATGAAAGATATGTTATGAGCAATAAAACATTTATTTCTGCTGTTTCTTAAATAACTATTCCCCTTATATGAAATCATTCGTACTTTTAATGCTGTGATTTCAGCCTCCACGAACAAAGCATTGCCATGATTGCGATAAGTGTGTGCTTCAGTTTGATCATCATTGCGTTTGGCTTGGAACTTGCATTGGCCTGAAAAATCATTGTCGTTTCTGGTGAATTATTCTTTCAATATTCTTTTATGCTGATTTAACTAATTTATGAAACTATTTTATGATATTTATGTTATTGTGTCCTGGTTTCCCTTCTTTTCTCATTGTGATACTTTAGGTGGTACATATGGGAAGAAACAGCATTGTGCTTATGGACTGGCATCTTATACATTGAATACGTGAAGACTAGCATCACAAGGGTTTGGTATGAAGCCTTTGAGTTCATTCATGTTTTCTAGAGACTTTTTCTCTTCCTATGTCAAATGTGTTTGATGGCAAACTAATATCAAAAAACTGAAAGGGAAAAAATGATGGAAGTGGTGATGTACTAAATTATCCACCTTCCAATAGGTTTAAAATTATATATTATCTGACTGCATGAACGTAGATTGGATCCTGAGATGAAACTGTTCGTGCAGGTGGAAGGGTGCTATCATGATACTGTTGTTGGTTACCTTATCAATCTCTCTGATCTTTCTTCTCCTCCTGCTACTCTTCCATAGGTAACTCTTGTTATCAATTAAACTTTTTTAGCATGAAAGTTTTTATGCACACCTTTTTGATTCACGGTTCCCTAGGTTATTATATGAAAGCCTCACAATCAAAATTTGCTGTTTTCATCTGGTAGTGCATTTTAGTTACTCATGCTTGTAGTGGCCATCCTCAATGATCCAAAGCTTTGTTTTACTGTTTTAGTTTATTTAATTCAATTTCTTATCCTTGTTTATTTGATGGAGATGTGGCCTAGAGAGATCATGCTTTATGTATAATGTAAAGCTGAGAGTTTACCTACTTGTGTGTAACAAACATTTAGATAGGTTTTTGACTTGGGAAATGAAAGCTTGATAATTAACCTTAAGCATGCTATGGCTCATTGATACATACGACTATTTTTTGGATATTCATCAGGCTATATTCTTTATCCAAAAATGTATAATGTAAAGCTGAGATTGACCTGCTTGTGTGTGATAAAACATTTATATAGGTTTGAGGCTTTGTTGACTTCAGAAATGAAAGTTTGATAACTAAGGGGTGTTTGTTTCTATATATATTTTTGGTTTTCTGTTTTTGTTTTCAAATTTAGTAAAAAAAATATGTTTGTTTGAATTTTTAGTTTCTGTTTCTGTTTTTGGTTTTGGTTTCTTTTAGTTTTCAAAAATTATGGAATCCATAAAAAGTTGTATTTGTTTCCTGTTTTATTTTTTCATAATTTGATTTACTATTATTTAAATATATATTATTTAATTTTTATAATAAAATTATATGTAATTAAATTTTAATAATATTAATAAATATAATTAAATCTAAAATATATAAATATTCAAATAAAATTTGATTTAATAATTAAAATATATTTCAAATAAATATTAATTCATAAATAAAAATTTGATTTTTAAATTATTTAATTTATTAAATATAACATAATTTTATTAATAATTTGTTAATAAATATTATATAAGAGATTAAATAAATTAATTTAATTAAAAATAATTTAGCTTTAAGTTTTATCTAATATGTAATTATTATCAGTGATAAAAATATAATTACATTAACAACCAAACAGGTTTCTGTTTTTATTTGAAAGAAAATAAAAAACAAAACAAAAACTGAACAAAAAACAAAAGTAGAACCAAACGACTCTTAAGGGTTTGTTTATTTTCATTTATATTTTCAGTTTTTATTTTTATTTTCAAATTTAGTAAAAAAATTTTTTTGTTTGATTTTCTGATTTCTGTTTTTTTATTTCTTTCGGTTGTTACAAGTTATAAAACTATAAAAAATGTTTTTTTATAATATGATTTACTATCAAGAAAGCATATATTATATAATTATTTAATATTAATTATTAATAAGAATCATAAATAATTTAAGTTAATATTATATAATTATTAAATATTTATTATTAGTAAAAATTATAAATAACTTAATTTAGTTTTTATAATTAATTTAAATATTACAATTTAAAAATAAATAATTATTAATAATTATATTTAAAATTTGAAATATCTTTAGAATATATAATTTTAAATAAAATTAGTTTAATTATTGAAATATATTAAAATAAATATTAATTTATAAATAAAACTTTAATTATTAAATTATTTATTTAAAAATATAATAATTTTCACTAATAATATTCAATGAATATTATATCAGATATTAAAATAAATTTTATTTATTTGTAAAAAGTTATATTTAAGTTTTATATAATATATAATTAGTAAACACTAACACTCATGTTTTTGTGTTTATTTAAAAAAAAAAGTAAAAAGATAAAACTAAAATTAAAATTTACTACAGAAAAGTAGAAGTGGAACTAAACGGGCTCTAAACTTTAAGCTTTGCTATGGTGCATTGGAGCATATGAATATTTTTGGCTGCTCATCACAGTATATTGTTCAACGAAAAATTCTAACGGCTTGTCATTTGAAAAAAAAAAGAAAAAAAGTTATTTTGCATAACTGAGTGCACCATCCTCAACTGCCACTCCCTTTTTCCCTCTCACGCAAGTTTTTGTGTGCAGCTATCTTATTCTGACAAATCAGACTACATATGAACTTGTAAGGCGTAGACGTATTCCATATCTCAGGTCTGTTTCTACTTTGCTTATTCAACAAAAATTATTGATTTCTACGACTATGAAATTTAATAGAAATCAGGATTTTACATGTCATTCTAAGTTACGAATCAGTGTTAATTATTTATTAAAAGGTAGGTATTGTAACTTCTTTAGCAAGACATGCTTTGAATGAAATTGAAATCGAGTATAAGGTTATGACTAAGACATCTATTGGATGAAGCTGGGACTGGTTGACAAGTTCTTCGTTTGAGACTTTCTGGAGTTTGCTTAATGTCTAATTGCATGTTGAACTGGAAAAATATGAATGACCATAATTTAACCGGTTCACTTTCTGCTGCTGTGTAGGGGAATCCCTGAACGAGTGTTTCCATTCAGTAAAGGAGTTTGCCAGAATATATACAACTTCTGTTGTGGTCAAACCAACTTGTACAATTTGGAGCGGTTACCCACAGCATTGGAGATTGAAGAGAAATCGAGACCATATACATGCTTAGATTTTTTGACCTGTCGCTGCTGTTGAGATGTTGAGGGGTAATTTGATCAATTTTCATTGCAAGAGTTCAAATGAGGTTCTTGTAGAAGTTGGTTGTTTCAGGTTTTTCAGAGACATTGGTCATCCTATTTTTCTGATCACGAAATTTTTTAACTCTCTGATCTTCTCATGCATCATGTTGAACCTGACGCCGTCAATGCACCACATATTAGATTTGCATTGTGAATCTGCATGAAGAAGAGATGGTTGTTGGAATTCAAGCATTTCTCTGTCTAGAATGGCTAATGATACCTTGCTAGCTTCAGCTACAGATTGTTTATTGAAGTTGATTTAATGGTTGCAGAATGAGTGATAAAATACATAATAAACTCGTAAATTCAGAAGTCAGAGTGATACGCTAAGTGATTAAATTAAAAGACAGATTATATGCTCAGTAGCATTCGAAGCAAGTGGCAGACATGAATTGAATTGTTTTATTGTATCTTCGTTATTATTAAAACATCTCAGGAAAAAGAACCAATAAAAGAATTTGTCCTTCAGAGTAAACACGTTGAGTCTGGCCAGGAAGAACTAGATCTCTTTCTTTGCAGAGAAGTTGGAGTTACGAGAATATCAAATGAATAGCACTAAATTTATATGTATCATAGTATCATGTGATTGTACTCGTACCATAACAAGCTATGAATAGATTAAATGAAACTCCCTTTCGTTGAGATGAAATAGGTTGAAATGAATATACGTATTGACAGGAGAAACTCGACCTCTGTTCGAAATAATATGGAAGACATCAATGGTACTAATTTAAGTAATCGTAGTATTTGTCTCGGTTATCATAGTCAATCCTATTATCCGTCTCTAAGACTGGGATAGTTGAGAGCCTCAAATAGATCAGCAAGAGCATTATAAACTGGCAACTTGGGATGAACTCTAGAGCAACATGATCATCTTTGACATGAGACGAAGGTATTGCCCGTGGAGAGCGCACTGGTGATTGAGCAGCAGGTGAGTCTTCCATTTCTACCTCTTCACCAGAGTCTGATTCATCAACTTTTACATCTGAGTGATGTGGCATTAGAGCTGTAACCATGCCTCCGAGATATCATATACTCCAACTGGTCTTTGGCTCATTATAGCTGTGTCCCCTGTGTACATGCTCTTCACTCATTCGTTCTACTCGAAACCTCATTACTGGAATACTAAGACCCATCAGAACTGTGTACATCCTCTCAGGGCTTTCTGATTCACAATCAACGACCTCATGGTTAGTCTCTGAGGTTTATCGAATTGAAAGGCCAAGTCCTCTACTGGTGCTGAAATGACCAAAAGCATATCGGTTGAATGTCTTGGCCCTCAACCGAGTCAAACATTGCTGGTCAAGGCAAACTTTTTTTGTCATCAAGTTTCTTTTTGGCGAAGATTGCGGAGAGGGGTTGAAAAAATTGACAAAATCCTCAAATTTTGCACTATAAATAAAGGGCTTCAATTGCTGAGTCCCTTGCACCAAAACCAATCCTTCCATTCTTTCTTTAGTCCTTTTGTATATTTGATAAGGTTATAAAAGCCTTCTCTTTTTTTTTTTTGGTTCCAATCTTTGTACTTTTGTACATTCTCCACATATTAGTAAATGTGGCTCACCCCTTAGCTATGAACATAGATCATATCGACCGAACCACATAAATTCTTGTGTTCAGTGTCCCATTTATTTGCTCTTTCTCTATTTTTCGTTACTCTATTATGGGCTATTTAATATAACCGAAGTTGGATCCGGAGTATTTTTCCCTAACAAATTAGTATCAGAGATTTAGCCTAGTTTGTGTCTAATTTACCGTATGCTCTGTAGTTGCCACTAACGTGAATTCTTCGCATCAAAAAGTAAGTTAGATTTGATTGACAATCTAAACATGACCCATTACCTCGATATCACGTGTGGGGCCTACTATCCCACTTTGCTTATAAGGGCCCATTACCCTGGTTTTATTGGTAAGGTTCATTGCTCATATTTGTTTGTGGGGTCCCGTTTTCACTTGTGGGACCCACTGTATCAGTTTTGCCTATAGGACCTACTTGTCAAAAAATAGTGAGAATTATAAACTTTTAGCCACCATGATACTAACGAAGACCTCAATTGAAAAGTTTGATCGGAGTATTAATTTTTGCATGTGGCAACTCAAGATAGAGGCCATTCTCATACAAGATGGGTGTGAGTTAGTACTTAATGGAGTGGAGAAAAAGCCAGTGGATATTGTAACATCCCGTTTTCGTATAACGGGTTGAATTAGAAAAACGGGTATATGTGAGAAATAGGGAAAACACAACTCATGTTCATGCATTTGTGCACAGTAATTTTTGCACATGAAAAATATCTGTACATGCATTCATGACATTCTTCCCGGTATAATTGTGAATAAAATATGAATATTTGGAAAAATATGTTTTGTGTGTGTAAAATTTAATTGGAGAGGGTCATAGTGATTTTCCAATTTTTAGAGAATTATA
>JANZXP010000194.1:22073816-22084896 GCA_027576715.1 Erythroxylum flavicans | reverse complement strand
ATATATGCATTTATATATGTAATTTAAGTAGGCACTATTATGATGCCTACACGAATAATACCACAATATCTAAGTATATGGATATAGTCTTTAGCACCTATGTCATACTAGATACATTTATGATGGTTCTTACATGAATGAGTGCTTATTTTATTAAATTTTGTTATTGACATTTGGATTATGTATAGATGTGTTTGAATGTGATTGCAAAGGAGGAAGTAATATATAGAATGTACCATTTAATGGGTATACATCTGGACCAGATGTGCACTAGTTTTATTATAAGAGATGATTATGATATGACAGACTGATCTTAGTTGATGCTTGGATCTCGTTCGGGTTCTTGCTTGATTATATATATAATTAATGTGATTGTGACTTTGGATGTATTATGTGATGGTTAGTCTATTGGTGATGGTTGGCTCCCTGTAGCCCTTTTGGACTAAGAAAGCCTTATGACTACTATATGGCCAGGCAATTGGTGGTGCTTGTCTCCTTATAGTCATTTGAGATGTATTATTAAGAGGATTTACCTTAGAGAACAGGGTCCTATAAATATTCCTTCTTCATGATTTATTGTGTATTGCACGTGGTTTTCCCTACATTATATATATGTGTTTTCCTTACATTATATATATGTGTTTATAATAATATAACATGTATATTGTGCGAGTATGTCATTCGGTGTTGTAGAGCAAAATGGACTTAATGATGTTTGACTACCCTTAACTTTACCTTTTAGATCAACTACCACTAGCTTCGCTGTAGTGACTACGAGGAGTGTCAGTTGATAGGTGTGAAATACATCATATTTTAAGGTATAGTTTGATATGTGTTTAGCCGATTATTCGATTGTTGAGTATGTGTTTAAGGTAGAATTGAGTTAGTTTGTGATTTATTTATGTTTTAAGTGGTTTATTGGTTAGCACGATCCTTTGAGCTTAAATGTTATATTTTTAAGGTACCTTTATGTGTTTGTTAGTGTTTCACAGTAAACGGAGAAGAATGGAGAAGTTTCGAAGAGTTCAGGCTAAAAATATGGCCTACAATCATGACAAAAAAGGTCACTATCATGATAGAAAGAGGTGAGCTAACAAGACCCAGGCCACGATCATACACTTTGGGCGACAATCGAGACAGAGAGCTTCATGCCAGGCCACGATCGTGATAGAGATGGTCAGGCGTTGGCCACGAATGTGGCCTACGTCGGGCTAATACAGAAACTCAAATTTCGCAAGATTTTTCATACCATTTCAACCCCGAATTAACCCTAGGGCTTCCAAGATATAAATAGAACATTACAAGATAAAAGAGAGTCTTTTGGGAGAGCTTTCACATCAGCCTAAATTCAAAAACCCTAGGGAGCTATTGAGTGATTTGAGGAAGCAGACAAAGGAAGAGAGACACGGAGACGATGCTTGATGCGAAGTACTTCTCGGAACAAATGGTTTCCCACCGTCACTACCTCCATTGATCCATTCCGAGTGTATTTTCCAATTTTTTCAGTTTTATTGATGTATGAAATTGAGATAATTGTTAAGAATAGGTTATGTCGAATATTAATTATTGTCTAAACTCACCTTCGGGATTTTGATTCTTGAGATTAATAAAGTTCGATTTATTATGTTTTATTTGAGTTATTTGTGATTCAATAACTGTTCTTAATAATTCGGCAATAAACTGAGAGGGTGAGCTGAGTGACTATCATCAAATTGGGCTAACAAGAGTTAGGTAATTTGATAAATAAGAATTGAATCAAACCAGTAAAATCACGTAACAAGAGATCGAGTATGGGTTTCTGGTAGGTTATTAGACAATTTTAGAACTAATTTAGGTTTTAGGTTAATTGTGACTCGAGAGATCACAATTCCATATTTTAAATTAGGGATCATTAATTAGGGTTTAAAGATTATAACTAGAGAGAGAGTAATCCACCTTAGGATCGTCTAGACCCAATAATTCATTAATTCCATAATTGATTAGATTTTCATTAATTTCATATTAAAACCCCATTTCTCTCAATTGGTAGTTCCTAGGTTAATTTTCGATTTGGTTGTGTGATTTTCTATTTTGTTATTATTTTCGAAATTTAATTTTCATATTTGATTGCTGATTGATTAATGTCTTGCATTTATTGTTTATTTTAGATTGCTACAATTTAGTTCGACTTTAGATTTTAGGACTAAATTAACCCTCCTCATGGGATTAATATCTTAGGTATTATGCGAATGACCCGTGCGCTTACGGTATTATCGAAGTTAAAATAGTAAAACTTAGCACACGTAAACCTGCGATCAAGTTTTTAGCGTCGTTGCCAGGGGGACTATTTTAGTTCTTTATTCTAAGGCTTTTCCACTAATAAACATATCTACTTTTACGTATGTTTTTTAATTTTTTCATTTGTACTAGTATTCTAACATCCGTAGGAATATGATTTAGTATGATAAAAAAAATTCTTTTGATGCACGCTAATGTTATTGTACTTTACTATGCTTATGCTCATGTGAACTCGTGTTGTTATTTATCTTTTTAAGATTTTTATATTTATTTTTGTCACTAACGGTTAGACTTATGTGTGATATGAGGGCTTTGACTTTTTAAGTTTCACATATCGATCAAATGCCCATTCAATTCATGACAAAGTTAGTATCAAGTCCTAGGTTAAAAGATTTGAGGCATAGTATATCATTTTTCTTGTCACTATGGACACATAGGAATTTAATCATTCTTTAAAATAGATTCCTTACTTAGAATACTCATTTGTTTTAATCAGTGGCACTAAGCATTCCTTTGCTTCCTTTGTGAGCATGAACAAATGTGCATGATTTCTCGCTCGACCTGACTAAGAGAGGCCCACGTTAAGGCCTCAATGCAAAATGAGGTGCCTACCCCTACTGCCTCAATTAGGATGATTGATAGGCTTATTACGACTAGGACTCAAGAGGCATCTATAGAAGAGCCAGAGATGCCATAGGGAGTTCTTAAGGTGCCTACATTTGACATGTAAGCAATTGTAATAGGAATAGAAGCTAACAATGAAATGTTCCAAGATTCAACTAATGATGATGATTCGGAAAATGATGATAATACAGTAACAAACCCTACCACCACCTGTAACCCTAAAGTAAGAGAGGTCAGATATAAAACTGTTAATGGCATATTTTAGGTTTTACTCCCTAGAGATTGACAAAACTAGACCTAGGGAGGCCATTAATTACCTCGATCAAGTCAATTTACCCCAAAGCTTGTTTTAGATGAGATCAGAAAGAACAACTAACCTATACTCGAGTTAGGACCCTCTTATCATTACCATGAATATAAGTTATTGAGATAAGTTCTCTACTCTAGTGGATATGGCTAAACAGTTGGAAAGGGACCTCATAGAGCAAGGTGCTTTGTTTATTAGAGAGTAGCATGGGAGGCATTTAATAGGACCTTCCAATATTTAGCAATAGCAGATGTAAAAATCAAACTTTTTACTAAGGAACAGTCCGAGTGGAAACCCTCAACAGAGGGCTATTCAAGTACATAGAAAGGTGAGATTTGGTTGTAAACATCTAGGAGAATTTTAAGTTCTTTCTTGGAGTAGGAAGTAGTAGTAATAGAAGAAGCTCTGGATGTAACAATTTAAGCTCGATATCCCCTATTTGCCAGTATTGTGGTAGGGTATACCAAGGCCTATCCTAAATACCATTAGGAGACTACTACAGATGTGGATAGTATGAGCAATGGATTAGGAACTTTCTAACAATAAGATACCAAAAAACCTATTCTAGTATGGCATAGTCTCCATTTCAATAGCCACAGGGGAGACCACAGTTTGATTCATAGTATAGGTGAGGTTTTAAGGTAGATCTGGAGATCATAGTTAGGGATAGTACTTTAATTTTCAACATACAAGTTGTAGCCAGGATAGGATGTTCACCCTTACCCTTCAAGATGATAGGTTTAAAACTTGATGGTATTTAGTATTCTTCTCATCTTTAGATTAGAAACTATAATTCAAATAGATCCAGAAGTGGCCCATTCTTTTAATCACCCAACTTTGCTATGAGACTAAAAGTAGTACCAGATACGATGGAAGAATTCTTGTCTGTATCCACACCTTTTAGTGATTCTATAGATGTGGATTTGATCCACTAATTTATTGTGGACATTAATGGTAAGATATTAGCAGTGAACCTTATAGTGCTACTGGTTATAGATTTTGAGTTAATATTATACCACCATAGTTTGTAGAGAGAAGATAGTGGTGTTTTAAATTACGGGTGAGGTAGAGTTTATTTTTTAAGGAGATAAGAGGACCATCCCATCCAATATAGTGTCTAATAAGATACTCAGACAGGGGTGACAAGGGTTCTTATTCTCAAAAAGTGATACCTTTTAGAAAGTAACAGCCTCAAAAGTGTTCTAGTAGTTCAAAAGTTTCCAAATGTATTTCGTAAAGAGTTACCAAGGCTACCTCTAGAGAAAGATATCGAGTTCTGCATTGATCTAGTACCTTGTACAACTCTAATTTCTATTCCTCCATATAGAATGACACCTGTAGAGTTTAAAAAATTAAAAAAAACAATTGCAATAATTATTGGATAAGGGTTTCATCAGGCCTAACACATCACCATAGGTATTCTAGTTCTATTTATAAAGAACAAAAATGGCTATCTTTAGTTGTGTACTGACTAAAAGTAGTTAAGTAAGGTGACCATTTGTAACATGTATCTACTACTCTGAATTGACAGTCTGTTCGATCAATTTCAAGATGCTAGGTATTTTTCTAAGATCGACATAAGGTCTAAATATCATCAGCTAAAGATGAAAGGAGGATATACCTAAAACTACCTTTAGGACTCGATATGGCCATTGTCAATTCCTAATAATGTCATTTGACCTCACCAATACTCCAGTAGCTTTCAAGGGTCTAATGAATAAAGTGTTTAAACCATTCTTATATAGGTTTGTGATTATCTTTATCGACGATATTTTGGTGTATGCATGCGTAGATAAAGAGCATGCCTAACATTTGAGAGTGGTATTGTAGACACTTCGAAAACATCAGTTATATGTCAAGTTCTCAAAATGTGAATTTTAACTTAAAAGTGTCAAATTCTTAGAACATGTGGTATCTTAGGAGGGGATATAAGTGGATCTAAAAAAGTTAGAAGCTGTAACAAAATGGGAAATAAAAAGATAGTGATAAAAGTGTGAAGTGTTTGGTATTGGCAGGCTACTATCAAAGATTTATCCAAGACTTTTCTAAGATTGCAGCCTCATTGACATATATGATGCAAAAGAATGCACAGTTCATTTATTCTGATGCATGTGAAGAGAGCTTTCAAATATTGAAAGAGTGTTTAGCTACAGCTCTAGTGTTGGTGTTACCAACTAAAGATGGACGATTTTAGTCATACTATAATGCTTTAAGAATTGGTCTAGGATGCGTATTAATGCAAAATGGTAAGGTATTGCGTATGCTTCTAAGAAGTTTGAAAAACATGAACAAAATTACCCTACCCATGATTTAGAGATTGTGTAGAGATCTTTACTATAACGATTTGAAGACATTCTCTATACAGTGAGACATATGAAATTCACACTAATCACAAAAGTCTAGAATAAATATTTTAGTATAAGGACTTAAATCTAAGACTAAGAATATAGATGGAACTCCTAAAAAAGTATGATTGGACAATTCAATATCATCTAGGAAAGCAAATGTCATAACAAATGCACTAAACGGGAAGTCCTTAGGTAATTTGGCACATATCATAGTAGAAAGGAGAGCTTTGACTAAGGATTTAGATGGTTTGATGGATCAAGGTTTTTAATTTCAAATTTTAGATTCAAGAGTACTACTGGCGAGTGACAAAGTACGAACAGTGTTATTTGATAGGATCAAGGTCGCTCAAGGCTAAGAACTTAAGCTTCAAAAACTTATATATATAGTATGCGAAGGACATCATACAAATTTTGAGATTAATAGGGGAGGTATACTAAGGATGAATGGGAGATTGTGTGTTCTAGATGTAGAGAACTTGAAGGAGGATATTTTAGAGGAGCGCACTACACAACATACAATATACATTCGAGTTCCACTAATATATATTGTAACATTAGAGACATGTATTAGTAAGTTGGTATGAAAAAAGTTGTGCTTAAATATGGATTTAAGTGCTTGACTTTCCAATAAGTAAATTTGAACATTAGAGAACCTCAATAAGCTACAACCATTTCTAATTCCTAAATGAAAATGAGGGAAGATTACAATGGATTTCATGGTTGGCCTACCTTATATAAGGACTTAGTGTGATTCAATTTAGGTGATTATAGATAGGTTGATGAAGTTAACCTATTTCTTACTAATGAAAACCACCTACTTAGTATCTAAACTCATGTGAGTGTTTATAAAAATAGTATGTCTCCAAAGGGTGCCCATGTTGATAGACTTTGACTGAGGATTACAGCTCACATTTATGTTCTAGAGGAAATCATAAGAGGCATTAGGTAGTAAATTAGATTTTAGCACAGCAATCCATCCTCAAACTGATGGGCAATTTAAGGGGACGATTCAAAACTTAGAAGAGATGCTAAAGATATTCATGATGGACTTTTTTGGTAGTTAGGATGCACACTCACCTTTGATGCAGTTTATTTACAATAATAACTATAACATAGCATTGGAATGGCAATGCACAAGGCATTGTACCGAAGAAAATACATATCACTAATATGCTAGGGAGAAGTGGGTGAGAGGCAATTTGAAAGCCTAAAACTAATCAAGATCATATAAAAGAAGACTCTATTGATCAAATAGAGACTAAAGAACATACTTGAAGTGCAAGAATGTGGAATTTCAAGTCAGTGACTTTGTATTTATAAAGGTATCTCCAATGAAAGGTGTGATAAGGTTTGTAAAGAAAAGTGAACTATCTCCAATACATAGTCGACCTTACGAGATAACAAAGAGAGTTGGAAACATGGCATAGCGATTCCCATTACCTCCAGACATGTAACAATTTCACCTAATATTTCACATTTTTATGCTTTGAAAGTACATTTTTTTATCCTTATTATGTACTTTAGTGGTAGGGTGTGGAGGTGAACAAGATTTTGACCAATGAAAAGGATTTAGTAGCTATCTTAGATTCTCAAGTTTGCTAGTTATAGTTAAAATAGATCTCTATAGTTAAGGTAATGTGAAGGAATGGTAATGCCAATGAGATCACTTAGGAAATAGAGTGAGAGATTTGAGAGTTATATCCATACTTGTTTCCTTAATGCAACATTGATGTAAAACTTGAGGATAATTTTTTTTTGTAAAGAGGGGATACTGTAATATCCACCTGTATATATATCTTCCACCCTCTTCTTTCCTATGTTTTTATGTTTAACCCTCTAAGGTTACTATTCCTCTATTCTTCACTGTTGATGACTATTGCAATATCCTGTTTTCCCATACTAAGGTTTAGAACCCTAGATAATTGTACATGAGAAATATTATTGAGAAAATAGGGAATGCATTTCTTGCTCATGTATATCATAAGCATACACACACATGAATATTGATTTTTATACACATTACAAAGACTATTCATGCACTCATTTGACATATTACTGGGTAAAATGATTTTTTAAAGTGAAAATGATGTGAATAGTGAGTTTTAAATCTTGATTATTGAATTGGTGAGTATAAATATTAATTTAGAAATTTTAGTGTAAATTTGGGAAATTTATGAAACTATGGGTATTTTTGGACTAGGAAAAATGTCGAGTGGCATGACAAATTGATTTATGATAGTTGAAATAAGTGTCAAATGGCAGGATAAATTATTGATAAGTGACCTTAGGATTTATTGACATGTGACGTTGAAAATTGGATGACAATTGGTTTAGGGATTGGAGGACAAATGGACTAGTTATTAAAAAGCCAAATAGGGACCATAAGAGGAGGACATGTGGCAAGTGACACTTACTACACACCTCACTCTTAATGTATTACATTTTGAAAGAACATCTTTATCTTTGTCTTTCACTTTTTCCATATTCTCTCTTCTTCATCTTCTTTATTTTCTTCACTCATGACCATCTCACTCTCACCCTTATCACGTTAAGTTCTTGCTATCCTTCACTTTGTTTCTTCAAGATCCTCATTATCTCTTCATTTTGTAACTAAATACCTAACCTACTCCTCCTTGAAAGATTGATGATCATGTAAAGCTTGAAAACTACGGTTAAGTGATTATTTGAAGAGCTTGAAGTCAAACAAGTAAATGTAAAGCATTGTTCTTCATGGTTTGTTCAATATCAACTTTTATGATGATATTTAGAGATTGATTTATCATAAAATGGTGATGAATATGTGTTGAAACGTAGGTGAAGAAATGAGAATATTGATGTCTTGTTTTTGTTTATATAATGAGTAATAATTCATAAGTTGTTATAAAGATGTTTTTAAGATAGAATGATCATTATAATGGTG
The DNA here is from genome assembly GCA_027576715.1 of Erythroxylum flavicans. NCBI lineage: Eukaryota > Viridiplantae > Streptophyta > Magnoliopsida > Malpighiales > Erythroxylaceae > Erythroxylum > Erythroxylum flavicans. The sequence continues at coordinate 22,076,420 of JANZXP010000194.1, read as the reverse complement.
TAGACAGAGTGCAAAAATTTTGATAGATGAATGGATATTTTCATGTTCTATTTTTGATGTATAATAACATGGATTTTATTGGTTTTATAAAGATGAACTAGAATGAGTTTGAAGTTAAAGAAAAGGCAAGTGTAGTGTCTTGAAAAGAGAAGAACTAGGATGTTAGTTAGAGATAAAATGAAGGTGATAATGGAGTTGAATGTGTACAGAAATTTGATAAATGTATGTATACATTGATGTTCTATTTTTGTGTTTATGATCAACCATAGATTATGTTTTGTTTTGAGCTAAAATTCAGGTGAGAATTAAGAGGAAATGATATAGAAGTGATGAACTATAAATAAGATGGTTTAGATGTAACATATAGGAGTTGAAAATCTGGAAAATTGAAAGAAGAATTTTTGGAATTTTTGGATTTTTATAACCCATGATCATGGGAATGCATCCACGATCGTGGGAAGTGCAGAAAGTGGCTGGAAATTTTCTAGTGGCTTAACCCACGATCATGGGAATGCCTCAACGATCGTGGGAAGGCCATCAACGTGAGTTATTCTTCTTTTATGCGATGTTTGAAACAACAAATGGTAAGGTACTTTCCTATAATGCATTTAGATTTGAATGGGACTTGAAATGAACCTAGTTTGAGGTTGAAAAAGTTGATAAAGTGTTAGATATATATGGTTGTAATTGAGGATACAACATAGTGAAGGGATTATTGTTATCAAGTGTTTAAAATCTGGAAATTTAGAGATGATTAAGGAATAAAAGTGTTCTTAGAAATGCTAATATGATTGTAAAGAGATGAGTAATGGGTATGAAGTAAGAACGAATGAGAGTTTGGATATTATGTGATCATATAATGCTAAAATAACATTAATGAATGATTGATTGATGATATTATAATAATCAAGTGTTTTTAAGATATGAACGTAAGTGCAAGCTAGGCATACATAAACAATGATGTTAAAATGATCAAGAGATGTGAATAAAGGAAACATACTTGGAATAGTCAAATTGAGCATACATTATACATTACACGTATATCTGTACAATTGAATGCTTTTATGATTGATCAAATTAGTAATGTGTGTACAATACGTGTGTATTGCTTAAACATAGATACACAAGATTGAACATCGCCTTCCAGATGTTTCCGGATCAGGAAGGCAATGGCTAAATTTGGAGTGTACTATGAGTCAACCTAGATGTTCTCACTAATATTGACTTATATCTGTTTAAAATTCAGTTATTGAAATGTTGTTGATGTGAATGTAATGATTCCGGACATTGATAATCCGAGGAGTTTGATAATTGAGATTATATTGGAAGTGCTCATTATATGTGAATCTGACATTTCTTACATGATATACATGATCAGAAAGAGGCAGTTGTGATCAGAGTAGCCAGAGAAAAAGAGTTTAAAGCTTAGAATGTGGTAATAGCCTTAGGCTCACTATATAAAATAAGCTCGGTATCCCTAACTCATATAGGACAGTTATCGATGAGCCCGGTATTCACAACAGATATAGGACAGTTAAAAAGATGCTCAGTCACAATAAAGTAACAACGAAAGTGAGCCACATATGCATATACAAATTGATATGTTTTATATGAATGATTGAAATAAATTGATTGTACTGTTCTGAAATGAAAATGTGAAATAGTGTATTCAAATTATATTTGTTGAAGTATGATCAAAGTGTGAAATGATATTCAATATTTAACTATATGATATGATTGTGAATTGGATTGTGAATCGTCGTTGTGTTTGTTATGAGTGAGCACATCGAGGATGGCTCGCTCACTGAGTTCGCAAAACTCACAAAAATTGCATCGTTAATTTTCAGGATTCAGGGGATATTTAGTTAGCCTAATTGAATTATAGCCATTGAAATCAAACGTGAGCTAGGGGTCGGGATCAGTTTGCACCTGCATATGTCTTCAATGATTTTAGTAATTGAATTGTATTTCGCAACTGTTGTATAATGTATATGTGTAAATTCTTAATTGTAAAGTGTAATGACGATTATGACTAGTTATAACTGTAAATGAAACGGCTTAAATTGAACATTGGTCTGCTTGAGATTTGTTATTACTAGAGATCATGAAAGAAAAAAAATTTACTGCATTGATGTGATTATCCTAACTTGCTGCTTTCACAAGGCATGTGAGTAAATGTCTTCGGGATGTACGGGCACGTGCTAGGTGGGAGTGGGATGTTACAACTATAATCGGCCAACTATATATACCAATTAATCTCTTAAAGCCGACCCGAGCCATACACATTTTACCTTACAATAATACCAAAATTAGCATAAAAATTAATAAAAATACAAAAAATGATATTTTTGATCCATAGCCTTTGGTGAGTATGGATGACCAATGTAACACCTCCTTTACCCTAGGGTACGCACCGGGACGCCCGTAGGTCATTCTGATACATATCCTAAGATAAGGGAGCGCTATGTGCGCTCACTACAGTACTCCACATGGCATCACATACATTTAAATAATTAAAAGCTGTAACTGTAAATCACAAGATTTTTAAAACCAAAATCTTCCTCTTTTCATTACTCAAACTCAACAGTTTTATACATCAAATGT
>JANZXP010000194.1:22021846-22045457 GCA_027576715.1 Erythroxylum flavicans | reverse complement strand
ACATTTTCCTCTAAATTCCCATTTAGAAAAGCAGTTTTCACATCCATCTGATGTAGCTCTAAATCATAATGAGCTACTAGTGCCATGATAATTCTAAGAGATTCTTTCTTGGAAACTGGTGAGAACGTTTCCTTATTGTCAATGTCATCCTTTTGAGTAAAACCCTTAGCAACAAGTCTAGCCTTGTAATGTTCAAGGTTACTATGAGAGTCACGCTTTGTCTTAAAGACCCACTTACATCCTTCAGGTAATTCTACAAGGTCCCAAACACCATTATGTTCCATATATTTAAGCTCATCTTTCATTGCATCTAACCATTTATTAGCATTAGCACTATTAATGGCTTGTGAGAATGAAACTGGATCATCATTAATTCCTAAGTCATCTTCCAACTCTTGTAGATAGACCATGTAATCATTCGGAATAGCAGATCTCCTTTCTCTTTAATATCTTTTTAATGTTATTTCCTGTGGTTCTTTTATTGTAGGTTCATGTTGAATGTCAGGATCATGGATTTGTTGCTCTTCATGATTGTTATTACTGTGCAACAATTTGAGGAACAATAATTTGAGTAGTGGGAACACAAGTCAAAGGGACTTGTATTCTAACTTCTTTAATTTCCACATTTCGTGAAACGTCACTCCCACTTGTTTCACCATTCTCCATAAACCTAGCATTTCCAATTTCAACAATTCTTGTACTATGGTTAGGAAAATAAAATCTATAACCTTTAGATTTTTCTAGATAACCAATGAAATATCCACTGATTGTTCTTGCATCCAGTTTCTTTTCTTGTGGATTATAAATCCTTATTTATGCCTGGCAACCCCACACATGTAGGTGCCTTAAACTAGGATTCCTACCAGTCCACAGTTGAAAAGGTATCTTTGGAACTGCCTTACTAGGAACCCTACTTAACAAATACATGGCAGTTTTTAAGGCATACATATCCATAATAATAAGGGTAAAGATGCATTACTTAACATACTTCTAACCATGTCTATTAAGGTTCGATTACGCCTTTATGATACACCGTTTTGTTGTGGTATACCTAGCATTGTGTATTGAGCACATATGCCATGGTTTTCTAGGAATTTAGCAAATGGACCAGGGTGTTGTCCACTTTCATCATATCTTTCGTAATACTCACCACCTCTATCAGACCTAACGATTTTCACTTTTCTATCTAGTTGCCTTTTTAACTTCAGTTATATAAATTTCTAAGGCATTCACTGCTTGATATTTCTCATGTAGTAAATAGACATTTTCGTAATGTGAATAATCATTAATAAAGGTGATAAAGTATTTTTCTTTGCCGAAAGAATTAATATCAAAAGGTCCACAGATATTGGTGTGTACAATTTCAAAAAGCTTGGTGCTTCTCATGGAAGCTTTCTTTGTGTGTTTTGTTTGCTTTCCCTTAATACAATCCACACAAATATTAAGATCAGTAAAATCCAAATCTGGAAGAATTCCATTCTTTACTAATCTATCCAGTCTTTCTTTTGAAATATGACCTAAATGCTTATGCCATAAGTAAGCAGAACATTCATTCACGAAACTACATTTAGTTCTAACTTTATGATGCAAGGTCAAGAGTTTGAGCATATAAATTATCAAGATTCAATTTATATAAACCTTCACAAAGTATACCAGATCCAATCATACTAGTATGCTTAAACAAACTGAAACATTCATTACCAAACTTAAAAGAGTATCCAGTAACATCAAGTTTAGATAAAGAAATCAAATTCCTAGAAATACTAAGTACATAAAGAGTTTCAAATAAATCTAAATGATGTCCAGTATTCAGGATTAAACGGTAAGTCCCAACTGCTTCCACTGGAACCTTTACTCTATTCCCCTTGAAAACAAACTTCTCATTTGAGTTTGTGGTTTGGATCATAAGGAATCCCTACATAGTATTAGAAACATGAGTTGTACATCCAGAATTAATCCACCAAGTATTACGAAGAACTTCAGTTTAATTTGATTCAAAACATACATAAGCTTTAAGCTTACCTTTCTTTCTGAACCAAGCCTTACGTCGTGAACAGTCCTTCTACAAGTGTCCAGATTTTCCATAGAAATGACATTTGTTATTGTTTGCTTTCTTCTGGATCTTAACGGAGGACTCTTTGTTCTTCAATAGTCTTTTCCCCTTTCCATGTTCCTTATGTACTTTCTTACTAACTCCTTGATATTTCACAAAATGGATGGAATGATTTTCTTAATTTTTAAGTCTTATTTCCTCCAGAGCCAATATAATGTGCAATTTATGCATATTCCATTTGTCTTTCATGGTGTTATAGCTCATTTGAAACGGACTATACTCAGATGGTAAAGAGTTCAAAATAAACTGTACAAGGAAATTCTCATCCACTTCCATTCCCAAAGACTTAAGTCTTGCTGCAATATTTATCATTTCAATGACATGTTCATGCATAGTACGAGAACCATCAAATTTTATGGTGGTCAAACTACCCATTAGTGTCCCAGCAAGAGATTTATCAGCTATTTAGGAGTGCTCTTCCACAAAACTCATAAATTCTTTAGCACTTTCAGTTTTGGGAAGAGCTGACTTGATGTTGTTTGCTATGCTCATTCGCTAAACATCAAGCTCAGTCTGTTTGATTTTACCCAAACTTTATAATGAGCCTTTTCTTCATCACTACTAGTATCAGTAATAGCAGCAGGCTTCTCAACTTGAAGTGCCAAATTAAGATCCAATACACCAAGGTGAAATTGGACTTGTTCACTGCAGTCAGAAAAATTCAACCCATTAAATATGGGTACAGACGAAGCTTGTGAATGTAAAGAAATAGGGATAGAAACTGTAATAAATACATGCCTAACATTAATGCTTTAAGTCATAAAATAACATATTATATAGATTTAGATGAAAGATTATGTTAACAATTAATGTACATTAATGTTCTCCTTTGGGTGATACATCAATGCACACAATAATCACAATGATGTCAATAATATTTAACATTATTAGGTAATGATGTATCCACTACTTCCAAATATTTAATATCTTTGGATAAATAAGTAAAATTGATAGTGTATTTACATTACCAAACAGTCATATTCATTCATTATAAGAAGAACCAATTAACCTTTGGGTAATTCATAAATGTCTTATAATAATGAATTTCAATCTACTTATAGATAAACATCATTTATAGTATCAATTTTATGAGTTAGTGATTGAAAAAATTCTAGTCAATTTAGAACTAAATTCGTTTAAAGATTTAACCACTTTAGTGATTAACAAATTTAACATAATATTGTTCCAAATTTGATAAATAACATGCATATACTTCATTTTCATTCACCTTAAAAGGTTTGTTAATATATACATTCATAATGTTCACGTGTATTCCTCTTTTCTTGTTTAATAATATCAACACATTCACTCATTTACACTTATATAAATATATGCACTACATCTTTCATTGTTTAGCAATATAAACACCATATACGTACACTATAATAAATGCAAGCATTACATATTTAATAATATAAATACTATTAAAGTACACTTTACCATAAATGCCTGTAGTGTATATATGTGTTGTTTACTAATATAAACACTGTTTATTGTTTACGTGAACTTTATCATAAATGTATGCAGTGTATATGTTTTTGTTTAATAAGATAAACACCTTTTACGTAAGCTTAACAAAAAAAATGCATGCACTCTTCTCTGTTATGGTTTAATATTATGAACATCATGCATACACTCTTCACATTCACGCTCATGCATATTTTATATCTGTTATTAAAACAACCAGTTCATGCATCTTTTAATCACAGTGATGATGCTGCATCACAATAGCTGCACATATGACTAACACAGTAGGTATCGATGCTTGCTTGCACCACTAAGAGAAAAATCATCACTAGTAATGTCTTGGATCATCGAGAAAAACATGCATCTCTCACATACTTCAAAAAAAAATTGCCTAGTAGATATATGTATCGGTTTTTTCCAAATAGAAAAGCATGAAAATGGTTCAAAACTAAAAAACGTAACGGAGAATCATAAAGTTCATAACCTAATGCTTGGATACCACATGTAGAATTTCTTCTCGTTATTATACAATTCTATAGGATCTTAAACATATATAATTCTCACATAAAAATCAATTTTCGTACCTTGATCCATAACATTGTTTGATGTTGAATCTCTTCCACTTTTCTATTCTTTTATCCTTTCGCTATCACTTATGTTCTTTTTTACTTATTTGATGGTTGTCATAGAAGTAATCTTAATAGGCAAGAATAGAACCAAAAGAGGTAATGGTTATATATGGTTTCAAATAAGAAAACCACCCTTAACTAACACACCCATCATGTCGGTATTTTTTTAATTACATGTGATATAATAATCCAACAGATTGAAATGACGTTAGAAATAATAATGCAAGAAGACAAGACGTGGAATCAATAATTAGATGTGCTCAACAATTTATTCATGAGTCAACTGCTCTTTATATAGAGCTTACATGAATATTGAGGAAATAACAAACTTGACTTAAAACTAGGAAGCTATCCTAATAGACTTTAACAACTTGAACGTTAAGTAAACAACACACTAACAGTTAGTAGATCTTCCTCTAGATTTTCCTTAACTTCTTTGAATCATTTGTTCAACACTCCCCTTGATTCAAAGCTAGTTACACACAATAGATTTCTGAGTTCTTTAAACTTGACTTGCGGTAGAGCTTTGAGAATAGATCAGTCAGTTGCATCTTTGATCTATAGAACTCCTTCTTGATTTCTTCACTTGCAACAAGATCCCTTATAAAGTGATGCTTAATCTCTATATGTTTTGTCCTACCATACATCATTGCATTCCTTGTCATCACCATAGTAGATAAGTTGTTACAGTAAAATGGTGTTGCTTTAGATTGCTTTTGATTCAAGTCACTTAAAAAGCCTTCGAATCTATACTCCTTGAGATGCAGCAATTGTGGTTGGAACATGTTCTGCCTTTGTGGAAGACAGTGCTACTGTGCTTTGCTTTTTCTACATCCATGAAACAACTTCTAATCCCATACTGAAGCAATTACCTGTAGTACTCTTCCTGTTGTCTTGTGACCTTTCCTAGTCACTATCTGTATAATCTCTCAGCATAAGTCTCCAACTTGAAAATACCAAATCCCATAATCTCTCATTCCGGCTATGTATCTTAAAATCCTCTTAGTTGCTCTATAATGATGTTGTGTAGGACTATGCATAAATCTTGATATAAGACTTACAATAAAGCTAATACCTGGATAAGTATAAGTAAGGTAAATAAGACGTCCTACTAATCTTCTGAATCTTTTTACTTCAGCCATTTCTATGCCATCTTTTTCTTTTAGCTTCTCAATGGTATTCATGGAAGTTGTAGCTGCCTTATGGTCCATTCCAAATTGCTTGAGTAGCTCCACTGCATACTTTTTATGTGACAAAAATATTCCTTTTCTTGTTTGCTTCACCTCAGACCTAGAAAGTAATTTAACTTTCCTAGCTCTGCCATGTTAAACCTTCTCATCATAGATTCTCTAAACTTTGAGATTAATTAAGGACAAGATCTAATATATATCATATCATCAACATACAAACTTATCAAGACAATATCCTCAAATCTTTGTTTCTTACAAACAACGTTGGCTTGTTTGGACTCTTCTGATAACCATTTAACCGGAAAAATTTATCGATCTTATTGTACCATGCTCATGAGGCTTGCTTTAGCCTGTACAAATCTTTTTTTAAGCTTATAAACTTTATGTTCTTCTCTAGGAATTTTAAAGCCTTCTGGTTGCTCCACATATACCTCTCCTTTCAAGTCACCATTTAAGAATGCAGACTTTACATCAAACTGGTATACTATCCATTATTGATAAGCTACTAGAACAAGAATTACTCTAATTGTTTCGAGCCTTGCAACTGATGAAATTGTTTCTTCAAAGTCCACACCAAACTCTTGAGTATATCCTCTAGTTACTAGCCTGACTTTGTGCTTTTGAATTCTCCTATTCAAGTGATATTTGGTTTTGAATATCCATTTGAGAGAGAATGTCTTCTTTTTAGCTAGTAGTTCAGTGAGTCCCATGTTTTGTTCCTTTCAATAGTTGCTACTTCATCTTACATTGCATTTCTCCAAACCTCATTCTGTATAGTTGTTTCAGCACTCATTGGATCTCCAGCAAACAAAGAAAATCTGCAACCATCATCCTCCCCCTCAATCTCATATCTACGTCGTGGGATTCTGCCACGCTCACTCCTTCATAGTTGAGCTGATTCATTTAGTGTCTCACTATGTGGAGACTTTGGGCTATTAATTAAGCTGCTGCTACAAGATGTTAGTTCAGTCTCAAATTCTTCCTTGCTTGCTTTTGTATCCTTTTTGTATAATTCTGAATTCAAAATAGGAGCTTGTTTTGATACAACTTCCTTGAAGTTCAGTTTTTCAAAGACTGAATATTTCGACTGACCACTATCTTCTTGGTTTCAGGATCAAACAACCTATATGCTTTTAAACATAAACTATATCTGATAAAAATGCATCTCTTGGACTTTTGTTCAAGCTTATGCCTACCATGAACAATTAAAGCATAACAAATGCACCTAAAAATTCTCAAATGATTTATTGAAGGTTTTGATCCATTCCGGGCTTCATAAGGAGTCATGTTCCATATGGCTTTTGTTAGCGAGATATTAAGCAGGTAAACTGTAGTTACTGTGGCTTCTCTTTATAACTCATTTTCTATGTCCTTGGCTTTTAACATGGAACAAGCCATCTCCAATACTGTTCTGTTCTTGCGTTCTATTATTCCATTTTGCTTAGGAGTATAAGGAGCAGTAAGCTCTCTCTTGATAACTTGTTCTTCACAAAACTTGACAAATTCCTTGGAAGTGAATTCTCCTCCTCTATCTGTCCTTAGTGTCTTCAACTTCTCATTGCACTAATTTTCTGCCAAGGTTTTGAACCTTTTGAAGTGCTCAAAAGCTCCAGATTCAAACTTCAAAAAAAATTTGAGCTCATCTATGAATAATCATCAATCAAAAGCATAAAATACTTGTTACTGGCATGAGATTCAGTTCTTATTGGATCACAAATGTCAGCATAAAACAGTTCCAATTGTTTTGTTGCTCTTGTAGGCTGTCTTTGAGGAAAAGATCTCTTTGCTTGCTTGCCAAGTGCATATCCTTCACATATATGCTGTAGCTCTTGAATCTTTGGTAAGCCCTTCACCATATCTTTATTTGCAAGCAATTGTAATCCTTTAATGTAAAGATGACTATAACGTTGATGCCACATTTCTGATTCATGAACCTTACTGCTCATTATAGCATGAGTTTTACAAGAAAAAGAAATAGGGAAAATTTCATTTTATGTCATTTTTGCATGTAATAAAGCCTCAACAGATCCTTTCTTGACTACATAAGTTTCTTTTTTAAATAAAAATGTGTATCCAGATTCAATTACTTGACTAACAATAATTAAATTATGTGCTAAGTATGGAGCATAGTAATCATTTTTAATCAGCTTCTCCTTTCCATTAATCACAACTCCTACCATACCTTTTCCTTCTATATGCACTTGTTTATCATTTCCCAATCTCACTTGAGATTTTTGACTTTCATCCAACTCTTTGAACTTGTCTTTATCTCCCATTACGTGATTTGAACACATACTATTAAGAAACCATATTTCTTCAGAAAAATTTTAAGAACTTACATTTGTCATAAATAAATAATCATCTTCCTCTTTAGCAAATTTAGCTTGATCATCTATGTTACAATAGTCTTCCTCTTTGTGTACAAATTTCTTGCAATAGGTGCATTAAACCAAAAAAATTCATTCCACGTCCTCTGCCCCTATATCCAGATCTCCCTTTTAGAGGTAGGATCTTCCTTTCTCCCCCTGAACCTAAAACTCTTATTTTTCTTCCTAATTTGTATTTCTGTTAATTCTGGCCTCATGAGCTTGCAACAAGCCCATGAGCTCATTAACTGTTAGCTTAAAGAGATCCATTGATTCTTCAATGGTAGCAACGAAATGATTGAATTTTAGAGCCAAGCTTCTCAAGATCTTAGCCATGACTGTTTCATCAGTGATTTTATCTCCATATGTTCTCATCTGACTAACAATACAAAAGACTCGAGCAAGATGTGTTTGAATTTGCTCATCATTTTTCATGCTCACAGTTTCAAAATTTCTCCTAAAAGATTGAAATTTGGCAGTTATCACCTTTGTTGAGCCTTGATACTCAGTCTTAAGGATGTTCCATGCTTGATTGGTTGTGGACACTACAACTATCCTTGAAAAAATGGACTTATCAATAGCTTGCTGAATAAAGAATAGGGCTTAAGCCTTATTTCTACAAGATCCCAAAGATCTTGGGATTTGAAAAGGTTTTCATCTTGATGCTCCAATACTCGTAGGAATCACCTTTGAACATTAGAATTTGTGGTTGTGACATATTGACAATAGAAATGCTTGACACCATTTTGCATAAGAGCATTTAGAAGCCTAAGTTATAACCTGTCTCTGATATCACAATGTTAGAAATAACAGTGCAAGAAGACAAGATGCAAAATCAATAATCAGATGTGCTCAACAATTTATTCATCAGTCAACTACTCTCTATATAGAGCTTACATGAACATTGAGGAAATAACAAACATGACTTAAAACTAGGAAGCTATCCTAATTGACTCCAATAACTTGAACGTTAAGTAAACAACACACTAATAACTAGCAAATCTTCCTCCTAATTTTCCTCAACTACTTTGAATCATTCGTTTAACAAATGACCTTTCTTTGGATAACATGCTACCCGTTTTAATAATTTGAGAGGGCTTTTTGTGCATAAGAGGCTTCAAGATTATTGGTAACTCCCCCATCTTTTGATTCTATTTCAAGACAACCTTAGCTTATTAGCTAATAAGATACATATTCAAAGGCTTAATTCCTGCTACGTTGTCCGACCCATATAAAGCATGTTCTTAGCAGACACCAAATGGCATAAAAAACTTTAATGTGATAAGACAATAGAACAATTCATTACAAAAAAAGCTAGTACTTCAAATTAAATAACATGTTGCCCAGTAAATTAAGCAACACTATTAAAACTCATACTAAATTATCTGTATACTTACCAAGTATTATGCTAAAAATAATCCAATAACATAATTCCCAATCCTATATAATTCTGTAAATTGTTTAATCTCAGTGACCAAAAAGAAAAGAAGAGCCTTGCACCAACAAACCAACAGTCTAATTTTTCTATTTAAATAGACTAAAAGCCATATCTTGTAGCAATCAAAATTAAGAAGGTTAATAGTTACCAGATAATTAACTCAACTCAATTCAACCCAGTATAACAAATGGCTAAGATTTGCATACAAAGTGTAAAATCTCTTTATCCCATGTTAAGGGTAAAAACCTCAAAATACTATACATGAGAGATTATTGAGAAGTTAGAAAATGCATTTCATGCTCATGTATACTATAGCATACACACATATGTGAATATTAATTCTTGCACACATTAAAATGATTGTACATGCATTCATTGACATTTTCCAAGTATAATTGATTTATAAATGTGATTTTTGACATGAATTGTGGTTTATATGTATTGACAATTGAATTGGTGTCTGTAAGTATTGATTTAAGATTTTTGGTGAAATTGGAAAATTTCTAAAATTTTGGGTATTTTTAGACTAGGAAAAATGTCAAGTGGTAGGACAATTGATAAATGGAAGTAGAAATAAGAGTCAATTGGTAGTGAAAATTTTTATAAATGAAATTAGTATTTATTGACAAGTGCCATTTAAAATTAGGAAACAATTGGAGTAAAAATTGGAGATAAATATACTAGTTATTAAAAAGGGTCCAAATGGGACCATAAGAGAGTGACAAGTGGCAGTGACAAGTGTCACTATTACTCACCACTCATTTCTCATGATTTTCCCATTGCAAGACACTTTCCTTATAGTTTTTTTCATTTTGACTGTTATCTTCACCTTCTTCGTGGCTTTCTCTTCTTCTTCTCCTTCACGATTTTGATCCACCAGCTTCCATTAACACTGAATCTAACCCTCATCTTTCACTTGCTACTCCTATCTTGCTCTCTCTTTCATTTTTCACTAACAACTCAACCCTACCACCTTTGAATGATGATGCACGTGTGAGTGAAAAAAGCTAGGGTTAAGAGAGATCTTGAAGATTTTGAAGTTTTTATCAAGTATGTTATGCTTTAATTTTCATGGGCAGTGCTAAATGAAACATTTATGGTGAGAAATTTGAGAGATGAATGATTATGAAAAAGAAAGTTTAAAATATGATGATATGTGTGTGTGGATGAAGACGTAAATAAAGTTATGTCTTACTTTTGTGTTTTGTTGAGTGATAAATTATAAGTTCAGTGCTAATAAAAAGGAGTATTATAGTGTCATTAATTGAGATGAATTAAAGTGATAGTTAGGGTTAAAATGAAGGTGTTAATGAAGTAGAAAATGTGCAAGAAATTGATGATGAAAGTTTATATGAATAGGTTCTATTTTTGGTGTTTGTGATAATCATGGGTTTTGAATTGTGTGTAGATTTTATTGAACTAAAAATTGAGTTATAAATGAAGAGGTTATCAACTTGAAGTGATGAATTTTGAAGAATGAATTGTTTGATACTTATAAAGGAGACATTATGGAAAAATAATAGGATTGCATGAATGATGAGAATTAGTTGAAAAAATGAAAAATCAAACAAGCAGAGGTTTGGAAATTAGTGCAATCAAATTGATAGTTGAATTAGTGTGGAATGATGTTGTATTAGAGGTAATGAATTATGGAAAATTGGTGTGAAATTGATGTTAGAATATATGTGTTGAATTCGTGTGAAAGGAGGAAGAATTTGCAGGGCACAATCATGGCCACGATCGTGGCCTGACAAAATGAGTTCTGTCATAATCGTGGCCTTACCCCACGATCGTGGCCTGGCCAAAAAATGATTATGCCACGATCATGGTACAGCTCCAAAAGTTTCTGTCACAATCGTGACAGAGACACCACGATCGTGGCTAGACCTATGAAGAAAAAGAGTTATCTTTTGAGTAAAGTAAGAAGCAATCAATGCAAGGGTGCTTCCATATGAGATATTTAAGCTTAAATGAGATCTTGAATGAACTTAGTTGATGTTGAATAAGGTAATTAAAGTGAGTAAAGTGTAATAGGTATTAAAGAATGATTGGAAGGTGTTGTTAATTGATTTTGAATTATGTATTAAGGAAATGTACCCGAGATTGTCATTAAACATACATTGTACATAACACATATACATATGTGCATAAATGAGTACTTATGTGATTATGCAAATTAGTAATGTGTAAATATGTATGTTTGCATGATATAAAGGAGCAATTAGAAAGACTGGATCCAGATATTGTCAGAAAATCAAGGCAATAAGCTATCTGGATCAAACTGTGAGTAACCTAAGATGGTCTCACTTTGATTAATGGTTTGTGAAATTATGTATCGACTGTTATGTGATATGTATGTACTGTTTCTGGACATTGAATGTCTAAGGCATTTGATACATAAAAACTATTGTAAGTGCTCATTGTATGTGAATTTGATGGAATAAATGTTCTCAACACCTAAATGTTGAATGTCGGACTTAGGTCCGAAGAAAAATGTGAATGAGAAAGAGAATATGAATGTGGTTGATTGAGTGCAATGATTGAATACGTGTAGTGCATTTCATTATATGAATGCATGAAAGATAAAGGTAGTTATGACTAGAGTCGTCAATGAAAAAAAGCTTAAAGCTCAAAATGTGGTAAGTGCCATGAAAGATAAAGGTAGTTGTGACCAGAGTCGCCAATGAAAAAGAGCTTAAAGCTTAGAATGTGGTAAGAGCTTCTGGCTCACTATGTAAAATGAGCCCTGTATCCTTAATAGATAAGGGACAATATTAATGAGCTCGGTATCCATAATGAATACGAGACAGTGAAAAAGACACTCGGTCACAACAATATAATAAACTAACGTGTGTCTCATAAATATTACATATACACATGAATTTTATTATTTGAATGATTACAATGTACTGTTGAATTGAGTTGAATGAAAAATGAGAAAACAGATGAATAAAGTGTTTTGTGATGCTACAAGCTGATAAATGAAATGATGTGAATTATATGATTATAGGAATTATTGTGTTATATGATATGGGTGAACCATTGAGGATGGTTAACTCACTGAGTTCGCAAAACTCACTAAAATTGTAACGTTGACTTTTCAGGTTTGAGAGAGACAACATAACTTCTAAGACAGTTTAGAAGAGATCTAGTGCTGCTTTTGGATAGAAGACATGGCTCAAAGGTCGATCAGTTGGGATTGAAAGATTTAGATAAAATTTTGTATACTTCCTCATATATGTAGCATGTTTAGTGGACAGAGCTGTAGGCTTTAATAGGTTGTCGATAATGTATATACATGGATGTTGTATGTAAGGCTACATTGTATCTTATGTTATATGAAATGACATGAGGAAATTTGTGTTTTGGAGACCATAAGAGTTATGTTTTAAATTATGATGTTATGAGTTAGTGAAAGTGATATAGTTAGTGCACCGCTTCTGTTGGGCATGTGCTTGATTGTCTGATGGATGTACAGGCATAAATGTCTAATAGGAGCGGGGCATTGCAGTGGTTGGTATCAGAGCATGGTTGGCATCCATAGGGATATATAGGAATGTTAGAAATGAAATATCATGAGAAATGTGGATAGTAATCGAAGTTATTATCGATTATAGGTCATCCGCCATAGGTGATCAAGTTGGAAATCAGCTGAGATAAATGACCTAGAGTCAATAGGAGCTAGTAGGGAATCTTCGATGTCTCGATCGGAGAGAATAAGTCTAAGAATTCCTGAGAGAAGGGAAAGGAGGTACAATAATCCACGGAAGCAAGGGGCTGTGAACTTTTATAAAAGTATAGATCTTGTAGAGGTCGAGAGATAACTAGAGAGAATAGAGAGAAGTTTTGATCAGATGGATTGCGAGTCAGACGAGAAGTTTGTTTATGTAGTTTCCTTATTGTAAGGCCCAGCCTACCAATGGTGAAAAACTGTTCCAGGCAGTACCACTAGGCCTTATAGCTTGAGATGGGGAGACTTTTTAAAAGTCTTTGAGGAGAACTACATGCCTAAAATCTACCTGGACAGAAAGATTAAAGAATTTCTGGATTTAAAGCAGGGTAGTTTATTTGTGGCTGAGTATGAGATTAAGTTTAATTAGCTGATGGGTTATGCTACTGCCTTGATTACTACTGAGGAAGGCAAGTGTAGGAGATTTGAAGACGGGCTGGACATGGAGATGCAGACGAGGTTAGCCATTTCTAACCTGGGTAGTTTTTTTAAACTATGGGATGTCTCGATCCGAATTGAGCAATTGTTGAATGACACTCAATCCAAATACAGATCAGAGTCTAGACTGAAAAGGCCTAATAAATCTCAGGATGGTTCTGGCAGGAGGTTTAGTAAGTGTCAGAACAGATCTTTTAAACCACCGACTCGATCAAGACAGTTAGGGTTCGTGTAGCTTTGTGCAATCTAGCAGTGGAAGAGGCGAAGTATCAGGTTAGTTACAGAATTGTGAGCATTATGGGAAGAAGCACAATGGTGAATGCTAGAAGTTGACAAAAGCTTGCCTTCAATGCAGTTCTTTTGATCATCAAATCAAGGATTGTTCAGTTGTATCTGGAGAACCGTCTGGAAGGAGAGGAGGAGGAGTAACTAAAACTATTGTCTAGTAGAGCCGAGCTAGTGGGTCTGGACAGAGAGGCCATCGTAAAGGCAGAATGAGCTCTGAGGGTCTTATTGTCGAGGCTGAGGTGCGAAGCAACCAACTGCAGTCTCAAGCCTGACTGTATGCAATGACCAGACAGGAGGCTCAGAATTCTCCAGATGTTGTTACAGGTGTGTTGCTTATTTTTTCTTATGAAGCTTTTGCATTGCTAGATCTTGGATTTACATGTTCCTTTATCGCACTGTATATGCCATCTAGGTTGCATTGTGATAAAGAGCTATTCAGATATGGATTAGAGGTGAGTATACTAATAGGCGATATCACAGTAATAGGAGAGGTCTACAAAAGTGTTTGATTTGAATTGATCAGGCAGAATTAGAGGAAGACTTAATTGTATTACAATTAAGGGAGATAGATATTATACTAGGCATGGATTGACTCACTGCTCATAGGGCTATCATGAATTGCTATACTAAGGAGGTAACTAGAATCTCCTAATCAACTGAGAGCAGTTTTTAGAAGTATTAGTCCAATAGTGCCAACCAGACTGACCCCATTTATGACTGCCTTGAGGTTGATGCAAGGAAAATGTGATACTCTAACTGAGCAGAATGTATAAGACATTTCTTCTGTTAGGGAATTCCTGGATGTGCTTCCCATTGAGTTATCTGGCTTACCTCCAGATTGGGAAACAGAATTCACGGTCGATCTGGTTCCAGGTGCTGCTCCTATATCTATTCCTCCATATAGGATGGAACCTATAGAACTAAAGAAGTTGATGGTCCAACTGTATGAGTTGTTGGAAAAAGGTTTCATTAGACCCAGTGTATCACAATGGGAAACTCTAGTTTTATTTGTGAAAAAAAGGATGGAACATTGAGATTATTCATCGATTATAAGCAATTGAATTAGGTAATAGTGAAGAACAAGTACTCGTTGCTTAGAATCAATGATCTACTTGATTAGTTTCAGAGAGCTCAGGTGTTTACTAAATTGGACTTGAGGTTTGGGTACTATCAGTTAAAGATAGCAGAGGCTAATATACCGAAGAATGCATTTAGAAGTAGGTATAGACATTATGAGTTTTTAGTAATGCCATTTGGGTTAACCAATGCCCTAGCTGCATTTATGGTATTGGTATTGGTGAATAAGGTATTTTAGCCCTACTTGGATCATTTTGTATTTGTGTTTATCGATGATAAGTTAGTGTATTCAAAGAGCAGAGAAGAGCATATTGAGCACTTGAGAGTAATCATACAAATTATGAGAGAGAAATAACTATATTCCAAAATCAATAAATGTGAGTTTTGGCTGAGTCAAGTAGTGTTTTTGGTCACGTAGTAAATGGACAAGGTATACAAGTAGATCCAAAGAAGATAGAGGCAGTAATGAAGTGGGAGGATCTGAAGAATGTATCAGAAATCCTGAGTTTCCTAGGATTAGCCGGATATTATCGGAGGTTTGTTGAGGGGTTCTCACTGATCTCATCCCCTCTAACTAAACTTCTGAGGAAGAATGTGATTTTTAGATGAAGTGATGAGTGTCAGAGAAGCTTTAAGGAACTGAAACATTAGTTGACTTTAGCACTAGTGTTGACTATTCCATCAGGAACTGGAAGATATGTAGTATACAATGACGCTTCGCATCGAGGATTGGAATGTGTGTTAATGCAGTATAGTAAGGTGATAGCCTATGCATCGAGACAATTAAGGCCTTATAAGAATAATTATCCGGTACATGATATAGAGCTTACTGCAGTAGTTTTTGCTCTAAAGATATGGAGACACTACTTATATGGAGAGACATTCCAAATATACACTGGTCATAAGAGTTTGAGATATCTTTTGAGTCAAAAAGAATTGAACATGAGACAGAGGAGATGGATAGAGTTATTGAAAGATAATCACTGTACAATTGAGTATCATCTGAGAAAAAACTAATATGGTGATCGATGCATTAAGTAGAAAGTAGAATAGCAGTGTAGCTCAAATTCAGTTATCGAGGTTATCGGGCGTGATTCAATTGAGAGCTTTGAATGTGGAGTTGAATCTAGAGCAACAGGAGGCATTGATAGCCACACTAAGACTGAGACCGATATTGCATGTCAAAAGCAGAAAGGTACAAAGTAAAGACCCTAAAATGGTAAAATTTATAGAGAAGTTGAAAATGAATCCAAATTCTGAGTTTGAGCTAAGAGATAAAACATTGTGGTTTAACCAGAGGTTATGCGTGCCTGACATTGATAATTTGAGAAAGGAAATTCTGGAGGAGGCGCATGTAGCAGCTTGTACTATGCATCCTGGTATGATCAAGATGTATAATACGCTGAAGTAACATTTTTGATGGCCAGGGCTGAAAAGGCAAGTAGTTGACTATGTAGCTAAGTGTTTAACATACCAGCAGGTTAAAGCTGAGCATCAGGCTCCAGTTAGAAAGCTTCATTCGTTACCTATTCTAGAGTGGAAATAAGAACGAATTACCATAGATTTCGTAATGGGATTGCCAAAGACTCCAAGGAAACAAGACGCCATAAGGGTTATGGTAGACTGATTGACTAAGTTGGCCTATTTCTTACCAGTGAGAAAGAATATCTCACTATACCAGTTAGCTCGGAGATATATGGATGAGATAATTAGACTGCATGGTGTTCCAAAGTCCATTGTAGACAGGGATTCCATATTTACTTCAAGGTTCTGAAAGAGTCTATAGTCAACTATGGGTACGAAGTTGAACTTTAGTACTGCATTTCATCCTCAAACAAATAGACAAAGTGAGAGGATGATTAAGACTGTTGAGGATATGGTCAGATCATGTGTAAGGAGCATGGGATCAGTATATAACCTTGATTGAGTTTGCATATAACAACCACTATCACAATAGTATCAGAATAGCACCTTATAAGGCATTGTATGGCAGAAAATGTCAATCGCCTCTATAGTGGGATGAAGAGGGCTTGAGAATGGTAGAAGGCCCATAACTAATTCAGGATACTATAGACAAGGTGAAACTGATTCGAAGTAGAATTAAAGCAGCTCAAGATAAACAGAAGAGCTATGTTGAACAGCATCAAAGGGATATGGAATATAGTGTAGGAGACAAAATGTTTCTGAAGGTCTCACGTTGGCGAGGAGCATTGAGATTTGGTAAAAAGAGTAAGCTAAGCCCTAGGTACATTAGTCCTTATGAGATCAATGAAAGGATAAGACCATTGGCACATAAGTTAGTTTTATCGAATAAGATGTCTCAAATACACAATGTATTTCATATGAGTATAGTCAGAAAATACCGATCTGATCCAATTCATGTATTATCAAATCAGGAGATTGAAATAGCTAGTAATCTGAGTTATGTTGAAGAGCCGATCAAGATAGTGGGATATTAAACTAAACAACTGAGAAATTGAGTAATACCATTGGTGAAAGTCCTTTGGAAGAATCACTCGAGTGAGGAAGTGACTTGGGAAGCAAAGGAACATAAGAGGAGATAATATCTCCACTTATTCGATGACTCGGGTAAGAATTTCGAGGATGAAATTTCTTAAGGAGGGGAGAATTGTAACATCCCGTTATCCCATGTTAAGGGTTAGAACCCCAGAATACTATACATGAGAGATTATTAAGAAGTTAGAAAGTGCATTTCATGCTTATGCATAATATAGCATACACACATATGTGAATATTAATTCTCACACACATTAAAATGATTGTACATGCATTCACTGACATTTTTCAGGTATAGTTGATTTATAAATGTGATTTTTGACATGAATTGTGGTTTATATGTACTGAAAATTGAATTGGTGTGTATAAGTATTGATTTAAGATTTTTGGTGAAATTGGAAATTTTCTAAAATTTTGGGTATTTTTAGACTAGAAAAAATGCCAAGTGGTAGGACAATTGATAAATGAAAGTAGAAATAAGAGTCAATTGGCAGTAGAAATTTTTATAAATGATATTAGGATTTATTGATAAGTGGTATTTAAAATTGGGAGACAATTGGAGATAAATAGACTAGTCATTAAAAAGGGTCTAAATGGGACCATGATAGAGTGATAAATGGCACTACGACTCACTACTCATCTCTCACAATTTTCCCATTGCAAGCCACTCTCCTTATAGTTTTTTCATTTTGACTCTTGTCCTCACCTTCTTCGTGGCTTTCTCTTCTTCTTCTCTTTTAGGATTTTGATTCACCAACTTCCATTATCATTGAATCTGGCCCTCATCTTTCACTTGTGACCCCTATCTTGCTCTCTCTTTGAAGAAAGCTAGGGTTAAGAGAGATCTTAAAGATTTTGAAGTTTTTATTAAGTAAGTTATGCTTTAATCTTCATAGGTAGTGTTAAATGAAACATTTATGATGATAAATTTGAGAGATGAATGATTATGAAAAAGAAAGTTTGAAATATGATGATAAGTGTGCGTGTTTATGAAGAGGTAAATAGAGTTATGTCTTAATTTTGTGTTTTGATGAGTGATAAATGATGAGTTTAGGGCTAATAAAAGTAAGTATTATAGTGTCTTGAATTTAGCTAAAATAAAGTGATAGTTAGGGTTAAAATGAAGGTATTAATGAAGTAGAAAATGTGCAGGAAATTGATGATAAAAGTGTATATGAATAGGTTCTGTTTTTGGTGTTTGTGATAATCATGGGTTTTGAATTGTGTGTAGTGTTATTGAACTAAAAATTGAAGTATAAATGAAGCGGTTATCAACTCGAAGTGATGAATTTTGAAGAATGAATTGTTTGATACTTATGAAGGAGATATTATGGAAAAGGATAGGATTGCATGAATGATGAGAATTAGTTGAAAAAATGATAAATCAAATTATTAGAGGTTTGAAAGTTAATGCAATCAAATTAGTAGTTGAATTAGTGTGGAATGATGTTGCATTATAGGTAATGAATTATGGAAATTTGGTGTGAAATTGATGTTAGAATATATGTGTTGAATTTGTGTGAGAGGAGGCAGAAATTGCAGGGCACAATCGTGGCCCTCAACCCACAATCTTGGCCTGACAAAATGAGTTTCTGTCATGAGCGTGGCCTTACCCTACAATCGTGGCCTGGTCAGAAAATGTTTATGTCACAATCGTGGTGCTCGTTTAAAAGTTTCTGTCACATTCGTAACAGAGACACCATGATCGTGGCCAGACCTATAGAGAAAAGGAGTTGTCTTTTGAGTGACGTAAGAACCAATCAATGCAAGGGTTCTTCCATATGAGGTATTTAAGGTTAAATGAGATCTTGAATGAACCTAGTTGATGTTGAATAAGGTGATTAAAGTGAGTAAAGTGTAATAGGCATTAAAGAATGATTGGAAGGTGCCGTTAATTGATTTTGAGTTGTGTATTAAGGAAATATACCCGAGATTGTCATTGGACATGCATTGTACATAACACATATACATATATGCATAAATGAGTACTTATGTGATTGTGCACAGTAGTAATATGTAAATGTGTATGTTTGTATGATATAAAGGAGCAATTAGAGAGACTGCATCCAGACATTGTCGGGACATTAAGGCAATAAGCTATCTGGAGCAAACTGTGAGTAACTTAAGATGGTCTCACTTTGATTAATTATTTGTTAAACTATGTATTGACTGTTATGTGATGTGTATGTACTAATTCCTGACATTGAATGTCCGAGGCGTTTGATGCATAAAAACTATTGTAAGTGCTCATCACTATATGTGAATTTGATGGAATAAATGTTATCAACACTTAAATGTTGAATGTCGGACTTAGGTCTGAAGAAAAATGTGAATGAGAAAGAGAATATGATTGTGATTGATTGAGCACAATGATTGAATACGTATAGTGCATTTCATTACATAAATGCATGAAAGATAAAGGTAGTTGTGACCATAGTCATCGGTGAAAAAGAGCTTAAAGCTTAGAATGTGGTAAGAACCTCTAGCTCACTATGTAAAATGAGCCATGTATCCATGACGAATAAGGGACAGTATTAATGAGCTTGGTATCCATAAAGAATACTGGACAGTGAAAATTACACTCGATCACAACAATGTAATAAACTAACGTGAGTCTCATAAACATTACATATACACTTGAATTGTATGATTTGAATGCTTGCAATGTATTATTGAATTATGTTAAATGAAAAATGAGAAAAGTGATGAATAAAGTGTTTTGTGATGCTATATGATGATAAATGAAATGATGTGAATTATGTGATTGTAGGAATTATTGTGTTAAGTGATATGGGTGAACCATCGAGGGTGGTTAACTCACTAAGTTTGTAAAACTCATCAAAATTACAGCGTTGACTTTTTAGGTTCGAGAGAGATGATATAACTTCTAAGACTGCTTAGAAGAGATCTAGTACTACTTTTGGATAAAAGATGTGGCTCAAATGTCAGTCAGTTGGGACTGAAAGATTTAGATAAACTTTTGTATACTTCCTTATGTATGTAGCATGTTTTATAGACAGAGTTGTAGACTCTAATAAGTTATCGATAATGTATATACATGGATGTTATATGTAAGGCTACATTGTATCTTATGTTTTATGAAATGAAATGAGGAAATTTGTGTTATGGAGACCATAAGATTTATGATTTAAATTATGATGTCATGAGTTAGTGAAAGTGATATAGTTAGTGCATCGCTTCCGTGGGACATGTACTTGAATATCTGATGGACATACGGGCACAGACGTTTAATGTGAGCGGGGCACTACACAAAGAATGTCAAGAAACACAATGTACCTCATTAGACTCTAATTCTCTTCTACCTTTTCCTCTTTCTTACCTTCAGCAGTCTATGGTGCTCTGTTGTCACCCCTACTTGGAGTTGCTATTAGTTTATGCCCTATAGTCAATCGAATGGTTATAGTTTAGTGATAAAATAATAATTTAAAAGAATTCTTTATCTTGTACATATTTAGATATATATGATAAAGTTCATAAGATAATTATACATTGTAAATGAATTTATGATGAAATTATAATTGTGATATTCATATTGCAATTATGTATTAGCCCTCAATTGTTTATTATTCTATTAAGAATGGATATTAATAGAACGTAAAAAGATTAGCACACATTATGTTTTTCCTTATAAAGGAAATAGTCAATCTCATGGACTAATTAAGTACGGAGATACTTAAACAAATTTGTAAGTGCTTATTAGAGAACAAGTTCACTTAATTGACCCTATATGAGAAATTCATTTAGAACATTACTTGTAAGTCTATGGAAATTCTCATTGTGATAATTGTATAAGTGATCATTTCACTTGTGGTCTCTAAAGTTATCTTATATAGAGATTGCTATGCTTTAATACTACTTATGACATACTCTAATCATAAGCAGTTTAGTCAATAGTTATTAGATGTAGCATGAACTATATGGAGGTAGTTGAATGATCAAGATATGATTCATCACCCTAAAGTAATTAGGGAGAAAATTTCATCGTTCTCCAATAATATTGATTTGGGAAATCTTTAGCCAAGGTGAAATGACATTTTGTAAATAATTTACAAATGTTGTTAATTGAATCAATAGCTAACGATGGAGAACTAATATGATTGGACTAAAAAAATAGAGTTGATATTAATTCCATGCTCTATGTTTAATTGGAACATGATAAAAGGATTAAATTATACAAAAAAATCATGTATGAAAAGATTAGTCAAAATCACTTTGACATTCTTAAATATTTGGGTAGTCATACTGTATTGCAAGATGTTAATCTTGATCCATAGATCTAAATTGTTTAATTAGACAATTAAAGATAAGTTAAAAGAGTTTAATTTATCTACTAAATATGATTTATTGATATTATTTGTATCCATTGCCAACATATTTAGAAACCTAATGGTTCTCGCATAAAGAAAAAGTTGAAGACAATGTGTTGTGTGCTTATATGTACCTCCTTTCACATTGAGGATAATGTGTTGTTCAAGCGTAGGGAGGAATTCTGTGTTTTTACTTTTGAATGTGATTTTGCATACCATATGATAGTTATTAGGTTGTATTGTGCAAATTGTTTGAATGTGTCAATGGCTTAGATGAGTGAAATTTATTTAATTTTAAAAATAGTCTAGTAGGTTGTAAATGATCATTAACTCGCAAAATTAGTGAATTAGGGTTCTTTGGATAAATTTACAGCTTAATTAGGACTTAGTGTAAATTTAGCACCCTCTAGGTTGTCACATTCATTCATAACTTGAAGCCTTTTAACTTAAGTAGCTTAACTAGTATTTTTTCATGAAAACGAATAGCTAAAAACATCAAGGTAGGTGAAAGAAAAAAAGTTTTGTTAATAAATCACTATCCTGCTGACCTTTGGGTTATGAATAGAACTAATAGCCAGTTGAAAACGTGATAATAGCCAAGTAACTGGATCGATATACATCATAAATGTGTGCCTTTGCGTCAAAAGGTTATAATGACATTTCAACCAAGCTGTTAATAAATGAATCAGTCGAGTAACTAGATAGACATTCATCACCAATGTTTGCTTCTGAGTAAACGACTAAATCCATTTTTTTATTAATTAAAAAAATGTGTTCTCAATAACAACCTACTAGACTTGTAAAAAGCTTGAATTTTCATGAAAAATGTACATAGGAATAGTTACAGAGTCTGAAAGACCAAATAATTATTAATATATGTGTACAATTGAAAAGGGTAATTGAATTAGTGCTTAGATCCTAGTTAACTTATATATTTAGATCAAAGCCCTTAGACATAGATTTTACAGGTTAATGATTAGAAATAACTTGTCAGATTGTGTTCAAGATTAAACTTTTTTCATGAAGTTGAAGTCATTGTCTCATTTTTGCATTGTATGCTTCGTGTTTGATGTGTTTGTTATGTTTGTTATTCTGTTTACTTGAGGACAAGCAAATGCTTAAGTATGGGGATGTTGATAGTTATCATTTGCATTGTGTTTAGGGTTTAATTTGTTATGTATTTAGTATGAATTTGAGTGTTGAATGTGTATTTAGGTTGTAATTGTGTTAGTTTGTGTGTTTAAGTTTTTTTGTGGGTTAGTATGAGTCTTTGAGCTTAGTTGTTATATTTTTAAGGTACCTTGATGTGTTTGCTACGAGGAGTTTTTAGGCCAAAGACATAGCCCACGATCGTGGAACAGCAGGCCACGATCGTGACAGAGAGGGATGAGCCAGAGCAGCCAGGTCATGATCATGCACATGGAGGCACGGTCGTGACAGAGAGCTTTCATTCAGGAAATGATCGTGCACATTGAGCTATGATTGTGACAAAAAGGTTTAGGCACTAGCCACGACCGTGGCAAGTAGGGCCACCATTGTGGCCTGCGTCGGACTGAAGCAAAAACTAGAGTTTTGCAAGAATTTTTGGTCTGTTACGACCCTGATTTTAACTTAAAGTGTCCAAAGTGTAAATACATCATTATGAGACAGATGTAGTAGCCTTAGAGAGTCTGAAAAAGAGAGCTTTGATGTCAGCCAATTCCAAAAAACCTAGAGAGAAATCGAGAGATTGAGAAAGGAGACAAAGGAAAAGAAACACGGAGAAGAAGCTTGACACGACGTACTTCCCAGAATAGATGGTTTCACTATAAGAAAATCACGTAATAGCATCAAAAAATTTCCGACGGAAACCAATCCGTCGCCACTTCCCGACGGAACGCACATATTCCGTCGGCACATAAAATGTTTTCCTGACGAAAAATACATCCGTCAGAAATGCCGTAGGAAAAACTTTCGCACATATTCTGGGAATCGTTCCCGCAAGTTAATTGTTTCGCCGATTTACCGACGGGAAACCTACCGTTGGTCTT
>JANZXP010000194.1:22000120-22016206 GCA_027576715.1 Erythroxylum flavicans | reverse complement strand
GTCGGTAATACTCTTCATCTTGTTTATGTTTTTTATTATCCTTATACCATATCATGTATGGATTGGCATGATGATTTAGATTTGTTGCTTCTGCTGGAAAAATGATTTCTTAAAAGTTTTGAAATCTACCATTTCTCCAAATATAGTATGCTTTCTTTTTCCGATCCAACATGATGGCATACTATAATCCCTTTGAAAATACTATCATTTCCATCATTCCACTGTGTTTGGTGGCTATAACAATGAATCCCCAAATCCTAAAAAAATAACCCATAAATACAAGATCAAGAAACAAAGCTATAAGGATAAACTAATAAACACAATAATAAAAGAAACAAAAAGATTCAAAAGGAAAAAAAGACTAGATTAATAAAATAAGGTTTTCCTAATATTATAATTCCTAAAAATAGTACCAAAAACTTAATGATTTTGATTTAAATTTTAATGATAAGTGCATGGTGTAGCTATAGCTAGCACTAATGAGTATAAGTTGATCTTCATAGGACTAGAATTACTAGTGCTTATTGTCTTTCTGTTATCTAGTGTAATAATTATGGTGATGATAATTAATCAAATTGAAATTAAAACAATAAATTAAAATAAATTAACATAATTGACTAACTAAAACTAATATTAGACTAAGTAACAACCCAAGAATACATATCTCATATATCCCTAGGATTTATCAAGAAATCATAATTTAATCTAAATTTTATTGAACCATGGAAATTCATTAATTATGCCAATATCTTTCTTAAGACTATTAATACCTAACTCTAGGTTGATTAATTGAAATTATTTTCTAGTTAAAGCTCTTAGATTTGCATTAATTAATTTGTTAATTTCACTATTATGTTTGACTCTAATCCTGAAAATCCTTGATTACCTATCTCTAATTTTGTATAAAACTTCTTTAAATAATGCTAGATCTATTATACAAAAGATCTCTCAAGGGGCACTTGGTTATCGAGGGCAATGAGAATGAGAATGAGAACAAATATAGTGAGGAATGAGAATGGAGATAATTGTTATAATTATGATGGTTGGTTAAGATGAAAGAATGATTACTATTACCATTAATGGTGGTTGGTTTGTTAGAAATGTTAAGAAATAAAAATTTGTTAAATTTTTGTTTTATATCAAATTTTAAATATATTTTAATTGATTATATTTAATTTATGCACCCTATTTATAATGATAGAATGTTTAAAATCAAGTATATTATGGTATTTTCTTTCCAATAGCTCTTGAAGAAAAAAATACTTCAGTATTTTCTTGCATCAACATATCATTAGTTACATAATATCCTAAAAATGTAGTTTAATCATCCAAAATATTGTATAGTAACCATAATATCCACCATTCCATTGCTATAGTAAAATCAAGTAATATAGTTTAATATAAGTTACATTCCTCTAATAATGCAAATGATGTAAAATATCACAGCTATACACAATACCTTAACCAAAAGCCTTCAATTGATGAAAAATAACTAGGGTAATACTACAAACTTTATTTGCATCACAACTACAAAATTCCCAACTAATACAAATTAACCTGTTTTGGCAACATCAATTGCATCATAAGTTCATAATACTTACAAAAATATTAATATGCTTCCTCGAATGATTCACAGACTAGAAGATGGATAGAAGAATCCAAGTACGAAAGACCTTTTTAAATGACTTGGCAAAGCGAACAAAACCTTAACTTTAGCAGGATCATTGCATAATAATACAGTAGCTTTACCAATATCCATTTGAGTACCAGTGCGTGTAGTTAGAGCCAGACGAAGGAGGAAGGCTTAACTATACTCCACTAACCTGGCAATCCTGAAGTGGTTGAAAACATGCTATGACTCTAACTATAATGGTGGCATTTCCAGCAGTTCCTATAATGGTGGCATTTCCAGCAGTTCCATTTTTGTCTTTCAATGCGTGAAAATTTGTTTGGCTCACTGCTTGGCACACCATTCCACTCACCCAACCCTCAAAGTACCAAAACACCAAGAACACAATCGTTCAAGGAATGGTAAAATAACACTCCCTGTTCGTCAAGTAGGGGCGATTCCAATTGAACAACTGAAAGCTAGATTTACTTGTCATAGAAAAGATAGAAATGAGAGACATTAGTAAATGGATGAATGAATCAGTCCAATGGCTAAGCAATCGCAGTGAGAACAGACAAATACGTATAGATGATTGATCATACAAAGTTCAACTAATCTGGAGTACATAATAGGGAATGATGATGAAAAAGTGGATCTTATGGAAAATGACTGATAGAATAAGTGGGATGCTAATGGAAATTTTGATCCGTTAAACAAAGAGTTATAAGATCACTCTGAAGTAAAGGTTCAAAGAGATGACTTTGCGATATACATCAACATATAGACTCAACAACCACAACATCTTATTTCTCGTCCCAAAAGAAACACCACAATGACCTCCCAATCAAAATATTCTAGATTTCTGCAAAAAAAAAAAAGAACTCAAATGTCAAAACCACATCTCTTACACGAAATCAAGGAAGTGATTCAAATGCAAAAGTAAGTAGATTCTAAGACCCCAGATGTATAAACAACAAACATTAGTAAAAATGATTCATAAACTTGGCAAGCAAAAACGAAGAGACAGTATAAAGACGAAGTACTTGCAAATATCTTCTCCAAAAAAGTAGGCATCTCTTTTTGGAAAAAAAATCGTTAAAAGACAAGAATCTACTTGAGTGATAAAAATGTGTCAAAAATCAAAATAATTAAGCAATTCGATCTCCTTACTCCCAATTAGGCCATATGCTGTTACGAGTAACAATCACCTTAAAGTTTTGGAACATTAGGAGTTAAGCTTTCTTGTGCGAAGATGAAAACCCACCATTAAAAAACAAAATTTACAAATTAAGCTCCAAAAAACACAATAGGAAAAAAATGGTAGCCGGTAATGCAAAAGCTATAAAGGAAGTGATTCAAAAGAGAGAACGAACATCTTCAAATAAACATAATCAGATACCAGCAAAGAGGAGAAATTTGAAAAATGAAAACTTCAATCAAAGCAACAGAGAGATCCAGCATAAAAAATCCAAAGCCCTATTAGCAAAAACTACAATCAAGCACCAAAAGTCCAAACAAAAGTAGTCCTCAAACCAAAAATCAACGTCAAAAAGGGTAAGCAGCCTTACATTAAAACACAGGATTCATAAGAAACCAGATCGAAGAAAAAACAAGGCTTATAAGAATTTTAACTTTTAATAAAGGCGAAGAAAAGCGAAGATGGCTATTGCTGCTGTTACTTGCTTATAAAGAGAGAATGAGAGTAGAGAGTGAAAAAGGAAACATCAAAAGTCGCGGGTAAAATGCACGTCAAAAATATAGAACAATGACTCCCATTCCTCTGGATTATGAGAGGAATGGAGTAATGCCTTAAAATGAGGAACCAAAATATAAGCTATCTAATCATAGTTCCTAACCAAATGTTGTTTTTCATTTCATACCGATTCATCTTTCCTCATACCCACTAAACAAGCATACCCTCAATCTTAGTTGCATGAAATCACATATAAATTAACATGCTAGCAATATCAATTCAAGAATACTTAAAAACACAACTAAATCTCAATGAAACTAAATAACAAATTAAAATAAAATAAAATTACTACAATCTTTATTCTAACGTTAATCTAATCCAAGTACTATTAAAGGTTTAGTTCCTAATTATAAAATACATTACATCAAAACTAAAGGAAAACTAAAAAATCAAAAGAAACATATTGAAATGCCTTTTAATCTTTAAGAAATCCACTTTAGATCAATGAAAATACACTACAAATGTGTTTCCTTTCTTGTTCTTCATTCTTACTATCATCCTAGGTCATTAATTTGTGTCTTTCGAGCCTCCCTTCTACTTTTCCCTTTAATCTTGCCTTTTATAGTTTGAAAATTAGTATTTTAAGTGGTACATGATCACCAACACAAGCATGTGTAGTGGCTTTATTAATTAGAAATTACATAACTCTTGAATGTGAAATAAAAACAGCCTAAAAAAGTATAAATGGGCATAGGACATGGGTGTGTGTCTAATTTAGAGACACGTGAATTTTTTGTCTCTTATGATATATATTTTTAGGACAAATTCTCTAACTATGAACTATCCATTGTCTGATGATCCACCACCACCTATAGCTTATGAAGATCCCTTTGCACATCTTTCTCACCATTTATCCTAATGATATGCCTAAAGATGTTCCTTTTATTTCTCCTTTGGTTGTTGGTAACATTAATGACGAGAAGGGAGTATTGACTATTAACAGCCTAAGATGCAGAAAATTCTTTTTATGAGAAAAGGAGTCCTCCTGTTGATGCTATGATTTCCACACCTGTCACTGAATATGTATTATGATGCAATGAAAGGCCATGCTAAGCAGTGCTAAGTTGAAGGATTATGTTTGCCTCACAACATACTGTATAGTCCCCTCTGTTTTGCCTACTATTCCATCATCATCCTTAGGTATGTCTTATCCTATAGTGAATTATATGACTTGTGATAATTTTACTGCAAATCATACGCATTTTATCATATCTATTACTCCTAAAACTAAGCCCTCTTGATTCTCTAATTCTATTAAAGACCCTAGATGGCATGATGCTAGAGTAAAGGAAATTGCTATTCCTGAAAATAATGAGACTTAGATCATTAAGGATTCCTTCTGGGATGATATCTATCAAGTTCAAATGGATCTATAAAATTAAATACAATTTTGGTGGCACTATTGACCGATTTAAAGCTCATTTGGTGATTCTAAGCAATAATCAAGTTGAGGGCGTTGATTATATTTAGACTTTTTTTCTTATTACAAAAATGGTATATATTTGTACGTTCCTTGCTAGTTTATTACCTGTGGTTAGGAACTTAATCAAATGGATGTTTATAATCTTTTTCTTCGCAGTGATCTTGACGAAAAATTATACATGAAACTTCTCCCTCAGTTTCTCCATACTCCTGGAAAGGTTTGTCACTTTCGTAAGTCTTTTTATGGACTTCGCCAGGATCCTCAAAATTAGTTTACCAAATTGATTGGTGCTTTGGGATATTTTGGCTTTCAGTAATCTTATGCTAATTATTCAATGTTCACTTATAAAAGAAATGACGTTTCTTTAAATGTTCCCATCTACGCCGATGATCTGATTATTGCTAGAAATAATCCTATTGCTATTTTGAATTCCAAGGTTTCTTAAGTCTTTGCTTTCATATGAAGGATTTATGGTTGTCGAGATATTTTTTTGGGTATAGAGATTGCTCGAGGTCTTGTTGGGTTATTTCTAACCCAACAAAATACACTTGATATTTTCTTCTTGGAGCAATCATAATTTTGCTATTAATGATGGGCTCTTATATGTGGATCTTGCCAGATATTATTGACTTATTGGTTGCCTTATTTATTAGTCACTCCATATAATTATGCTATGTTGTTCATATTTTAACTTAGGCTACCCTTTGTGTTAATCGTTATTTGAAGAGTAATCCTAGCCTAGGTATTTTTCTATGGAGGGATAGTGCATTACATCTTAATATGTATTATGATTCTAATTGGGTGAATTGTCCTCTTACTTGAGGTTCTCTCATTAGCATCTTTATTCTTCTTAGTCACCCCCCAATCTCTTGGAAAATAAAGAAGCAATCTCTTGTTTCACATTCCTCTGATTAGGCTGAACAT
This sequence comes from Erythroxylum flavicans, assembly GCA_027576715.1. Taxonomy (NCBI): domain Eukaryota; kingdom Viridiplantae; phylum Streptophyta; class Magnoliopsida; order Malpighiales; family Erythroxylaceae; genus Erythroxylum; species Erythroxylum flavicans. Next base: position 22,010,497 of record JANZXP010000194.1, on the reverse strand, counting down.
AGCTCCATAGTTACTACTTTTTATGAATTGACCTAGCTTAGCAACTTCATACATTGCCACTAATCTAACCTTTCATGAGCACAACAAGCATATAAAGGTGGACTGCCGTTTTGCTCGTGACCGAATCAAGGTGGGTAATATAGTCACAGCTCATGTTCGTACTTCAAATCAACTTGACGATATATTTACAAAAGCATTTGGATGTCAACAATTTATAAACCTTCTTTCTTAAGTTGGACATTCATGATCCTCATGCTTTAACTTGATGGAGAGGATCGATATATCTTATACATATTGTAACATATACATTTAGGAGATATTGTATATAATTGGAAGACCTATTTTTGGTAAGAAATAAATTGTATGGTATTGTATATATAGCCTTAGTAATACAAAAGAAAATTATTTCCTTTTAATGCACGTTTCTTCTGAATATCTCTCCTTATCTTTCCAAGAAAGCAATAAATTGCCGTAATTTATTCCTTTCCTTAAGAAAGACTGCCCAAACCTTTTGCCTTCTCCCTCAAAATAAACTTTTGTACCTTCCCAGTCGATGTTTTGGGCAAGTCATCAAATACAATCGTTCGAGGAGTCGTATAACGAGGCATGTTATCACGACAAAAGTTCAAAATATCTTCAGCACTGGCATGGAATCCCTGTTTTAACTTCACAAATGCGCATGGTGTCTCTCCCCAGTGATCATCTGGCCTCCCTACAACTGCAGCCTCTAGAACTGCTGGATGACCACACAAAACAGCTTCAACTTCAATGGTGCTTATGTTCTCTCCCCCAGAAATTACTACGTCCTTTAAACGGTCCTTAACTTCTATGTAGCCATCGGGATGTTTAACAGCAACATCCCCACTTCGATACCATCCATCCTTAAAGGCTTCCTCTGTTGCCTCCAAGTTCTTAAGATAGCCTCCCATTACAGTATTTCCCCGCACCATAATCTCACCTATTGTCACACCATCAGCCTTTACACTTTCCATAGTTGCAGGATCTTTAACATCTGCATCCTCCACACAGCAATGGTGAATACCTTGCCTGGACTTCAACTTTGATCTTTGGTCAGGAGTTAGCAAATCCCATTCAGGTTGCCATTGACAATAAGCGGCTGGACCATAAGTTTCAGTGAGGCCATAGAAGTTGGTTAAGCCAAAACCCAACTTTTCCAATTTGTGAAAGATGTGAGGGGGAGGTGTTGCACCCCCTATCATCACTTCAACCTTGTGAGGAAGTTGTTTTAGCTCAATATCAGGTGCATTTGCAATCATGTTTAGTACAATAGGTGCAGCTCCCATGTGTGTCACATTATGCAAAGCAATGCTGTCAAGGATGCCTTTCGCAGAGACTTTTCTGAGGCAAATGTTGGCACCTCCCTGTGCTGCTATTCCCCATGTGAAGCTCCATCCATTGCAGTGAAACATCGGCACTGTCCAGAGATAAACAGGGGCTGAACCAGACCCGTGCAGGAAACTGGTAGTAAGGGAGTTGAGAAATGCTCCCCTGTGAGTATAAACAACTCCTTTGGGTTCCGATGTTGTGCCAGAAGTATAATTGACACTGATGGGATCCAATTCGCTTTCAGGTCGTCTAATCTCAAATCCATTATGTCCACTGGCAACAAAACTTTCATATTCAATTGCGGTTGAATTGTAGTCAACGGAAGATAAACCATCAGCTTCAGAGATTAAAACCAGCATGGGTGACTCTTTCACAGTCTTTGCATAAAGCTTTAGTGCTCTATTAGTAACATCAAGCAATTCATAGTCTAAAAAGATTACTTTTGCTTCTGAATGCTTTAGTAGGGCAGCCACCGTGGTTGGATCGTAGCGCGTATTAAGTGGACAAAGAACTGCCCCCACCATTGGGACGGCAAAATGCAACTCATACATTGCTGGGACATTTGGAGCCAAAGTTGCAACCTGCATTCGAACCACCAAAGCGGCATTTTCGTTAAGATTTGTTTGGTAATTTTGAGCATGCATCTACTGATCTTAAAGCAGACTACCCAACAACGCAAAATCCAAAAACACTAAAGCTTGAAATATAGAAAAGATCGTCATCTTTTTAATTTCCTCCGCCACTATGATACTCATTTTCCAGTGAACAGAAACTCTCCTGAAATAACGCTGGACGAACCAAGTGGAAACCTTTCCAATACGTAAAAATCAATGAAGAAGAGCAGATAACATAAGCTAAAAACAAATGCAAATGTGAAATGAAAGGAAATGAATATGAAAACAACAACTTACCACGTCGCGACGACGAATTCCCAACTGGGCCAAGGCTGAAGCGAGCTTAAGGCAGCGTTCATGAGTCTCTCGCCAAGTATACTTGACAGAACCATAGACAATTGATGTTCTGCCACTGTACACTTTGGCAGACCTCTCCAAGAAGCTAATAGGAGTCAAAGGAACATAATTTGCCGAGCAACGAACCAGACCCTCCATAGATTTCCATGAGTCAAGTTCAGAATCCCCCGCGAAACGTGTAAAGAGTCGAACATCTGCCCTATAACTTGGGTGGAAATTGTTGAAACCGTGAATAAATCGAGTTGAAGACTCTTTCTTGACAATGAAACGGTTCATAATGGTCTGGTAATTAATCGCTTTCAATGGTCTCATAGACAGCGATAAGATTAAGAATTATTTTATGTATATATAGCCTCCTGAGAAACAGTTTCTAACTCTTATTTATTAAAAATTTACATGAAAATCATGAGTTACAAATTAACGTCTGCAAAGGATTAAAACCTTGTTGAATTAAATTGCTTCCAACGCTCCAAATGTCACACACTCTCACATTGACGATATGTAGGCATTACATATAGCAATTTTGTCGCATCAGGTGTTTATCATAGCCTCTTAAATATGATAATTCGAAAATAAACGACCCATTACTAATACAACAACTCCGATGCATAAGGTTCCCGCTTTGTGAGGATTGAGAAAGAAACATTAATTGTATGTATTTTTTTTTTGTATTTTACGAAGAAGGTCTTTTCATAATTCGAACCCGTAACCTTTTGGTCACAAAGGAATAACCTTATCAGTTATTCCAAAGCTCACCATCAACTTACAATTAATGCAATTTTATTTAATACGAGCAATAGGACCCAATGTCAAGCCTTTGACCAAGATATACAATTGGTCCATTTCGTATTACGAGCTTAGATTTCAAAGGAAACATTGAACTTTAACACAGGCAGGTACACATTCCATATCAGTTGCCTTCTGTTTTCTTTGTTGTCTCTCTACTTATTAAGTTTTATATCAACAGTTAGAGACAATCTGAATCAAAGATACTAATTTCAAGAGAAAAGAAAGACCAAAGATAGTATTTGGTAAGAAAGCTCAGGAGGGTGATAAAAGGAGAAAGGAAAAAGAAGCTAAGATTGAAACTCTTTCAACTTTTGAATGTCTAATCTCACTTTTTATCTTTAATTTAATGTTATGCCATTGAAAGATAGAAAATAGTTCTCCAGGACCCTTAAATGTTAATTTCTATCTCAGGGGCTTTCATTTTACTCTCCAACAAGCAACCGTTCACCCAAAGAAGCCCTTTTCTTATCAAGATTTCTAATGCCCAGAAGAAATGAAGAAGAAGAAGAAGAAGGAGAAGAAATTGAGACTGATGAGAATATAGATGGAGAGAAAAAGAAAAAAGATGAGCATAAGAGTGATTAATTATAAGGAGAGAAGGGGCAAGTTGGAGTTTGGGAGGAGCTGTACTAAGTACTTGTGTTGTTGTTAGGCTATTGAGTGTGGGACAAACTTAGGCAGCTCCAAAACATACCATAGGCACCACAAGGTTTGCAAACGACACTCAAAAGCCCCTATGGTTTTAGTTAAGGTCATGTGTTAGAGATTTTACTAGTAATGTACTAGGTGTTGGTTTATGCTCTACAATCAACTGGTTAGTTATAGTTTAGTGATAAATATTTAAAAGCATTATACTTAGATGTATATGATATAGTTCATAAGAAAAATATACATTACAAATAAAATTATGATAAGAATATAATTATAAGATTCATAATACTTAGATGTATATGATATAGTTCATAAGAAAAATATACATTACAAATGAAATTATAACGAGAATACAATTATAAAATTCCTATCGTATTTATATATTATCTCTAAATTATTTCTCGATATTATTCTATTGAGACTGCACATTAATAAAACACAAAAAACTAGCATATGTTATGTTTTTTCTTTATGAAGGAAGTAGTTGATATCATAAGTTAAAGTATAGAGATACTTAAACAAACTTATGATTGCTTGTTAGAGAATAAGTTTACTAAAATGATCTCATATGAGAAATTCATTTGAAACGTTACTTGTATATTCATGAAAATTCTCATTATGCTAATTGTATAAGTGATCTTTTGACTTAAGATCTCCTTATATCTTGATACTACTTATGACCTATTCTAGCTAATGGTAGCTCAGTTGGTAGTTATTGGATGTAATATAAACTATATAGAGGTAGTTAAGTGATCAGTGTAAGATTCATCACCATAAAGTAATTATAAGTAATGTTTTATTATGCTCTATTAAAATTGATTCGAGAAATACTTGAATAAGGTATAATGACACTTTGTAAATAGTTTACAAATGCTATTAATGTTATCAATCACTAATGGTGGAGAACTAACATGATTAGACTCAAATAATGTAGAAGCTAATTTCACGCTTTATGTCTAATCAAAACTTTGTATAATAAAAGAATTAAATTATATGAAAAAATCATACACGCAAGATTAGTTAAAACTACTTTGATGTTCCTAAATATTTAACTGGTCGTGATGTATTGCTAGATGTCAATCTTGATCTATAGATATAAATTGTTCAATTAGAGAATTAAATATAAATTAAATGAGTTTAATTTATCTAATCGTAAATAAGATTGTGATTAATTTATGTTCATTGCCAACATATTTGAGAACCTAATGGGTTACACAAAAAGAACAAGTTGAAGAGGGAAAAATATTTTAATCAAGTTGGACTTGATAGTAAATTTTAAGAAACTTCATAATTAAATATATGATATTAAATAAATAAGGATGAATATGAGATATAGGATCTTATTTGGGTATAATTGGTATTTAATTATAATATTTGTAGTTCTAATTAAGAATTAATTGAAATTAGAATTTCAATTAAATTACTAAAATGTCCAAAACTATTATAAATAGACTTAAACTCTACGAGAACTAGCACTCCTTACCTAACTCTCTCCACAACTATTGTAAAGTTATCTCAACTTATTCTGTGGACACCATTCACGCTTTATTATGATTTATGTATTAATGATTTTATAGAATTTAAAGTGATCTTAGTTTTTAAAAAATCAAAATGAAAATTTTTCATAATTATTCCATTACACAAGGATTAGATCCCAAGTCATTTTCCATACGGTGGTATCAAAGAAAACTTTTAATTATATAATTTGATTAAAATTGTTTGATTGTTATTGATCTTAAATTATCTAAAACTATATTTAAATTTAATTATTTTAATCTGAAAAGTTTAGATTAAAAATTTTAGAACTTTGTATTCAATTTAAAACTTTGTATTCAATACAATGTGAAACTCATAATTTAGAAACCTAAAAGAAAACAACCTAAAAAATCAAAGCCATGAAGCATAAAACCATAGTAAACCCAGAATTATTAGAATTACTACTGTCGCTGAGGCTACTTATTAGAATCTAGGTATATGCTTGTGAAGTATGTTGAATAAAGGTGTCTAGATACTGTCGCTGTTGGTTTAATATTTTACTTCTATAATAAGATAACTTATATATAAGGCATCTTATTGTTGTCTTGTTTCTGTTGTGTTAGAGCTATGAGGCTGGTGGTGATGGTTTAAAGGACATATTGTCGTTGTCGTTGGCCTCAAGCTACAACTAGGTGGTAGCATGAACATGACTTCATGGTAGCTGTTAAACCCCTAAGTCCTAATAGTATAATTGTGCAAGTATTGGTGAGCCTTGACTAATGTTTGACAAGAGAAATAACAAAACAAGGCAAAGACTTGCGAGGAAGCAAGGAAGGAAAAAGGGCAATGTCAAGCGTTGGCATGCATTAGTGCCATTGGTGGAAATCTGCTACGAGATGCAAAATTCGGATGTGAGACCAAAAGAATGCTTAAGATGGACATTGAGTGCAAGGTTAGCTAGATCACAAGCATAACGGTGGCATGTGAGAGTTCCAAGGTGACGTAACAAGTTAGATCAAGCATAGTACGAGTTTTGGTAGAGTTTTGGACCTTGTACAAGTTGACTTGGCTAAGGCTGGGTTCTTGAAGGACTAAATACTTAGTGTGTGCTCAAATGGACGAACCATGACTAATGGAGTTGGCATGGAAAAGCACTGGACAAACCAGTGTGCTATTAGCTTGGATGACTAATCATCAATGGATAAACATGAGGAGATCATGGATGTTGTGGCATATAAGATCATAGTAGATGAACATCAGCTCCAAAAGATAAAGATCATATGGAAGGATCATCTGAAAATAGAGGATATCTTCATGGATATGGATAGATCATTCCTAAGTAGATGTTATCTTTTATCTTGTAATTGTTATATAACTTAATCTTATTAGATAGAGTCCTAATTAGATGGGAAAGTCATTTTTATTGATTATTGTGATATAATCTGATAACGATATGATATGATAAGATAAGATAAGATGTGATCTTAGCTAGTAGAGTTCTATTAAGATTCTAACTTGAACATCTAGAGGTGTCTATGAATAGCTCATTTAAGTAGACATGTCAATGGGCTGGCCCGGGGCTTGGGTCGTCCATGGCCCAGCTTGACCTGACCTTAAAAAATTACGGGGCGAGCTTAGCTTAGCCCACGACCGAGGAGGGCCAGAATGACCAGGGCCACGGTCACCCGTCGGGCCTAAGCCGGCCCGGGTGTTTAATACATTTTAAAATTTTTATTTTAAGACAATTTTAAATAAATTGTGGTTGTATTTTTAAATTAATAAATTATAAATTATAACATAATTATTTATAGTAAAATGTAAGATGAAATTACGTATAAATTATACAAAATATTTATATAAAATAAAAGATATAAAATACAAACCAATTTATTTATTAAAAATATATAACAATGATAATGTTGTCATAATTATTTCCTATAAACAAGTCAATTTAAACTTTTTATTTTATTTTCATATTTAGACAATATATACATTATGCATATATGTATTTATATTAATCTTAAAATGAATTAATGGATCAATTCCAAAATAATATATAAGTAATTCAATAATAAAAATAAAAAAGTACAGTATGTTATATTGAAAATAGCTATTATTTTATTAAAACTAGAATACATTTTATAAATTCTTTTGATTTATTTTTATAAATTATTTATATCATTAAGTCAAAAATAGTTCTTTTACTTTTTTTCTAAAATCATTATATTCTAATTAATCTAAATTTATATTCATAATTGTTTTCTCCTATCTAAATTCTAATATTAGAAGATTCATTCCTACCTAAGTCACTCTAATTAAAAGTTTGCTAAGAGTAATTTCCTTAGATCCTTAATCGAAATCTTGATATAAGATATAAGTATTACTTTTAATCCTTCTCATCTTTATAGTGTTATAAGCATATCATAGTTCATAAAATTTATAAATTTTAATCTTTTTCTATATATATATTATGTGACAACTTTAAATTATAACAATATATAATTAATTAATTATGATATAATAAAGTTATTAATTTATCGAATATTAAATTACAAAATATTTATATTTTTTTATTTAAACTAGTTAATATTTCATTTGAATAAAACTATAAGTCACTAAATGAAAGTGTAACATCACTAACTTCTTAATGTTTTAATTAATATTTTAGGTATGATGATAGACTAATGAGTTAAATATTAATACAATTTGTATTAAAAGTCATTAAGTCAGGTTTATATTGAAGGATACTACATACATTTGCATATCATTATTGAAAAAATACAAAAATTAAAATGTTGAGATGTATGTAATGGTATGATTAATTAGGAAATTTAATTCAATTAATTAGAAATTTGTATGAAAAGTTATTAAGTTAATAGTTGTAGTTAGGAAATTCAATTAAATTAATTACAATTTGTTAATTTACTTAAATTTTTATTAATTATAATAAGAGAGAATTGATAAAAACCAAATTCATTAACTATAGAAAATTTTCCTGTACACAAATGATTATCTATATAATTTTAAAAAAAGACACAATTAGGAAATCAGCAGCTGGATAGATTGGAGAGTGGAGACTAAAGGAGCATCATGTGATTATAATTATACTTGTTGGTAAGGTCGTTAACAAACACAGTTTGGATCCAATCATCTGTATGTACAAATATTATACTTTGTAATATAATATTAAAATAAAAACAATATTTAATAATGTAATATTATATAAATAGAAAATTAAAAATACCTTCACCTTTATATATTTGATAAAAATAAGCTTCCTTTGATTAATTTCACTAATCCCCTCTGCATTAATACCTGTGGCTATAGGAAAATAAAAAACATAAGATTAAGTAAGATAATATAAAGGTAAATAAAATAAATATATTAAAAAGAAAGAATTTACCATCAATATCTTTATTATTTAACCAACTTTGAGCATACATAAAAGCTTCCACAATGCGATAATGAAGCCGAGCATGATAAGGAGTAATGACCTGACCACTAGTACTAAATGCAGACTCTAAAGCAACAGTTGATGATGAAATAACTAACAAGTCCTGTGCAATGGCTTGCATGATTGAATAATTATGTGCAGATGTCTTCCCCCATAACAATATATCCAATGACTCACCTTCAGTTTCAGGAACACACTCCTCAGAAACATATCTATCGAACTCCATCGTACTATAAGATATCTTATCCCTTTTCTATTTCAAAAAATTTGAAACAGAATCTGTCAATAATGGGTTAGAAGAAAAGCTCGCATTTGAAACTGAAGTCTGATTTGAACTGCCTACATCCCGATCACCAGTTTGTTGCATTCTGGCTTCATAATGATGAAGCAATTGATACCATAATTGTTTCATGGTATGTAGACATGTTTTAGCTTCACCGACTGTACAATACATTATATATACATTCAACCCCATCCATCTTATATCTCGAGTCTAACACATATAATACTACAACAATATCACCAATCTTATACCTATAAGAATTAAACTTCTCCGTCATCCACTCTGCCATCGTCTAAATGATTTTATTGTATTCAAACATCTACAATCCTAAAACATGCTTTATGTTGGACATAATGCTAAAGATACAGTGCAAAGTTGGATATTTTGTTCCTGAAAACAATTCAGTCCAACTATTGAATAATTTCAACTTCATACAAAGTTCTCTAGCCAAGTCCCATTGATCCTCTGATAGTACGCAGGTATATTGAGAATCCCTTTCGGCTAATCTAATAAATAGCTAAGCTTAAGGGATTGCTGACTCAACATCTTAAAGGTTGAGTTCCACCTGGTAAGACAATTCAAAACCAACTTCTTTGTGCGGGGACTACATAAAATTTTTGCAACATCTTCAAAAGTTTCAACTCTTTTATGAGTCGCACTCCAATATAAAACACTGCTACTAATACACTCTATTGCTTCCTTTATTATCTCCAACCCAACCTTCACAATCAAGTTTAGAATACGTGTAAAACAACGCATATAAAATAACTTACCTTCAGCCAATAAGCTCCCAAGCCGCATCTTATCCTTCAACTTCTCAATCGTAGCATCATTTTTTCTACAATTATCAATTGTGATGAAGGAAACTTTGTTGTCAATGTTCAAACTCATCAAACAATCTTTCAACACGTTTGCCAATTTTTCACTTATATGCAGTATCGGTATAAATCATAAATTCATAAAATAATGAAAAAGTAAATGATAATAATATTAATGAACATAAATTACCTCGAAAGTCTATTGCATAACTTCCAATCATTATCAATATAATATACTGTCACCGTTATGTAACCCTTCTGTTGGTTATTAGCTATCTACATGTCCGTTGTTACAGCAATTTGTCTTTGAACACTTAATAACGATCTTAATGTTTCTCCCTTCTTGTCCTTATAAATTTTGAAAATATCATTCCTCAATGTATTTCAACTTGTAACCTTAAAATTCGGTTGGAGTGAATTGAGAAATATCCTGAATCTATTGCTTTCAACCATAGCTAATGGTTGCTCATCTCCAATAACCATATTAGCCATAAAAATTCTTGATCTATTATTTTCAAAAGTTGTTATGGTCATTTCATTCTTTCCTTTCATAAGGTTAGGGGTCAAAAATGTTTGACCTCCTAAAAC
>JANZXP010000194.1:21918196-21937487 GCA_027576715.1 Erythroxylum flavicans | reverse complement strand
TCACATTTAAGCACAATAAATCACCAAATAAGCATAGAATTAGGAACTAAAACATGCTAGATTTACACACTATCAAAACAAAAGTTTAAAAAAATCAAAGAAATAGTTACAAAAAAATAACAATAAATAAAATGAGAATAAAAATTAAAAATAAAAATAAAAAGATACATAAAAATAATCGATAACATAAAAATAGAGAAGATGATAATAATAATAAAAAATGCATAAATACATACGTAAACAATAAAATAAAGATAGAAAGGTAAAGCATAAATAAAAAAAAGTAAATAAATAACATAGAAGAAAAATAAATAAAATAAAACAAACAAACAAACAAAGAAATTGTAAGAGAGACAAAAAAATTGACTAAAAGTACTTTTGATATAATTGTTTAGGTTAAATATAAGGTACAAAAATTGAGGGGAAAAATTCAGAAGACCTATGAAACATAGAAAAACCTCTCTATGAAATTCGATCATTTAACCTTATCCTATTTTGCTAGAGTTTTCTATTAAGAGCCAATTTTTAGAGTCATATTATTCTTGATAATTTCACCTTAGTTCTTCTCAGGTCTTCTTCTTTTTCTCTTACAGTTTTTAAGTACAATAGTTTTCTATTGAGGGTTTAAGTTCTTGGTAAGTTCTAGTAGAGAATCATATCATTCTTGATAACTTCGCCGTAGTTCTTCTTAAGTCTTGTTCTTTTGCTCTTACAGTTTTTAAGTACAATAATTTTCTATTGAGGGTCAAGTCTTTGGTCAATTATGGTAAAGTTATATTATTCTTAATAACTTTGCCTTAATTCTTCTTAGATCTTCTTCTTTTTCTAGTATAGTTTTTAACTACAGTTTTCTCCCATTTCCTAACAGGAACGTTAGGATGTCTTTTTTAATATATTCGAACCACGTAAGCTTCATCTCCCTTAGTTTATTATCAATGTTAGTCACCATCAATTTGTTTATTATTGCTACATTCTTAATCTTTTCTTTTCTTGTAAAATTACACATCCACATAGTACCTTATCTCCGCCACTATTAACTTTTGGCAATGTCCTTGTTTGATGAGTCAATACTTTGTTGCACAGAGCATGGTTGGCCTAATTAATAGAAGATAGAATTTACCTTTTTAGCTTAAATATTATCTTCTTATCATGTAAAACTTCTGATACCCTTCCATTTAAAGTCACCTTAATTTGATATGGCGAATTATGTCTTCTTCTATCTTGTCATTGCTTTGGATGACGGATCCAAATTACTTAAAACAATATTAATATAGTATATCAATTGGTATCAGAGCTTGTTGTGATTTGATTTATAGCCGTAGAAGGTTAAATCTTACTTGTTTAGAATTATATGGAATCCTATAACACGGAAGGTGAGACAAATTTCTTTTGAATGTTTTAATGATTTCATGGATTGTTTGAATATATTTTTAATGTGTCTTAAACCTTGTAGCATTCCAAAATTCATGTCATACTTGTTTTGATGTTGTTATATGAACATGCTGTAATAAACCCTAAACCTCCCATTATTAATCGGATTACTTGCGACCCCAGTTTTTTCCAAAAGTTTCCCCCCAAAGTGGTTCAAACAAATGAAACAATGGCCCTCTGTGTGTGTGTGCGCTTTGTCGCTGGTGCTAAGAGGCTTGAAGGTTTGCTGCCAGAGTTTTAAGCGTTTCAGAGAAAAAAAACGCAGAAGAGGCGAATCTGGGACGATGAACAGGGGGTTTTGTTTCAGCGCATGTAACGACGTCGTTGTCTCCATCGCGGGTTGGGAAGCTGGGTCGGGGTCGCGGGTCAACGCTGCAGGTCGGGTTTAACGCGCGGATCGCAACATCGTTGATGACGTCATCCAGTTACGTCATCGTGATGTCAGCATAGCGCAGCCACTCCGAGTCAATCGCGGTTATAGGTCGGGTTCTCGGGTTGGTTCGCAGGTCTGTCACGGGTCGCCAGATACGACGTCAGCTAACGTCACTGGGACTGGCTCACTCGCGCCTAATGACACGTATGGCGCGTGAAGGTCGTATGAATATTATTTTTTTGCAGTTTTTTTATTGTTAATTATTTTTAATTTCTAATTTATTAGTAATTTTGTAATAATTTTATGGTCATGAAAATTATTTATGTTGGAATTTAGTTTCTTTTGAGCTTTAACATTGAGATTTGAGTACTTTACTCTCGAAATTTTGACCTGAAATTTTCTATGTAGTCTTTTGAACGTATTTCCTATGACATATATGAAACACTCTCCCAACTAGCACCATTCAAATGTATAACAAATTTTGGAAGCATATTTATGATATTTAAATGTTGGTAAATCGATTTAATTTTCTAGAACTGCTTCTAAATTTTGGAACCTTAGTTCACATGTCCAGAAAGTAAGGATTTAAATAATCTTATTTGGTTGTAAGCCCGCCCATCGCAGGAACAATTCAGATGAGAGCTTGTGTAAATTATTTCTGGAATTTGTTTTGAAGAAATTGCATTATTAGTATACATACCCTATCGGAATGATATTAATGATGTGATATTTTGTGTTTATGTTCTATATTGGTGTTGGTGTTAGGTGTGATTCTTTGTCATTGCTTAAATGTTATATTTTTTATTTTAAATGCCCTATCGATGTTAAATATTGAAATGTAGTATTTAAGATGAGGGAGTGTGCTCATGGACCGTAATTGAGGACCCTATCGACATAATTACAATGATATGAGAGCTCTAAATTTGAAATCAACCATATTTGTTCCCTCCAATATTCACTAAATCTCTTCTGTTGCTACTAAGTCTAACGCAACGATTGCTCTGACTGGGTCCAATTATGAGGATTGGTCGGACTCTATGAAGCTGAGCTTGGCCATGATGAACATGGACATAGCTTTGACAGAAGGCACACCTCCTATGCCATCGCCTGAGTCTTTTGAACATGAAAAGGCTATATATAACAAGTGGCAACATTCTAACAGGGTGTGCCTGATATTCCTATCTTATCAGATGGATAAGACCATAAAGAAAAGCATTCCAGAGTATGCCACTGCAAAGGGATTCTTGAAAGCTGTGGATGAAAAGTTCCTCAAGATTGACAAAGCTAAGAAAGGTCACTATTTGCCTCTTCTGAGTAAGACCAAATATGATGGTCTAAGCAGTGTTCGTGAGCATTGCATGAAGCTTCTGCATTATTATAACAAGTTACAGGATATGAAAGTGGAATTGGGTGAGAGATACCTCACCTGGCAAATTCTTTAGTCCCTGCCTCCACAGTTCAGTGTCATGAGAACCACCTACAATACTACTCAGGGTGAATGGACTGTGAATGAGTTGATTTATATTGTTATTCAAGAAGAAGAAAATATGAAGAAGAGCACATCTCATTCTGTTCAGGCTATTATATTGTCCATGTAAATATGGAATGGCAACAAATTTATCCTCCGACAGCATTTGAATGGCCATATGAAATTGAAAATGCGCTAACATATGACGCTACATCGCAAGGGTATTATGGCCATTACATGCGTGTTTGGAATGAAAGCGACCTGAACATTACTAAGGGATTGCTATTCCCTACAAAACAACTTTTGCATAAGGCTCTTAGATTGTGGCACATACACCATAATAGAGAAATGAAGGTATGTAGAAGAGGAGAGTTTTATGGCAGATATAATGAAGCTGGCAGAAACCCTAGGCCATTTACTATATTTCTTCAGGATTGTGGAATTGAAGCTCAATACACAATGCTTGGTACACCGGAACAAAATAAGATTACTGAAAGGCGAAACCGTACTCTTATGGAGATGGTGAGGTGTATGCTTGCACATTCTTCTTTGCCAGAATATCTGTGGGGTGATTGTTTGAATACTGTTGTCTATATTTTGAACCAAGTACTTAGTAAATATGTGCCCAAAATCCCGCATGAGTTATTTATCGGTAAGAAATCGAGTTTGCATCATTTCCACGTTTGGGGTTGCAAAGCAGAGGTAAGACCTTATGACCCACAATTGAAGAAGCTTAACTCCAGGACGATTAGTGGATATTTCATTGGCTATTACATTGGCTCTAGAGGATGCAGATTTTACTGTCCATCTTATTCGACCAGAATAATTGAATCTAATCTAGCTGTTTTTCTGGAAGATTCAATGGATAGTGGGATAATAGAGCCACGTGATGTTTTCATCAATGTAGAGGGTGTAGATGTATATGTACCCATTGATTTAGTATCCCTGACTCAAGTTGTTCCAGTTGTTGACCCTATTGGAAATGTTGACCTTCCAGTCCCACAACCCTTAATGGAGGGAGGACCAAGTCAAGTAGAGGAGCAAGTGCCACTGATCGAGAAGATCTGAAAGAGTACGTAAATCCACTCAAAGGGATGAGTATGTATATTTGGAGGAACATGAGTACCACATTAGTGACCTATCTTATCCTTGCACTTTTCAGGAAGTTATGGCTAGTCCTCATTCTTCTCAGTGGAAAAATGCTATGGAGGAAGAATTACTCTCTATGGGATAGAATGATGTTTGGGAGTTAGTGGAATTACCGCCTGGTTGTAACACTGTTGGCTGTAAGTGGGTATTTAAGACTAAACGCAACTCTAGAAGAGAAATAGAAAGGTACAAGGCTAGATTAGTAGCCAAGGGCTATAGTTAGAAGAAAGGAATTGACTACAAAGAGACCTTTTCACCTGTTTCTACTAAAGACTCCTTACCTATTGTGATGGCTTTGGTGGCTCATTTTGACTTAGAGTTGCACCAAATGGATGTTAAGATCGCTTTTCTGAATGGTGATTTGTCTAAAAGCGTTTATATGGATCAACCTGTTGGTTTTCAGAAACTAGGTCTGGAGCTTCTTGTATGCAAGTTGAAAAGGTCCATATATGGTTTGAAGCAGCCTCGAGGTAATGGTACTTAAAGTTTCATAATGTTGTCTCTTCGATGGGATTTAATGAGAATCTAACTGATCAATGCATTTATCTCAAGATGAGTGGGGGAAAATTTATCATCTCAGTATTATATATTGATGATACTGCTTGCAAGCAATGATCTGAACCTACTGTGTGAGACAAAGCAAATGCTGTTGAGCCATTTTGATATGAAAGATCTTGGAAATGCCTCTTTTGTTCTAGGCATTCAGATCTATTGTGATAGATCCTAGGGTATACTTAGCTTGTCTCAAAAGACATACATTGAGAAAGTACTATCCAAGTTCGGAATGAAAACTTGTTCCTCATGTGCAACATCTGTGTGCAAAGATGAGATTCTTTCAAAATCTCAGTGTCCTCAGAATGACGAGGAAAGAGCCAATATGGCTAAAGTCCCATACTCATCTGCTGTTGGCAGTCTTATGTACGCTCAAGTTTGCACACGTCCTGATATTACTTATGCTGTTGGGAGATTCTTGAGCGATCCTGGAGTGAAACACTGGAAAGTTGCCAAGAAAGTTATGAGGTACTTGCAAGGTACCAAAGACTATATGCTTACCTACAGAAGATCCAATCATATTGAGGTGATTTGATATACTGATTCGAACTATGGTGGTACTATAGGTGACCAGAAGTCCACTTCTGGATACTTATTCCTAATGGCTGGAGGTGCTATTTCATAGAAAAGTTCCAAGCATACTACCACGACTGGTTCGATCATAGAGGCAGAGTATGTAGGCTGTTTTGAGGTTACTAAACAGGCTATATGGTTAAGAAACCTAATTTCTGGTTTTCATCTTATGGAGAGTGTTTCCAGACCTTTGACCATTTATTGTGACAACTCTGTCTCCGTTTCTTACTCTCGCAATAATATAATCACGGCATGCATCAAACACTTTGACATCAATTATGAGTTTGTGCGAGAGAAGATTCGAGAGTTACAAACCAGTATTAAGCATATAGACACTGAGCTTATGGTTGCAGACCCACTGACCAAAGGCTTGACAGCTATAGTTTTTCAGGGTCATGTAACTCATATAGGCGTTATTAAAATTGATGATGTTAAAGGTTAGTGGGAGTTTGGTAATGTATGGCATTTATTAAACTGATTTTTATGTAATTCAGCTGTTTATGCCTCGAGACACTTACGGACCATTGTTATTCTATTGTTACTGTCCTTATTGTTATTATTGTTTAATGCCATATTTTGTTCGCGTGCGAATTATGTCATACTTATATTGTATAAGAGAGATAATTTTTTTTTAGTCTCAATATTGAATTTATACTTATACAACATGTAGTTGATATAAGGGTTGTAAAGACGTTTTAGTCTCGTTGTGATAATAAGAGACATTTTGTTTGAGTCTCGATTTTGTGATACTAAGAGTTTGTGTCAGATATGTTGTCTCAATAGGCATCCTTGTTGGATGTTTGGACCGTTATTTAGGACTACATATGGATTATATTTGGTAGTGTATGTCCTAAACCCAGTTATCCACATTACTCAAGTTAATTGGGATATGATACTTTGACCTGTATGATGTTCAATGACCCCATCAGACACGACTTCTGCATATTGGGTATTTGTCGTCTCGTTTGGTTTGAGGCTTGTTGTTGATGTTTACGGCGCTTGCTCTTATAATTGACTAGTTGTTATGGTCACATCACTGTGACATTGAATCGAAAAGTATTTTTAGAAAAAAAAACTCTTGATTCATGTTAATTCAAGTAGGAGAATGTTAAATTATGAACTAAAATTAACCATAATTTAATATTAAAATCTTAGATTCAATATTATGTCAATTATTAGGGTGTTGTAAAGCTGCATTAGGCTTTGTCGTATGTGTAGTGAAATAAGGTTACTGGGCCATATTATTAGGCTAACTATTAATGGGTAGGTTAATCCATAAAGCCTTAGGGTTTACATGGAGGGTCCCTGACCTCTGTCATTATTTATGTGTAGTTACTCCCCATCTGGTAACTACTCTAATCAATCGCATATTGTGGCCAAGAGGACAAAATCACTCTCCAACTTCTCAAAACAGGGATATGGATCTATCAATCGTTCTAAGTATTTCTAAACTACATTCTATAATTTACATGTCATAAATTAATCATAGTTTGATAATTGTACGAGACAACATTCTTTCACCCTGAGCCACTCACGGGCTCGCTACTGCTAGAACGAGACATGAGTAAATGTATCTTGGGAGATAAATTGCAAGGGAAGCTACAAAAGGAAGGAGCACTGGTAGATTACAAACTGATAAGTCGCTCAATTAACTCGCTTATAAGTCACAGGCCACAGGTTCGTCTCATATTAGAGTCGAGTGTAAAGAATGAGTCATTTCCAGGGTATATATATATAGTATAAAATCAAAGCAAAATTGGTGGCATGTACTGTATTTTCGAGAACATTAGTCTCTATTAAGACCTGGGGTGGCAAATGATGTCCAATAGCTTATTCCATCTTTTGCCAAACTCCAAATTGGCACTAGATTCTCTGTATACCTTGTTGTAATCCTATTTTGCGTAAAAAAATAACATCATTTTATGTTTATTTATACTCAAAATAATATTATTTTTAATTAGAATATGGTTAAAATAGGATGTTTATCGGCTCCTCAAAACTGCCCACAATCTTGTACCAAGCCCAATCGTAGAACCCACAATATCGGTTAAGGAGATGTCATTCTGTCTCACTCATGTTAAGATTTACCTATGATTTCACTCGCCTCATGATGCACAAGTTTGAACGACGTATCAAACTAGAATCATCTTGCATCTCCGAATCCCAATTATTCACTTGTTACTAAAATCTCCAACATAATTACACGTTAACATATTGTATTCTTCAAATTGGATTTGTAGCATAAGCTGCTCAGGATGTTTCTCAGCTCTAACTTGATGGGCTGAAGTTGATAAGCCATCAAATTCTTTTTGTGTCACTACATATATACAGCGTATGAATTAACTAGTTTTACATTTGAAAATGACTAAAACGCTCTTGAGAAAAGGACTGAATATTAGTCGAATTCCGAAACCAAAAACTCCTGCATATTACGGCAAAAATTTTAGTAGTCTCAATTATTTACCTGCCATCTTTTGATAATGGATTAAAAAAAAACTCAGGAATTGGTGCTTAGTCTTCGCTACAATTAAACTTTCTTCGTCTTTTTCTGCTGTTTGCTTGTGCTTCCATGCTAGGGGTGTGGACAACACCACTTGGATCTTGGCTTGCAATACGGATTATTTAATTTGATTTTCTTTCTTAAATTTGTCTAATGTCTGATTGCTAGAGTTAGATGAGAGTGTAATTTTGCAGAAATTTCAAATGATAAAGGACGTAAGTTGATGTTGGGATGCTGCGAATGAGGAGCCTAAACAATTGCTTATTTAGATCAAGGTTTCAAAATGAGATCTTCAAGTCTTGTTTTTGAGGGATTGAAGAGTGATGAATCACCACACGAAGTAGACGATAGTGATCAAACAACTGATGATGTGAAGAAGGTTTATGGGAGAATTGAAGGTCTGAATAAGGAACTCACCCATTCGCGATTTATTTCTTTTCAACAAACTTCACACGTTCAAGATTTGTTTTCTTTCTCTTGTTTTTGTTTATTGCTTGTGACCAAAGAATTCCTGTTCATGCTTTTCTTCTGGGTAGTTTGGCGGGAGATTGTCAAAAGTTGAATCTCACAAACGCCAAAATAGGTCATCCACCTCATACCTCACCCCTGAAAGTTCCAAGCCGCCATGTTTAATGTTCCACAAGAAGAGACCCTTAGCCACATCTTATTCAAAAGAATCTCACAGTTGTTTCTCTAAGGTTAACAGAAGTGAGAGCAATGAACCGTGTGATAAAACCACCATTTTCAATGGCAACAAAGAACTCCATAATCAAATTTATTGCATCACCTTAGCAAATTGAACTTCCATAACAAAAACTAACATGATCACATGGAAATCGCCCACGAAATGCAATCAAAAAAGCAATTGCCACCAACCATGGAGTTGAGATCAGAAGGAAAAAGCAGAAATTCTAGGGGTTAAATAAGCCTAATAGCAGTAACAATAATAACTGCTGTGATTTCTCAACAAAAAAAAATAACTGCTGTGTAGAAACCCGATATACGATCTTTGCAGCCCCAATGGAATGTAGATGTTGTTCAAAGCAATGTTTCTGTTTCAAGTATGCCTTGCCTGGAAATCCTTCATGAAAGCAACCAACTTCTCCACTCCAGCTAAAGGCATGGCATTGTAAATACTCGCTCGCATGCCTCCCACCGACCTGTGACCCTTAAGCTGCACCATCTTCTCCTTAGCAGCTTCTTTGATAAACTCAGCTTCCACATCAGACTTTTCAAGTGTAAAAGGAACATTCATCAGCGACCTCACAGACTTATCAACAGGGCACCTGTAGAAACCATTACTCTCATCAATTGCATTGTACAGCAGCTCTGCCTTCTTCTTGTTCTTCTTCTCTACCTCCTTCAATCCACCTTGGGCCAAAAGATCCTCAAACACCAACCCACACATGTAAATGCAAAAGCAAGGAGGAGTATTATAAAGCGAGTTGTTGTCTACATGTATCTTGTAGTCCAACATCACTGGTGTGATCTCTTGAGCATTCCCGATCAGATCTTTCCTGACAATCACGATTGTAACCCCAGATGGCCCTACATTCTTCTGAGCACCAGCATAGATCAGACCAAACTTGGTAACGTCCACAGGCTTGGAACAGAAATTGGAAGACATATCAGCTATCAGAAGCCCATTTCTTGGAGTTGGGTAATCCTTAAACTCAACCCCATGTATGGTCTCATTTGCACAAATATGCAAATACTTGGCATCTGGGCTCTGTTCCAAACCGTCAAAAGACGGTATCTTTGTGTACTTCTCTGATTTTCCAGACCAAATCACCTTAGGCTTGCAATATTTCTGCGCTTCCTTGAACGCCTTATCTCCCCACGACCCAGTAACCAAATAATCAACAGGATCATCGGGTTTGCACAGATTCAAAGGGATCGCAGCGAACTGAGTAGTGGCGCCGCCTTGGAGAAACAGAACAGCGTAATCTTCTGGGATATTCAAAAGAGCTCGAAGATCGGACTCAGCCTTTTGAATAATTGAAAGAAACTCCTTTCCTCTGTGGCTCATTTCCATGACACTCATGCCCGATCCGTGCCAGTCATAGAGCTCGTCTTGGGCCTTATTGATGACGCGTGCAGGCAAAGTGGCGGGACCCGCCGCGAAGTTGAAAACGCGATCGCCGGAGTCTTGTGTCTGAGCTTGGAATGATGTCTTCGGGGCTGTTGATGTGGCGGCGCATCTGATGGAAAAAGGTTTAATCTTGGCGGTGAAATGGGGGAAAGAGGCCGCGCCTGAGGTGACGTTGGGTACAGAGAGGTGGTTTCTATTAGGGTTTTGGAGGAGAACAGAGTTTGACGTTGAAGTGAACTTCGCTGCCATTGTTGGACAGAAAGAGAGAGAGAGGAGTGCTTGTGTTGGGAATGATAATGAATGCAAAAAGATCCGAATCCAAAGGGAAATATATAGAGAGAGAGAGAGGCGTATTAAGTTCGAAATTAATTCAAAATTAATTCATTGGTTCTTGTTCCCGGCATATTATATGTTGTCATTTATGTGCATCGCCCCAACCTTTTTAACTCAAAATTAATTCATTGGTTCGTGTTCCCGGCATATTTATGTGCATCGCCCAAGTCTCTCTGATTTGCATTGTTCAAGTCCCACTCTTTCAAGTTTCAACCCTCAGAATCATAACAAAACTTGGTATTTTGTCACAATGACCAAAATCAACAGAAAATGAAAAAGAAAATTCAATCTAATTGAATTAATCTGTGGAGGCTACAGGGTTCAATAAAAAAGGAGAACTAAGGAGGCGGAAGATCAACTAGAAAGAGTGATATCAAAGCACCTGAAGATCAAACCATTTCCCCCTATCTTGTTCACAAAAGATCATATTCTCGTCATGCTTTTTTTTTTTTACGAGACACTAAAGAGACCATAGAAGGGACGAGAGAATATCCAACTCTGACCTTTGCTGAGTTATTGTGTGCAACTCCACCATCTATATCATGTAAAGTCAGTACACTAGCTGTACACATTTCCGGACTCGGTTGTTAAACTTTGGTTTCTAACAGGAAAGCTGCCGGTTCCAATCTTGATGCATACCCAAACTTGGATGTATTGTACTTTCTGTATACCCCAGTAAGTTTCCCTGTTGCTGCCTTCTGATGAAATCCAACCATTAGTCTTGAGCACTCTCTGTCACATTGAAAGAGAGTATAGTTAGGCAGTATTTTCTTTGATCAAGTACGAAACACATTTGACATAAGGAGACGAACAGGGAAGGGAGAAGAAAGCTCACAGGAGCTGTTCTTCTGAGTATTTAGTATGCCACTCGCAGGTCCTACTC
Organism: Erythroxylum flavicans; assembly: GCA_027576715.1. Taxonomy (NCBI): domain Eukaryota; kingdom Viridiplantae; phylum Streptophyta; class Magnoliopsida; order Malpighiales; family Erythroxylaceae; genus Erythroxylum; species Erythroxylum flavicans. The sequence goes on along the minus strand of JANZXP010000194.1, from coordinate 21,926,133 downwards.
CACTGCTTGAAACCGTAGAGAGTGCACTGAGCAGTGTAAATAGCTGAGGCCGCTAACAAAGATGGAGGAAACTTGAGCATCTCATATTCCACAAGGGAAAGCTCAATGAAGAAGAAGGACATTTGCTCGAGCTGCATTTGTATCAGAGCTGCTTAAATTTAGATACTTTCCAGAGAAGTTGATTCACCCATGACTTACTCTACTCGAATGGAGGTTATACATGAAAGCATTTTTACAAACCTTCTTATCAGAATGAGCAGCCTTTAGAAACCTTTGCATAAACACATATTGTGTTGGCAATGACATATTAAATTGTAATTTGTTAAGGATCAGATTTTCCTGCAAGGAACAAATGCTTACTTGTTAAGTGAAGTTAGGATTTTATTGGACTCGAGGAAGATTCAAACACTAAGAAAAAGGTTACCATTTCAAGAACTTCTTTCCTGGTATATGCTTTATCTGCTATAAGAATCAGATCTCCCACTACTGGAACAGAAACCTCCTCATACTTGCATGCTAAGAGCATAGCAACTAAGCCAACTAACTGAAGCTTCTTCCTTACCACCGCCTGTTGGGACAAAAATCTGTCAATAAGATTGACAGTTAAAAACAATGTCTCCTTCATTAGGTCAAACTTGTCATGAACCTGTTGATTCAACCAAGAAATTAGTGACGGTTCACTTTGAGAAACAGGACTGCCATTTCATAGTGGTTTGTAAGAAATGTAAGGATCATATCATGAATAGTTTCAGGCATATTGTTGAAAAGGAAGTTCAGAATCACCTCAATAAGCCAGTCAATCAATATAGCTCTCATCTTCTCATTGATATCAAACTGCTGTGCAATATATGTTGGTGGAACACAACTAAAATTCTGCAAGGATTAATTGTTGCATCAGAAACGACTTTTAATTAAAGAAATGCTATTTGAATTAATAAGGGGATCAAATTTCTTAGTTGAGATAGACCAAGAATGCTTTTAGTTGGTGTATATATATACGTACAAGTTAATACTAGATTATCTTGCTTATTAAGACATTGTGTTAAGCAACAGAAATTGAACTTGTTCCTTATTCATGCATGTAAGATTGTTTTCTAACATAATTCCCTTCTCAGCATGTGTTAAGACTTCATAGTTCTGGTTACCTCAATTCTTCTGTAATGGGCATACAGATCTTCCACATAATCAACAACCGACAGTGGGTTCTTTCCATCACAACCATCAATATCCAGAATGGGTTCTTCAATTATATCCTCCATTTCAATCTCCTCCTAGAAAGTTTGCGTCATCCATTTAAAGTTCCGGTATTTGGAATCAAGATATTGCCATGAGAACTGGTGGTTTATTTGAGAGAAAGATCGAATACCATTTGATACACTTCATAAGGGCTTGCTTCTGTGTGTTCTAAAAACATTGGTTCTGAACAGTCCGTCGGTTCCTTATTGTCTTCAACATCTATGAATATACAGTCTCCAAAAGCATTGCTGCTTGGAGCCGATTGCTTCTGTTTCTTAATTTCCTGTTAAAGAGATACAAGAATTTACTTATGCTGCCCCTTATTGAGAAAGAAAATTTGAGCTACTCCTCGAATAGAACAGAACATACCTTGGGAAAATCCATATTCGTGCCTGACAATTGTGCAGCAAATTTCCTGACATGACAAATGAATATTAGTAGAGTCATTCAGAAAAGGGTTATATAAGAACTGAAGAGGTACAACATTCATGCTTTGTGATCTCGGACTCAATTACTTCTTGTTTAGTTGTTTTCTCTAACTGAGGATGAAATTTGAATTTTATTTCTTTCTTTTTCTCTTTTGCTGTCCCCCCTACCCTTTCAGCAGACAAAGAAGATGGAAGTGGAAACATAAGGAAAAGCAGTTCCATGACCGTCTCAAACCTTGTAATTGGTCGGTGCACAGGATTTGTTGGGTTCAATTGACAGGATCTGTGATACCTGAGCAGGAGAAAGCAAAATTTGTCTTAAAAGTTTAAGAAGTATACTGTCTTGGAACTTCACATTTAATTAGTATCAAGAAAATTACTCTGAAAATCCTCTCTTGTTGACAACACGAGGGCATCCTTCTGATCCCACAACATTCTGACTTAACATGCTTAAAACTCTTCTGTTGTGTCTAATCTCTTGTCCGAACTTTCTGCTGCCCATCCCTAGACCTCCTACTACAGTGAGAAGTAAACACGTACAAAAGAACCACAAAATCCCACCATATTAGTTGACAAGGAAAACAGCAAAAGAACTCCAACAATGCCTCAGAATATCATACATTTTCTACCTGGGAAATTTGCGGGTTTGATGATGTTCGGATTGTTCTTATCAGATACATTCATTTTTTTTTTGCAAGAAACCAAAAAAAAAAAGGTATCTTCAACAAAATAACCGAACAAATCAAACACCAAAAACACCCTATGAGAATCCACTGAACAGTTCACCCAATGAGCATCTACAGAACAGTTTAGTGTGGGGGTCGATGAGGAGGTGGCAGCATTTAAAGGAGGAGGCTTAAAACCAGACAGTGAAATGGAAGGAGGTGTGTGTGTGTAAACGCTAGTAAAGGAAGACGACTTATAAGAAAGGGCATGTGCCTAGAGTCTAGTAGCTTTCCATTTTTTTCCTACTCTTTCTGTGTTTTTAATTAGTTTAAAAACAACGGCTAGTGAATATGTGACCGTTGGTGCAGCCACTCTCGACTCTCGACTCTCGACTCTCCTCGCGTATCCTAGGTAGCTAGCAACGGTCAGTTTTATGGTTGACATGTGGCGTTGTTTTTTTCCTGCTCCCATCATATATTCCTATTGGCTTGCTTCTGCTGCCGCTCCTGTACGCTCTTCCCAACTCTTGGCATTTGTGGGCCTCAGTTCTAATGATTCTGAGGAACTCATAATTCATTGCTTGTTTTGTCTTTTCTTTTTTTGGATAATAAATACTAAATATGTCAATGAAGTACGCCTCTTAGCACGCACTTCAGACAAAAATGTTAATCTTAAGTTAGCATTCAGAAATTTCTTATCATTGGATGTACTGAAATGCTTTCGAATACTACAGGATCTTGAGTAATTAATAAAGGAAAAAAGACGCCATAGTGAACGTGAGGTGCTCATTTCTGGATTAATCAACCGACAACCTCAGTTTCTTAACCCTTTTCTTTTGATAAAAAACACCTCAGTTTCTTAGTATACAGATTTTTGCATCCTTTCCTGCACTGGAGAAGACTAAAATGGGATGCTGCTCGTTCATACCCTCCCCAGTGTCCTACCTTTTTCGTGGTTTTTAACTATGATTGTCTCAAACAGCCAAATTGACAATTCAACAGTTGTTGATGTTTCCTATAACAAGCCAGTGTACATTAACAATTCACTCAAGTCGGGGGAGAACTGCTGCAAAATGAGTGCTTGTCACATGGAGGAAAAGAGAGTTATCAATCCTTTCTTAATTATGCATGAATGCCATCTTTTTTTCGGTGGCATCATTTGTCGAGACTAGGTAGCAAATGCCGATGGCTTTTCTTCTTAACCAACTCCTGTTCTCTATCCCGATTCATCTTGTTCGTCACCTCCTGCAATAAAGTGTGATCTTTCTTCTCCCCCAACTTCATTTTCTCTTCCTCGCTCAAATTATGCTTCTCGCATGACTTCTTATGCTACCTTGCTTGATCCTGATGTATCCCACCCTCCACCTCTCTTTGATCACATATCTCTCGTACTTCACAATTTTCATCCTTGTATAAACTATTCCATGACAATACCGTTCTGAGAAAAGCATTCCGTCTTTACCAATTGTCTGTTCTTATACATTCCTTTCTCTGATTCAGGACCAGATGGCAAGAGAAGTCTCATTTTGTCTTTCTCGATCATAACTTGATGATGTACTCAGTAAGAGAGACTCAAATTACATTACTCCCGCGTACGCTCTGCCTCCTGTTCAACAAGCCCATCACCTAAAGTTTCCAAAATAATTCTTCCCATAACAAATCTAGTCTCTTGCAGATTTCCTTTTTCAAGTAAGGCATAGTCAATTGCACAATTATCCCTTCCTTTATTGAAGATTCAACGCCATTCACCGGCACATTAAAAAGTTCAATAACACTATTCCTTGTTTTCTTGGGAACAAATACCTGATGCACCACAGCTTAGATGTTAGTAGAAAACAGATGTATGTGCTAGATTTGGAACTATTTGCATTTTTTCATTTAGAACCAAACCATAATTTTAATTTATTACTGCAGATTCGCAACTTCAATAAAGAAACTCAAATCCATTTTGAACGACAAAACTTGATTGTTAGATACAGTTATTCACACTTGTGCTTTTTAGCACGTTGGTAGTGTAGCAGGGCACCCTTATTTACGTAGCTCAATCTGCAATCTATAGTTTAGCTGCCTATCAGGTATAGGGGATGCAAAACAAGTTCAAAAATTCAGAAGTTATATCTTTGATCACGTGTTACGTAGGCAGCGTAAGGACAATTTAAAGAGCAACCCAAGTAGGAAACTTTTCAATCAACTATCTCAGTACTTTTCGTAAAATAAAAAGGTAAGAGTGGCTATGAGTTCTCAATCTACCGTTCCCGCTGTTAGCGACGGCGGTCTTTTTCAGTCCCAGGATGGTTCTCTTCCTCGGTCTAATAAAGAATTTGATCTTCTTACTCAAAGTAACAAAAAGATCAAATTTGGGGATGGTCCTTTCACTTATGGGGAGCTGTTCACCGATTTCAAGATGCTACCAAGGAGGGTCATGTGATGGCAAGAGAAAGGTGGCTTATTGTGACATGGTGCGCAATCTAACACCTAGAGCTGATGGTGACGAAATGATTGAAGTTGATTTTTCTGATTCCGATGAAGAGGTAGGTGAACAAGAGAATGAAGATGTTGAAAGAGCTCCTATTCTCAATTTCTCTCTGGAGGATAAACGAATTATGTGGGCTAAATGGAAGCTCTCCTTACTGTAAAAGTTCTGGACAGAAAGGTGGGATTCAAAATTTTGGAGAAACGACGCACACAATTGTGGGCAAAGAGGGCACCTATTTCCATTGCTGACTTGGGCCATGATTTCTTCTTGACTAAATTCATTAATGAAGAAGATTTCTAGGTTGCTCTCTTAGGTGGACTATGGATGACTGGAGACCATTATCTTTTTGTTCAAGAGTGGCATCCCAATTTCAATCCTGCGGATGCCACCATAGACAAAATTATAGCATGGGTTAAAGTGCTGGGATTGCCTATTGAATATTACCGTAGAATCTTCTTTAATCAATCGGGCAATCCCTTGGGAAGGCTCATTCGCGTTGATGATACTACTAATTTAGCCAGCAGAGGTAAGTGTGCCAGATTTAGTGTGAAACTTGATCTTTCAAAGCCTATAGTTCCTAAATTTAAAATGCGAAGGAGATTATGGAAGATTGAATATAAGGGCCTCCATATGGTGTGCTTTAAATGTGGTATTTGTGGCCGTCGTGATATTGATTGCTCAAAGGATGCTCCAATAGTTATTGATAATGGGGTAAATATGGATGATGGAAATAAAACATGAGTTAATGGTGAGAATGGGTGTTATTGAAATGCAGGAGCCCGTGATTAGGCCAAAGGTTCTACAAGATTATGGACCCTGGATGTTAGTCACAACATGGTGTACTTGGTGCAAGAAATTTTGCTCAAGAAAATAATGTTTGAAATGATTTCAAGGGGAAAACTAATCCAAAAAGGAAAGAAGCAATGATTGCTTCTACTGTTATTCTAGGGTCTCGAATTGTAGCTTTTGAAAATGATGAGGAGGAGGAACTTTCTGCACAGATGGTTATCTAAAGAGCCCAGCTAATGTTTGACAAAATGCCTTCACCCATGGTGGCTAAAGAAAAGTGTGTGCATCCTACAAATGCATCTGCTGGACCTTCTCCTTCTAAAGGTTATAATTTGCATCATTATAGTGAGCATCCTACCCCTGCTATGAGTTCGACAAAGGACGCTCTACGTGTCTCATCCCATTTGTCAAGCTTACCTGTTAGGAAAGAAATTATTGCTAGCTCACGGCCCTCTAACCCTGACACTATTTCAGTTCAGCCACATTCGGGATTTCATAAGGTAATCTCTGGCATTCCTCCTATTCTTAGTTCTTTATCAACTCCCGTCGAGTTGTCCAACCTGCTAGAACGAGAGCAACATCCTCCGGATCTAGGAGTAACTATTAAACATGTGTGATTATACCAGTGAAATGGAGCAATGCCTAGACGCAGACCACCTGATGGTTTAATTATGGTACCTCCATCTTTACTGGTGATTATGATGGTGTCTCTGCAATGGAGACTATGGTTCTAGAGACTCCCTTGGAAGAAGATTGCTCTTGATGCACGGAATGTTGAAGTCCATCTTTCTTTTGTTTTTTATGATCAATTTTCTTTATTAGAATTGTCGTAGGGCGAAAAGTAATGGGCTCCATAGCATTCTTAAAGTTATGCTTCGTCTTCACAATGCTGATTTATTAATTATTGCATAATCTAGAGTTAGAAAGGATGATGTCGATAAAATTGCTAGAAAACTTAGTTGGTCCTTCCTTTTTAGAATTGATCCTAATGGGTGTTCTGGTAGATTATGGTTGCTTGTTTCTAAGCAATGGGGTGGTGTGACTGTTTCTTGTTTTACTGAGTCGCTGGTCCATTTACAAATTTGAGAGCGAGATATTAGTTGGTGGTTAACTCTTGTATGTTGGCCCTGGGTCCCCCAAACGGATTTTATGGCGACTACGTGTTACTATTGGGAGTTTATTTGAATTTATTATAATTTTGTATTTTGAAAATATGGCAATAAAATAAAATACATTATAACATTTAAATTTAATTAGAGACTAGGCAAGGATAATTCGTGGTGGGATCGTATAACAAATATAGACATAAAATTAAATTGTTCAAAAACAAATTATTTAATAAAAATAATTAATACACAATTTATTAAAGAATATCAATTTAAAAGAAACAGATAATAGCAATTTTTAAAATGAAATTACCCCAAATATTACCCCACAATTTATTAAAAATTTTTCCATAACAAAACGAACAAAGAGTAATTAATTTGGGTGTAAGAAGCATTAATAGCAATTTGTGTTCTTAAAAAAAATGAAATTCTCAATTCAAAAGGGCAAAAGTCGCAGGTGTCTGAAAAAAAGGTCGGTATAACTAAGCAAGTCACGATCGTAACGTGAAACGATCGTGACTTTAAAAAAAAGCTTGCAAGTCGCAATCGTTATACGTGACGATCGCGACCTTAAGCACAAGCTCTGCCCATCACGATTGCCCCTCGTCGCGATCGCGATTCGCAGGAATATTCGGGCTGATCACGATCGTGATTTTGATTTTTTCCGCCCGCGTCACGATCGCGCCTTGGTCGAGATTGCAAATTGGTGAAAAACCGCACAGTCGCGATCGTGATTTACGTGTCAGAGTCGCGATCGCAAATTGGTGAAAAACCGCACAGTCGCGATCGCACAGCCTCACGATTGCGACTTTTCCCCAATCAAACATCTTTACTTCTAATCAACATATCTTTCAATCCAGAAATTCAAAAATTACAAACTATATGTCATTAGAAATCTAAGATCAAGACCTACAACTTTTATGAAGACAACTTTGTCTGATTTCGCATATATCGTTATAAATTAATCAATTAAGTGAAGGTTACCATTTAATCTAAATTAAACACCAATTATGTAAAATTGCACCCAAACACAGCTACTTTAAAAAGGTCATAACTTCTACACCTGACGTCCCAAAATTTCGATCTTTATAGCGATAAAAAGCTAAAAGGATAATCTATAACTTTTATGTAGACCACTAAGCCCAATTCTACCTAGATCGGTGCAGTTTATCCATTGAAGTTTCAGTTCACATCTTTACCAAATTTCCTGTTTTTACTCATCCATTCACAAACAATT
>JANZXP010000194.1:21869442-21908340 GCA_027576715.1 Erythroxylum flavicans | reverse complement strand
CTTTCTTTTAATTCCTACCACCATATAAAATTTATAAGATACCTTATTAGGCTCCAAAAATTCCTAATTCATAAATTTTAATCTATTTTCATGCTAGATAATTTAATAAAATAATTAAAATAAAATAAAAAGATAAAAATCCTAAAAGCAGGATCCAACATGTATATGTCAATCCAGATTCCAGCAAAAAAGAAGAGTTTTGGACAGCTATGAAAAATTTCAAAATGGACTCTTTGTCTCCTTGGGCAGCACTAGGCAATTTCAATGATTTTTTGCTCTCTTCTCCAGATTCCAGCAAAAAAGAAGAGTTTTGGACAGCTATAAAAAATTTCAAAATGGACTCTTTGTCTCCTTGGGCAGCACTAGGCAATTTCAATGATTTTTTGCTTTCTTCAGAGAAGAGAGGATTTAGACCTCCTAACATGAATAGATGTTTGGCCTTTTAGTAGAATTTGAAACTTTTAGGCCTTCATGATATTGGTAGCGTTGGTCCTTAATTTACATGGCGAGGGCAGAAGAGGGGCTTTTGGCAGAGCCCTTCCACACATTAAATCGGATCACCATCCAAATCTTCTTAGGCTTTTTCATTCTAAGCCTCCTATGATGAAACCTTTTCGTTTTGAAGCTGCTTAGTTATAACATGATCAGTTCATCGATTTTGTGCATGATCGTTGGGATTGTACTGCTTCTCTTTATGTGTCTCTGCAAGAGATGTCAACTCACCTGAAGGATTGGAATGTCAAGGAGTTTAGGAATATTTTAAAAAGGAAAAGACAACGTCTTGATTGAATTCAGGGCATTCAAAAAGCCTTGCCAACTTCTAACAATAACTTTCTTGAAGATCTAGAAGTGAAGCTTCTAGAGGATTATAAAAAAATTTTGGACCAGGAGGAAATTTTCTAGAAACAAAAGTCTCGTTGCAGAGGGATTCTTTAAGGAGAGCACAACACTTCTTTCTTTCATCTCTCTATAATTATAAGGCAAAAAAGGAACAAAATTGAATGCTTAAAAGATGTTGAAGGGCAATGGGCATGGGATAGTGATATTCTTAAACAAATGGCAAGGGACTTCTTTCTCCAGCTTTATTATGCTGATTCCACAGTCACGCCTTCTTTATTTACAGTTCGTTCTTTCCCTCCTTTGAGCAATACAGATTTCTCTATTCTTGTGGCACAGATTTCTAATGAAGATGCCAAAAGGACTGTTTTTAACATGGGGTCTCTTAAAGCCCATAGACCTGATGGGTTCCATGCAATCTTTTATCAATCGTAGTGGAATACAGTGGCTTCTCAAGTTAACCATTTTTGTCTCTGAAGTGTTTTCCAATTGTGCCAGGATTAACGATGTAAACAAAACCTATATTGTGCTTATTCCTACGATCTCTCAGCCTCAGTCTATTACTTAGTTTAGACCAATTAACGTATGCAATACTAGCTATACTAAGATTTTGGTCTCCAAGTTAAAGCCTTTGATGCCTAAGCTCATTAGCCCTCATCAAAGTGGTTTCATTCCTGGAAAGTAAATCACTGATAACATTATTACAGCTCAAGAAATCTTGCACTCAATGAATTAATGCAAAAGCAGGAGGGGTTTTATGGCTATTAAAGTAGATCTTTAAAAGGCGTATAACAAAATTAGTTGGAAATTCCTTCATGAAACTCTTTATTTAGTAGGCCTTCCTAGTAATTTGGTGATGGTGATCATGAGATATGTTACTTCGACTTCTTACCAACTTCTTTGGAATGGAGAAATTACAGATGCTTTTACACCTACCAGAGGTGTTCGACAAGGGGACCCTATTAGTCCCTACCTCTCGTTCTTTGTATTAAATGCCTCTCTCATCTTATAGCTGACGTTGTGCAAGTTGGTAGATGGATTCCCTTTCAATTTGGTAGATTTAGTCCTAAGGTTTCTCACTTGATGTTTGCGGAAGACCTATTATTTTTTTGCAATTGCTTCTAAAAAACAAATGCATGTTATTCATCAATGTTTGTAGGACTTTTTTTGTGCTACTAGTCAGTCAGTTAGTAAGCCTAAAACTTGGCTCTTTTTCTCCAAAAATACTCCTAGGCACGAGCCACATGCTATCATATTGTTATCTGGATTTCCTTTAACTGAAGACCTAGGGAAGTACTTAGGAATGCCCCTTATTCACTCTCGAGTGACTAAGAAGACTTACTGGAGTTTGGTTGACAAAGTTCAGCAATGGTTAGCCACTTGGAAGGTCACCAACTTGTCAATGACAGGAAGAGTCACGTTATACAACCCTGAGTCGGCGGCTTTACCAATGTATGCTATGCAGTCCACGAAAATTACAAAAGGTATTATTTCTACAATTGAACAATTGTGTAGGAGTTTATATGGGGTTGCACCGGTTCTATTAAAAATTTACACTTAGTTAATTGGAATGATGTGTGTATGCCTAAAACTAGAGGTGGATTGGGAGTTAAAAACATATGTCTACTTAATGATGCTTTTTTGCTTAAATTGGCCTAGAAATTGTTTATTGGGTGTAATGGTTTATGGAGTCAGGTGTTGCAAGCTAAGTATTTTAATTTGGAAGATAACAGGATGGTCCCTAAAGAGGAGGGCATGAATTCCTTGGCTAGCCATCTGGTCAAACTTTGGGAAACTCTTTCAGCGGGCATTGGCTGGTTAGTTGGTGATAAGAATATGACTAGTTTCTGGTGGAATTTGTGGGTCCTGGGGCTAGTCCTTTGGCCCAATAAATAACTTGTCATCTTTCTTAATATTGCTTCCCTTAAATCAAGTTAGTAGAAATTTATCATTCCCAACAATTTCTTCAGTTTGTAAAACAACTTAGGCTTTAGTGGTTTAGTAAAAACATCTACAACTTGTTCTTTAGCGTGACAATAATTAATCATTACTTCCTTTTCAGTTACTAGCTCACAAATTTTGTGAAACCGAATGTCTATGTGCTTGGATCGCCCATGAAAACTAGATTTTTGATCAGTGCTATTATGGAATTATTATCTCAGAATAATTCTTTTGGAGCATCTTATTTTTGATGTAATACTTTAGGCATTCTTCTTAGCCATACTACTTGTGTAGCATAACTAGTTACTCCAATATATTATACTTCAGCCATAGATAACACAACTATGGGTTGTTTCCTTGAAGACCATGATATTGCACTAGTGCAAAGATGAAAAACATACCCTGATGTGCTTTTTCTTGTTTCTATATCTCCACCCTAATCACTATATGTGTAACCTACAAGATTCACATAGTTGATATTTGTATAAAAAATTATTTCATTCAAAATACCTTTGATATATCAAAAAATTCTTTTTGCTCTTTCTAAATGACAGGTACAAGGCTCCTCTATAAATATGATAAATAATCCAACTCTAAAAACTATATATGGTCTAGTTGTAGTTAAATACCTCAGACTTCTAATTAAACTCTTGTAGTAAGTTGAACTTATAGGTCTCCCTTTATCTTCTTTTATATGTTTCAATTTTTCTTCAACTGGGGTGGGAGTTGGTTTTGAATTCTCCATCTTAAATTTCTTCAAAATATCATGCACATACTTCCTTTGGGAAATAAAAATTCCATCATCCTATTAAATTACCTCTATTATAAGAAAATAAGATATTAGATTTAAGTTTGTCATATCAAATTATTTTACCATAGCCTCCATAAATTCTTCAATCATTTTTGAGTTTTTTCCAGTAAAAATTAGATCATCAACATAGAGACACACGAATAAAAGTATGCTCAAAAGGACATCTTTCAAAATCATGCTTCATGAAGTGTTTTAATGCCTACTTCAATCCATACAGTGCTTTCTTCAACCCATAAACTTTATCTTCTTTTCCAATAATTTCATACCCTACAGGTTGCTTACCATATACTTCATCTTCTAAAATTCTATTTTAAAAAGCAGATTTACATCAATTTGATAAAATTTCCAGTTATTTTAAGCTGAGAGAGATATAATAATTTGAATAGTATCCAATCTCCCAACAAGAGCAAATACTTAAAAGTAATCAATACCTAGTTTTTGCTTATATCCTTTTACAACCAGTCTAGCTTTAAACTGGTTAATTTCACCATTAGGCTTGTATTTTGTCTTGTACATCCACTTTACTCCTATAGGCTCTTTATCAGCAGGCAAATATGTTAATTTCCACTTGTCATTCTTTTCAATTGCATATATTTCTTCATCCATGACTTTTTTCCATTTTAAGTCATTTGATGTCTCCTCATAATGAACTGGTTCGCAATCTGCAAATAAAGCAAAATTGATAATCTCTTCATCAGATTGATCATTTTAGCACCTATCATATAATCTTCTAATCTGGCTGGTAGCCGATGATGTCTTTAGGGTTTATTAGATGTCTCTGGCTGGGATAGTAAATCTGCCTAAGCACTTTCTTCTTCATAACTTTCTAAAATCACCACTAGCCTTTTTTGAGAAGTTAAAGACCAACCTCATATTCCATCCTCATTAAATGTTACATCACGGCTAATAATCGTCTTTTTCATAGTTGGATTGTATAATTTATAGGCCTTTAAATTTGTACTATAGCCTATAAAAATACATTTCTCCCCTTTGTTATCCAACATCTTCCTCAATTGATCTAGTACATAGGCATAAGCAATATACCCAAAAACTTTGAGATGTCGAATGGAAGGTTTCCTTTTGCTCCAAACTTCCTCAAGTGTTTTATCATTAAAGGCTTTTGTTGGACACCTGTTTAAAATATAAATGTACAAGCAATAACTTCTGTCCAAAATTCTTTAGGCAATTGTTTAGATCTTAACATGTATCTAACCATGTCCATAATACTTTTGTTCTTCCTTTCTGCTACTCCATTATGTTGAGTTGTGTATCTAGTGTTCAAATGATGTTGAATTCCATACTGTTCAAAGACCTCTGTGCATACAAGATACTCTGGACCCCTATCTATTCTTAATGCTTTAATTCTGCAGCCACTTTACTTTTCGATAAACACTTTAAATGATTTAAACGCATCACGAGCTTCTACTTTATGTTTTAGAAAATACACCCAGGCCTACAATCATCAATAAAAGTAATAAAATACTTATTACCTCCATTGGATGGAACTTCAATAGTATACATATCTGAATGAATAATTTCCAATAGTTTCGTTGCTTTATAGGCCTTTCCAACTAGAAATACATCCCTATGCTTTTTCCCAACTCACATATCTCACATAAATGGTTAGGAATATTCACAATAAGTAATCCAGACACAAGCTCTTTTCTTGATAGATAATTTAATCCAGAGAAATAAAAATGTCTAAAATGTTTATGCCATGACTAATTTTCACCATGTATCATAGATCAAGTAAGTAAATTTTTCAAGATGAATTTTTAGTTGGAATAGACAGTTAAAAGACACCTTTACCTTTGCAATAAATCTTCCACTTTTGTCTATGAAGGTCAAAAATCATGATGAATTTACATTTTATAACATTTCTTCGATAATTGACCCATGCTCAGTAAATTATGATGAAGACCAGGAACACATAAAATATCAGAGATAAAACTTTTAGAACCATCCTTTAGCCTAATGGATACTCAACCTTTTCCTAAAATAGGAATATCTAAATTATTCCCAAATTTAACTATTGACTAAACATTTTCATCTAAAGAGGAAAATAACCCCTTATTCCCACACATATAATTGCTACAACCATTATCCAAATACCAGATATTTTCATCTTCCATAAAAGAGTTACTTACTAAAAATAAACTTTTTATATTATTAAAATTCTCACCAAAATGTTAGTACTGATTTTTTGCAACATTAGCCTGATAGTTGTTCTAAGATCTAGATCTACAATCAGCCACTTTATGTCCATACCTTCCATAATTAAAGCAATTAAAATTACATCTCTTTTGATATTGATTACCTCATCCTCTTTCTTTACTGATAGGCCTAAAATTATTTCCTTCTTTTCCTTGAGTGAATATTCTGAAATTGTTTTCTCCCCCTTGTTAAAATTGTTTTGATGAACTCTTCCTCTAAAACTTCCTTTACCTTTGCCTATAAAATCTCCTCTTCCTTCATTGTTAAAATCACGACCTTTACCATTTGCATTTTGATTAGATTATGCAACATTATTGAAATTCACCTAGCCTTTTAAGGCTTCTTTTGTTATCTTTTTTGTTTTCTCCAATATTCTGCTAACATTACTTTAAATGCTTCTTTATAACTCTACTACAGTCATAGTCTTCATATCGTATGACTCTAGTATTATAGTCACAATATGGTCAAGTATAATAAGTATGGTGCGTAAAATCTTTTCTACCATCTTACTATCTAAAATATCCTCTCCATACAATCTCATCTTGTTGATAAGATTAGTAACACGAGAAAAATATAGTTAAATAGTTTTTCAATTAGACATTTCATACCTCTCATATTCTTTACGCAGGGATTGCAATTTGGATTTTAAAGTCTTATCAGTATCTTTGTAAGCCAACTTTAAGATACTCCACGCTTCTTTTGCAGTTTTAGCATTAGCAATTTTACCAAAAATTGAATAATCTACTCGTTAGAGAATTTGGGATAACATCAATTGGTCCTTCCTTTAAGCATTTACATCAGCTCCTTCTTGTAAGCCTAGATCAACAAGACTCCAAATATTATGTGTAAGGCCCTAACTTATACCCTAGAAGTATTATAGCATGTGTAGGTGTATTAAGACGTGAACATAACGAATTAAGAGCATCTAAGCATAGTAAGAGACATATTGGTACTTAATGTAAAAAGACATGAGTAAATAGGTAATTTGTTCATTTCGGCATGGACATATATATTTAGACGTGAAATATGGATGAGAATGAAATTAATTGATGAGATTATAGGCCAATGTAGGAATTAAAGGAAGAAGAAGAACCAATGTGTAATTTTCCTAAAGTCCATACATGAACCAATTGGATTAAAGCATATGTGAACAATAAGAATAAAGCATGTGTGTCCAATAAGTATTTAGCATTGTGTGTAAATCTTGAAAGATCATGAAATAGGCACATGGAGAGGAGAGAGGGGCGACATTTTAGGGTTTAAATTCTAGATTTTTCCTCTCTCGTTTTCTCTCCACTTCATCTTCTTCATCCCATCATTTTGCATTTAAGGAATTAAGTTAATATTAGGTAGAAATCAAGGTAAAAGTTGGTAGTTTTCTCTTCATCTTTATCTTTTCTTGCTTTGTTTATGAAGAATTGGCATTATAGGGTTGGAATTGGGATTTGGATAAGTATTTATGGTGTTTTTAGTTGGTGAGTCAAGTAAATTCAAAGAAGAAGGGAAGGAAAGGCATTAGAAGAACTACTTGGCCAATTTTAAGGTTTGAGACTAGTTAGTTTGATTTCTCTTTATATGTACGTTTTAATGGATATAAAGATTTATTTGGATAAGGAATGGTTGTTAAAATGGTGTGTTGGTGCTATTTTGGTGTTACCTTGCATGGAATTGGTTGAATATAACTAGAGAGTATCGTGTAGTGGAATTATGTATTAGGTCTATTTGAACCAGTCATATTGTTTAGGTCATAACGTAGTCTATAGACCTATAAATTAGGTGATAGAAGAAACTCTAACTTAATATGACATTGGAAATTGAGATCAAAATTGGCGGCCTGATGCTACCCCTGTTTTGGAGCAGCTTGTGATGTTTAGTTTATATCTCATGATTTATAAGTTCAAATGTCTTGATTTTTAGTGCTTTGAAAACTAAAGACATAGGGAAACAAATGAACAAAATACCTTAAAACCTAATTCGGACATTTTCTATATGCATATTACAAAACAAGTGGAGATATGAATGGCAAGTGTCTGTCACGATCGTGACAAGTTTAAGGTGACCTCGACTACTAAATCAGTAATAAACACCTATATGTTGGAAACCTCCGCCCAACAATTAGAGCACAAAATTTCTATTTGATCTATAATACAATATGGAAAAACAAAAGTCTTATCCATCTAAACGTTGTCGATGCACTCGTAACTCAATACTACTGAACAAAGAAGTATAACCATGAAAGGAAAGAAGTGTAGAAAGAAAAAAAACCAAACAATCATTGAAAAACCTGTTCAAGTTTAGCAATGGTTATAATGTCAAAATCTTTTGACACTCCTTTCAAAATTAAATCTCTCCCTCGTCTACCCACCAAATAAGCTTCAAACCCTGCTTATAAAAGTGGCTGTTCAAGTACAAATTCTTTAAAAAACCAATGATAAATTTGGGACCTAAGTGCCATAATGCACGATTTAGTTTTTAAAAAAACTCAAAAATTAACCCATTTAAGAACCTAACTTTGGAAGACAAAGATGATCAACAGTGACACCAACTACTAATCATCTGCTAGTTTAATGACATACCTCTACCATTCACAATGTTCATATAGTCTAAGTAGTTGGGGATGCCATCCTATGGCTTACACTTAACGACTTGGCATCCGTCATTTTCCATTTAGACATATTAACCAATTCGCCTACAACACTTAGAATGAGAGTGCTAACATTTTCTCAAAAAATGTTATTAAATAAAAAAGTTAGTTTGTTGTGCAGCAAAATCTGAACAATAGAATCGATTTTGCAGACTTACCTTAACGAAATTGTTGTTGGACCACTGTAGGACGAAATTCATACAATCATAGGTAATTAGAAGCAAGGTGTTACCATGGAAACTCAAAAAAGAATAAAACAACAACTAATGTAGAAACGAACCAACAAAATAGTTGGTGAATTAAGACTAAGTAAGGAGCAAAGCTTATTTGGGCAAAATTGAGTATTAGATACAACTCACAAAATCTTATATGTAATCAATCTTGACTTTAAAGGATTAAAACTGAAATTGGATCAATAATTTTGTAAGTAATTAATAGAGGAGATACGAGTGAGACGAAGAGCAATGGATCAAACATATTTGTAGAGGTAGAAATTTGTATGATAACATCATCAATTTGCATTGACCACATTTATTATTCTAAGTTATTGTAAGTTAGTTAGCCAAAATTTGACCCAAATGTACAAGAAAGATGAAACTGTATCATAGAACACCAACATATTCACTGCCAAGTTCCAGTCTTTGCACGCATAGGAGACCTCATCTTACATCCAACGCCTCAACAAGTATAGGGACCACAACATACAATAATAAATAAACAAGCACACAAACAAGCAGATTAAGCGGACCACACATTTAAAAATATAAAAGCCAAACAACAATGGACCTATCACGATAAAATGTCGACTTCTTAGTTAGACACTCGAAAAGCATGTAAGTTGAGTTGCTTCTAATGTTGGTGTGTGTGATAATAAAAAATAATTATGATGCAACTTAAATTGTCTAAGGAAGAACATAATTGCGGATTGAAGTTCACAGATCAAAGATTGTGTGAAAAGTGAAGAAGACAACATATTAGGGCTATACGAGGAGGGAAGAAGCAAACACAACATCTTGTTTTTCTTCAAAGCGATGCATCTCCTCCTCTGCCTATGCTACGTTTAAGGGAGGAGCATCGCGTGAACAAAATACAGCATTTCAAGTTCACATGCAGCATTAATGGATAACACTAACCCACCTCCAGTCAAGTGCAGATACTGCCCAAAAATGATAAGTTTAAATTAGAGGTGAGACTTACTTCTATTTAAACATATCCATGTCAGCTTTTAGTGGGTCTCACATCTACAAATTTTAAAAAAGTACTACATCAGCTAAATTTTGTACCATGTCAACAGATAATTGACAAAAGTTCAACACCGTTCTTAATTAAAGTTTAATTTATACGTTTTTCAAATGTTTAGGTTTATTTTAAATATTTTATAAGTATTAGAATTTATTTTGAAGTAAAATATTATGATCTATTTTATAGTATAAAACTTAGGGTTCATCTAGCCCAATGGCCAAACTAAAAAGTGCGATCGTGTTTTTTGATAGACGAAGAGTCCCAAAACATTTGTTACAGTTTCTCGATAGACAAAGACAGATTTACGTGACGCACTCGCCATCCGACGCACGTGAGTTTCACACGCCTATTTCGCAAACCCGAAGCTACTTTTTGTTTAATTATACCTTGCTCACCCTAGTCTCCTAATCCATCCCCAGGATTCGTTACTCCTGGTACTTCTTTTTCCAGTTGCTTCTACTTTAAATTAGGGTTTTGGATTTGATCTGTTCATTTTCAGCTTCCAATTAATCCTTTGTAGTGGTAATTTGAGTGTTCCTTGGGAAGGGGGAGAGAATATGGGAGGAGGAGATGGAGAGGTCAATGAATCAAATTCCGGTGAGAGCGAAATAGTTACGGTCAACGTCCGTTGCTCTAGCGGCTCTAAATTTTCTGTTCGGATCAACCTGACATCCACAGTCGAAGCTTTCAAGGTCATTCTTGCTGAGAAGTGTGATATTACGCCGGATTCTCAGCGGGTCATTTATAAAGGTCGGATCTTGAAGGATGATCAGACTCTTGAAAGCTACGGTATGTTTTTATTATCTTTGTTGTTTGAGAAGTGTCGAGTTAGCGTTTTTTGTTCTTTGTGGAGATCTAGGGTAATCGAGTGATTCTGAATTAGGGTTGGGTGGAGGTTCTTGAACTGGAATAGAGTGAATGAACTCTGTTTCGCGTTATGAGGATTGTTCATGGGTTTGATGTTGCATTTCTTGTTTAAGATGGTGTAGTCTAGCGAAATTGTTCATGCTTCTTGCCATTTAGAGCCTTTACTTGTTGGGGACGCATGTGAAAAGTCTCGATATGTTGATAAAGTTTTGATTCAACCACACAATCGTAATCACACAATAGTATCCTTC
This sequence comes from Erythroxylum flavicans, assembly GCA_027576715.1. Taxonomy (NCBI): domain Eukaryota; kingdom Viridiplantae; phylum Streptophyta; class Magnoliopsida; order Malpighiales; family Erythroxylaceae; genus Erythroxylum; species Erythroxylum flavicans. The sequence goes on along the minus strand of JANZXP010000194.1, from coordinate 21,897,533 downwards.
GAGTAATAGAAAATACGTTTGAGAGAGAGAAGAAGTTACAGAAGATTGACAACAGACAGAGAAAATGATTTCATTTCATTCGTAACAAAAAACATGTCCATATAGTCATTGGAGGTTGCTTTAATACATATGCGAGTTATCTACTATGCTCGAGTACAGGACGTCACCTTGAGGTTTTACTTAAACGCTGCGTATAATACTAGTTAATTTCCAGAGTCTTCTACTATCCTTGCTCACGCTTCTTCGTCTTCGTCAATCTCCGCAACAATTCCCTTTCCCTTAATGTCTTTGTCTACCAGGTTGACTTCCGGAAACCGCTTTTGGAGGTCAAAGACATATTCCCATGTTGCACTGGTGTTCTCACCATCTGACCATTGAATCAACCATTGTGTAACTGCTTGATTGTTCCTTTTGGTCATCTGCCTGTCCAGTATTGCTACTGGCACTCGTTCCCCCGGTGTGAGAAACTCGGGTAGTGGTGAGGAAGTTTGGCCTTGCTCATCGTGTGCCTTCTTATGCTAAGATGCGTGAAACACGGGATGTATTGCTGCCTCTGGTGGAAGATCCAGCTTATACGCCACTTCTCCGATGCGTTGAATCACCCTATACAGCCTGTAGTAAAGTGGAGATAGCTTCTGATTACTCCTCCTTTGTAAAGAAAATTGTTTGTAGGGTTGTAATTTTAACAGTACCATGTCTCCCACTCTGAATTCTCGTTCAAAACGTCTAGAATCCACGAATCGCTTCATTCGGTTTTGGGCCCTCTGTAAGTGAAATTTAGTGACATTAATCATGGCGTACCTATTCTTTAAAACTTGATCTACTTCTAAAACCTTCGAGTCCCCTGCTATGTAAGGAGTGTATACTGGTGGCGGGTATCCGTATAAAGCTTCAAAAGGAGTGGAGTTGATGGCGGCTTGATAAGTTCTATTGTACCACCATTCTGCCAACGCTATCCACTCACTCCATTTCTGAGGTGTTTCTCTACAAAAGCATTGTAAATATGTCTCAAGAATTTTGTTCACCGCTTCCGTCTGTCCATCCATTTGTGGATGCTAGGCGGTAGAACACTTCAACTTAACCCCCTGCAATTGAAAAAGTTCCAGCCAAAATTTACTCAAGAAGATCGGGTCTCTATCACTAACAGTTGACTCTGGCTCATGTAATTTAATCACATTATTGATGAATAGTTCAGCTATATCACAAGCGGAACAAGGGTGTTTAACAGGAATAAAATGGGAATACTTAGTAAATCGATCCACCATCACTAGGATAACTGATTTTTCCTTTGAAACAGGGAGCCCTTTCACAAAATCAATAATCACCTCCTTCCAGCAGCCTTCTGGTATCTTGAGAGGTTGCAGTAACCCAAGATAAGTAGAGATGTCATGTTTATTTCTCTGGTAGCTCATGCAATTTTGAATGTGAGCTTGCACGTTCCGAGCCATGCCTTTCCAGAAAAATATTTTCTGCAACTTCTTTGTAGTAGCCACTGCACCTGCATGTCCTCCCATGGCATTGTCGTGACTAATGCCAATGATTTGTTGACGAGTTCTTTTGTTGGCACCCACTACTAAGCGCCCCTTCCACCTCAATAACCCATTCTTCCATTCATAAGCATTGGATTTCATATTGTTGGATTCTAACTTCCTGATTAAATCCTGAATAGCTCCATCTTCTTGCTAACTTTTTTAATTTCTTCTAACAATTCACCTTGCATTTGTGTTACGGATATCATCAACATTTCTGTACTAGTGATCCTTGAGAGAGCATTCGTAGCAGAGTTCTCCTTACCACTTCGGTATTGCACTTCAAAGTTATAGCCCAGGAGCTTTAGTAACCACGACTGCTGAAATGGAGTCGACAGACGCTGTTCAAGCAAGTATTTCAAGCTCCGATGATTTGTTCTGACCATGAAAGATCTGAAACTCAGATAGTGATGCCAATGCTTGATGGGCTTAATTACTGCCAAAAATTCTTTTTCATATGTAGATAAGCCGTGGTGCCTCCTTGCTAGTGACTTACTTAGGAAAGCGATGGGTTGACCTTCTTGTTGTATTACAGCCCCGATCCCTTGCCCTCTTGCATCAGCTTCTATTACAAAAGTTTTTGAAAAATCTGGTAATGCTAACACTGGAGTTGACACAATTGTTTCTTTAAATTTCTCAAAAGCTGTTTGTTCCTCCTGTTGCCATTTCCAACTGGTCAGTCTTTCCTTCTTGAGCAATTCGGTTAACGGTTTTGCCAACATCACGTACCCTTTAATGAACTCTCGGTAGTACCTAGTGATTCCCAGAATCCCCCGTAAGTCCTTAACGCACTTCAGCTCAGGCCACTCTTCAATTGTTTTGACCTTATGAAGATCAGTTGCCACACCCTCCGTTAAAATTGTATAACCCAGGTATTCCACCTGACGAGCCCCAAAAACACATTTGCTTCCCTGCAAAAATAGTTGATTGTCCAATAATGTCTGAAGGCCACCGAGATATGTTCTACATGCAACGGTAATGATGTACTGTAGATTAGTATATCATCAAAAAATACTAAGATGAAATGACGCAAATATGGCTTAAACAGTTTATTCATTAATCTTTGAAATGTTGATGGCGCGTTCGTCAACCCGAAGGGCATAACCAAAAATTCATAATGTCCCTCATGTGTTTTGAAGGCCGTCTTCGTACCATCTTTTGGTTGCATCCAAATTTGGTGATAGCCTGAACGCAGGTCCAATTTGGAGAATTAACTGGCTTTATGCAATTCATCCAACAATTCTTCAATGAGGGGTATCAGAAACTTGTCTTTCACTGTATGTTTGTTCAGCTCCCGATAGTCCACACACATTCGCCATGAATTGCCCTTCTTCTTGACGAGAACTACCGGCGATGCGTATGGTCCGTAGCTGTGGTGGATGCACCCTTGCTTCATGAGTTCATTGACAGATTGTTCTGTTACATCTTTTTGAGTCCTTGAATAGCGGTATGGCTGCACATTGATTGTGTTGACTCCTTCCTTCAGCACAATCTGGTGGTTATACTTGCGATCTGGAGGAAGATGGGACGGTTCCTGAAATACCTTTGCATAATCAGACAATACCGTCTCAATTTCGTCAAACACGCTCCCCTGCTTCTCTACCATTCGCATTTGTTGTAATTGATACTCGATAGGAGTGGAAAGTTGCATCATGAGTAGCTGGCCACTCGAAGAATGTTGTAGAGCTTTCTGGAATCCTTTGCTCGATATGACTCTTGATTTGCCTTTTGGGTTTCCTTGCAGGGACACCATTTTCCCTTCCCAACTAAATGTCATTGTCCGCTTTTTAAAGTTACCCAACACGTCGTTTAACCCTACCAACCATTGAACACCCAAAATGATGTCATAGCCCCCTAACGATAATACCAGAGCATCCATGTTGAATTGTGTTCCTTGCATGGTCCATACAAAGTTTCTACAACATTGTCGACGTTCAAGTTGTAAGCCTACTCCAACTGTAATCGAAATGGGTTCAGTCTCTCTGAGGTTATAATTTCCTTTTCTTGTCACCGCAATATCCACAAAATTGTGTGTGCTGCTGTTATCAATGAGTATATGAATTCTCCTTCGCTGATGCATTCCCATTAATTGCATCTGCTTAAATTCCGTCTTCCTCGATAATCCCAACATAGCTTGCATGGAAACTATGGGACAATCTTCGTCTTTACACCCATCCTCCAGTTCCTCCTCCTCCTGGTCTGGTGACATTTTTCCACTGTCATTCTCTTCAGAAACTGCCTAAAATTGTAGTTGCCTCTTCTTACATTTATGGCCCAATGTATACTTCTCATCGCACCAAAAACAAAGCGCCTTTGCCCTTTTTTCATTGAAATCTCTACTACTGATGGGTTTAGAAGATTTATAAGATCTCATCGAAGGTAATCGTAATGTTCAAGGTGTAGGTAGTATACCTTTTGTGCTTGGACTTCGAGTAATTGTTGTTGAATGAGGTGACCTTAAGGTTGAATTGAAATTAACTCCATTAGTCACACTCTTTGTTGCATGGGTTCAGTTCAACATAGTATTTCCAGTTGACATCAGTATTGCTTCCTTTTATTGAGCTAATGTGTACGCCTGATGTAACGAGTAAGGTTCATGTAGTTTCACCGTAACTCTAATTTCCGGTTTAAGTCCCTTAACAAAAAAGCAAACTAAGTACTCCTCTGGAAGTTAAAGTCTATTGGAGTGATGATCGAATTGAGCACAATATTCTAATACCGTTTCATGTTGCTTTAACTCCTTAAAATCCCCCACTGGATCATCAAAGATTTCTATGTCAAATCTCTGTTTGAGAGCCTTCGTGAATTTTGCCCACTCCACCATCTCTATCTTATTCCGATTTCTGATGAATAAATGATACCATTCCTATGCTCGTTCATCCATGTGAAGAATGGCTACATTCACCTTCATTTTCTCCAGGTTCTGGTCTAACTGAAAAAACTGTTCATAGTGATACAACCACAACTTGACGTTTTCCTTGTCGAACGAAGGGAACTCGATTCTACTCAACCTCGTCGGTGTAACATTTTCGTTCCCTTTATGTCGTGTCTAACTATCCTGGGACGTGTGTTCTACTATACCACTTACCTCCCCCTGTTTTGGCAATCCTGGCAGAAGCACGGTTCGCAACTCCAACATTTCTTTTCCTAATTTTTCTGTTTTGTTTTGAACCTCCCACAGCAGTCGCTCACTCCTATCCTGAAATTCCAAGAGCATTCGTTCATGCTGAATCTGTGCTTCCATGAAACTTTTCAGATTTTCTTCCAATCGTTGGAACTCTGCTCCTCGTCCCTTCTGCCATTGTTTGTCCAGATTCGTCCGCTCTGATACCAAATTGTTGATAAAGTTTTGATTCAATACACAATCGTAATCACACAATAGTATCGTTCTAGTAATGGAAAATACATTTTAGAGAGAGAAGAAGTTAGATAAGATTGACAATAGAGAGAGAAAATGATTTCATTTCATTCGTAACAAAAAAAACTTGTCCGTATAGTCATTGGAAGTCGCTTTAATACATATGCGAGTTATCCAATATGCTCGAGTGTAGGACGTCACGTTGAGGTTTTATTTAAACTCTGCGTATAATACTAGGTAGTTTCCAGAGTCTTCCACCATCCTTGCTCACACTTCTTTGTCTTCGTCAATCTCTGCAACAACATATGATATACTATTTGTGCATGTGGTGTTGTTTATCGAATAAGTAAATAATGAGAGCAATTGGACTCTTGACTATGTTTGGATAGAGGTCAGATGGTAGATGTTTGATGGCCTTGGTTCAAGGGTCTATTTGCTTTAGCCTTTTGAAGTCCGTGTGATTATATTGCCCTTTTTTGGTTGCTTTATCTGTTGGTAAGCCATCTGTACCCTGGTTTCTTTATTGTGTTGGTTGGTGGTGTGGGATTGAAATAGGCCTCCTGTTGTTTTATATTGAGATCGACCTTTAGAACATCCTCTATAATTTGGTTGTTCCTCATTTCTTTACACTTTTTTCTTTTGAATTTTATTTTCTTTTGTGTGATATTTTATTGAAACTTGTAGATATATGGGTATTCTCTGCGCCATGGGTAAACTGATTCAGGTTGGATATCTCCATACCATATTTAATTGTTTTTAGAGGACAAAATGAAAATGGTGAAGGCTGGCCCACAAACAATGCTGTTGGTTGACCATCTCATCTCATGTATCATAAATTCACTTCATCATATGATGCTTCACAGGATAAAGCTTGTAGTAGGCAGTTGCTGACAGTCAGCAATACAAATGAGTATTTTACCGTCTTTATTTCCTTGTGATTTGTGTAGGCTTGGAAGCAGATCAGACAGTCCACTTGGTTCGTGGCCTTCCACCAAGTACATCAGTCAACCCAGCTGCACCTGCAAGTACTGGAGGTGCAAATGCTAGTCCAAATGATCCACATGCTACAGGTACTGCTGAAGGTGGTTCACTTGGAGGATCCGGGTTTGGGGCTTCACTATTTCCGGGGCTTGGTTTAAGTGGTTTAGGTGGCAGTGGTGGTATGTTTGGAGCTGGACTTCCAGAGTTTGAGCAGGTGCAGCAACAGTTGACGCGGAACCCTAACATTATGAGAGAAATAATGAACATGCCTTTAGTGCAGAACCTTATGAATAACCCTGAGATTATGAGGAATTTGATCATGAACAATCCCCAAATGCGTGAAATCATTGATCGAAATCCTGAGCTGGCACATATACTTAATGATCCCGGCACTCTCCGCCAAACTCTTGAAGCTGCACGAAACCCAGAGCTCATGCGAGAGATGATGCGCAACACTGACAGAGCAATGAGCAATATTGAATCTTCTCCAGAGGGATTCAATATGCTTAGGCGCATGTATGAAACTGTTCAGGAGCCTTTTCTGAATGCAACTACAATGGCTGGAAATACTGGAGGTGATAATGCAAATCCTTTTTCAGCTCTTTTAGGGGCTCAAGCTGGGAATCAAGCTAGAGAAGGATCAACTAATCCAGCAACTACAAATACTGAAGCAGCTACTGGTTCTCCTGCTCCAAATACCAATCCACTTCCTAACCCATGGACTGCTGGAAGTAAGTAGCCGTGCTCCTACTTAATGTAGGCACTTTGCAATTTGTTATGAGCATTTCCCTCTCTTTCTTCATTGTTCTATCATAGTCCTCTTTCCATTTGAAGAAAGATAACCTTATGAAGTTCTCTCTTTAGTTACTTGCTGAAATTTCACATGGATGCATCAGCCTAAATCTCAGTATATCCTCTCCAGTTTTTTTGATGCCCTTCCTATTCACCTTGATATTCTTCTTTTACATGCTTCTACATCTCCCCTCGTGATCGGATCAATCTTTTAGTTTGATGCAGATAGATTTTTTTTATTGAATGCTTCTATTGCATAAATTACTAATGCACATCTGACAGCTGGGGGCGTCCAAACCAATACCACAAGGTCTGTTCCTGCTGGGGATGCTAGACCACAGGCACCTACTGGAATGGGTGGTCTTGGTCTTCCAGAGCTTGACAACATCCTTGGTGCGATGCCAGATGCGACTTTAATGACCCAGTTGATGCAAAATCCAGCTATTTTACAAATGATGCAAAGCCTTCTGTCAAACCCTCAGCACATGAACCAGGTATAAAAAATTCTGTTAAATAAAACTCTTTTGGTGGAAATCTTTGCTGATTGATGGAAAGTCATTAACATCTGTCAAGTCCCAGGTTCTTGGCATGAATCCCCAACTTCGTAACGTACTGGATTCCAACTCTCAACTAAGAGAAATGATGCAAAATCCTGAGTTTCTTCGTCAGTTGACTTCTCCAGAGACAATGCAGGTACAGGTGTTCTGCACCCACCCCCGGCTCCAAAATAAAAAATAAAAAAAGCAGGGAGGAACATAAAGGAAAAAAAAGCCTTAACTGTACTGATGACCATATAATACCCTAACCCAACTAATATTCTCCTGTAATTTCCAAAACGACATTCTCTTGTGCAGATGTGGGCAAATTCTTTCACAAGCATATGGAAATGATTACTAATTGAAGTCATTCATGACATTTTTCTTCTGACGGTCATTTGTAGACTAATATTTATATTAACTCTGTTTTTGTTCTTCAGCAACTTCTGACTTTCCAACAAGCTTTTTTGCCTCAGCTTGGCCGGCAGCAATCAGTCCAGTAAGTAGTGACATGATTTATATGTTCTTTTTCTGAAATAGAAGTATGCATGCCCTTGTTTAATATGTTATAGGCCAGTAGGCAGTAACAACTTGCATTATACTTTGTTGCCAAATTTTCATGAGTGATTTTCCTTTTGAGTTATCTAACATGAGATTATCTTGCAGGGAGCCAGGTCAAACTGGTACGGGCACAGGTATTGAACACTGCAAAATATGCCTTCTACTTGCACTGTGGTTTTATTTTAATTTTCTATGGCTCTTGTATTATGACTCCATGATTGAAGGTTTTTATATGTAGGCATAGGATTTAGACTTTATTGGCAGCAACCGTTTAATTGGCACTATATGGTTGCTGCTCCTAGCTTGGACCAACTTAATTCGTGTTTGTTAAGAAATTAACCAACTAAAGTTCTCAAGTACTAAACTCAATTCCATATAGAATCATGGGCTTTCACTTTTCTATCTCCATCTCATCTGTTGTTGCTTTTTCTCTTTTGTTTGTTTTTTTTGCATTTTATTGGTTTTTATGTTGATAATGGTTGCAGGAACAGCAAACAATGCGGGCTTAGCGATGTTAATGAACATGTTTGGCGGACTTGGGGCAGGCAGTTTGGCAGTTCCCAACAGATCTAATGGTTAATATTCCTTCCTTCGGCTTCTTTTTCCCTCTACCTCTCACTTTTTCTCTCTCCCCCAGCACCCCCCAGTCTGAATTTATTTCATTATTATTTGCAGTACCTCCTGAAGAATTATATGCAACCCAATTGACACAGCTACAGGAAATGGGTTTCTTCGACACGCAAGAGAATTTAAGGGCACTAATTGCAACTGCAGGAAATGTACACGCTGCAGTAGAGCGACTTTTGGGCAATTCCGGTCAGTAGGCTATTCTTATTATGATTTGTGTCCGTTTGGACTGCTTTGGTCAGTTTTGACCCGAGTTGTATCGAAGCCCTCTTTTTGGGTGCGAATAAGTTCGAATATGACGGTAAGGGAAGTGAACATTCACGTGTGTCAATGGTAGTTGGATTATTTTCTTCTCTACTCCAGTTTCTGTAGTGGCATCTATCGAGGCCCGTACGTCTTGTACATACTTATACTTTACCATTAAGATTGATGACACCAATTTACTTTCCAAATTCTTAAAAAACTCTTGGTTCTTGTAATAACCTTAAAGTTATTCGCTCCCTTTTTTTTTATTTTTCATTTCTTCTTAAAATTCTTCTCGAGTTTTAGATATAATAGTGTCGACTCTATCTTTGATTAGAATCGAGTAAAATGGTAGTGAATTTGGGTGATGTTTATCGTTCCCATTCAGTCCTTCCCATAGTTACTACAATCCGTGGTGTTTGAAGTCGGTGGTGGTGCTTGCGGGTGTTCAAGATCCATTTGATTTGAATGGTGGGCAGAGATGACCAGTTTTCTGACCATTGGATTACTAATAGTCGAAAACTGAACAGAACTGTAGGTTTTAGATGACGAACCATTGATTGTGTTTCGGTGGGTTTAACAGAAGCCTCTACTTATTGCTATTCATTATGCTTCCCGTTGTTCAGAAAAGCAAAGCAGGGAAGGAAGGTTTGTCGATGGCGGCGAGAATTCGTTCCAAATAACACAATTTCTCTTGGGTTAATTAAAAAAATTTTAAATTTTGTTCAATTTTAAAATTATAATACAAAATTTAAAAAGTGAAAATTAAAATTTTAAGTTATTAATTTTTTAAAATTTAGCTTAATGTTGATATGCAACAAAAGAGAAAAGAAAAGATGTTCAGAGGACAAAAAAAATTCTCGTACGTTTCATTCAACACAAGTACGATAGGACTCATCAACCGCAACTCCAAGTTTTAAGCCACGTTGAAGAAACACTACTAACATACTTGCTATGAACTTGGTCGGCTAAACTTATCCAATGTGATAGAATTATAGTTTTTCTAGTACTAGAGTAAGTCTATATTATTGAATAACAGAGTACTATATTGCTATTGTAAAGAGTATGATATTGCTATTACAAAGTGGTGGTTCTAAAAAACACCTTAGAGCTGAATGCTCCTAGAAAGAACAATCCTCCTTTTGTCTACAATCACTATCTGCTCTCCTCCCCCTCTCTCCTCACCCCCTCTCAGCCTCAAAACCAGCTAGTTCGAAAACAATTATGTTTTGCCAACTCAGCCACTAACTAACTCCCCTCTATACCTTCTTTCTTTCTCCTGGAGTATACTCTCTATATCCTAGGATTATTCCCTTTTCTGTTATTCTTCCCCTTTCCTAAAATATCCTCACCTACATCAACCCTAATATTGCTCCCCTCTGGAAGAGCAGCCTTGTCTTCAAGGCTGCATTGAGAGAATTGGCTACGAATAACAAATTCATTGTAACACCCCACTCCCGTCTGACACATGCACATGCACCCTTCGGTCACACGTGCACATGCAAGACAAAAATGAAATGTTAGACGGGAGTGGCTATCTCACTTCCACTTTATAACATGGTATCATAATTAAAAATCACAAATAACACATTTGCCAACATCCACAATTTCCTCATTTTATATCATAACCATAATGTACATTGTAGCTTTAAGTTCAACATCATCCTATGAATCTAAACAACTCAGTCTACACAGTATGCTACAAACATGACGAATGCGTAAAAGTTATTAACAAACTATGTCTTCAATAGTTGATCAACCTTTGAGCCATATCTGATCGTCAAAGTTGCACAAAATATGCTTCTATAGAGTCTTAGAAGTTAGGCCGTCTCACTCTCGATCTTGAAATTAACAACGGTACAATTTTGATGAGTTTTGTGAACTCAGTATAGTAACCATCCTCGATGGTTCACTCATGTTATAAAACACAATTAATTAGATACATATTGTCACATAGTTCATTTCAACTTGATTAACACCAAGTTCTATCACAAACAAATTGTAATTTCAGACAAACAATTAAATCAAACTATCACTTCATTACAATTAAATAAAACGCAATCATTGGTTTAATACCATGTATGCAAACATATAACATTCTTACAGCATTACAAATCATTCGATGAATTCAAATCATATGTGACTACTACATGATCATATGTGAAGATTATATGTATGAGACTTACATTCATTTTTTTACATTGTTGTGACTGTGTGCTTTTTCAGTATCCCGTATCACCAGATTCATTGGTCACAGTGAGCCGTAGGCTCTATATGTTTGAACTTTAAGCTCTTTTCAGTGGCAGTCTCAGTCAGTAGCATCACCAATCACAGCTGCCTTTATATTACATGTATTGAAATGAAATGCATGTCACAAATAATTCAAATACAATCAATCACTTTCATTCACATTATCTCAGCCTATACAATTAGTCATAACATTCAATCACTTTTATTTGAGAATCATTTAGGCAGTCTCATTCACATATAAGTAGCACTACCAATAATATTCACATGTATCAAACGCCTCAGACAAGTATTGTCCGGAATTCATTACACAATCATTACATATTCATCATATATCAAAATTCAATTCAGCAATTATAAGATCAAATTAAAGTGAGACCATCTTAGGTTACTCACAATTGCTCCCTTAAGCTTATCACCTTGACATTTCAGTGATATTCGGAAGTGGTCGTGCTACTTGCTCTCCAATATACATTAAAACAATTTCACATTACTATACTGCTTATGTAACTAGGTAAATACATACATATCGAAAGGTATCATGTATCATGCATGTGCAATGAAAAATTCTTGGGTATATTTCTCTAACAAATTGATGTACATATCAATTTTAATCCAATTGTGCCAAAATTCATTCACTAAATCACTATTCCAGCTTTTGTTTAAAGCACCTCAGTCAAGTCAACTTTGCATAAACAATAAGATCAAGAGCATGATGTATTTCTATAACACTTTCTTCTAGACAATTGTTCCACTGTGTCGTAAGTTTCTAATGATACTAAGATCATACAATTTGGTTTATTATTCTATGAGTTATGCTCAAAATACCACAGATTATGTACATTTGGAATTTTGGCTAGAGCATGATCATGCAGTCAAGTTGTACCCTTATCTCTCAGTTCATATATCCAAAAATTACAAACATTATACCTATTTAAAGCTAAGAAGATAAGATACAACTTTGGTGTAGACACCTTAGTCTAATTCTGTCTATATCAATACAGTTTATTCAATAATAATAGGACATAATTTCTGTCCCTGGTAGTGCTACAGCCGAAGCTAAGACTCAATTTCATGCCAATTTTGAAAGTATTAGAGACAATTAAAATTGAAATTCTTCAAGAAAGTTGTAGAAATATGTCTCTAGTTTAGTTTGAATCAAGAATCAATCCATTTGGAAATCTACAGATCAAGATATAATCACAATACCGAAGCATGTTCAATGAAAATTCTCCAGTTCATAACATTCTAGCACATTTCCTCACTTTCTTCCAATCAATATTTTTCAAATCAATTCATATGGCTCTAAATGTTTATGGAGAGAAGGAAAAATGTCTTAGGAGTCTATTGGTTCAAGTTTCAAGTCATTTGGAGATCGGATGACAAAGTTGTGGCTAAAAGCATCAACACAGTTTGGTTTTGACCCATCGGGTGTAACTCCTCTTCTCTTCTCTCTCTAAAACGTAGATTTCTTCTTCTTCCATTTTCTAGAGTTTTCTCACTTCTATCTTATTCAATTAACACATATGACACTTAAACCAACTCTTTTTCTTCTTCCATTTCAGCTCATCACAACTCAAACAAACAAAAAGTCCAAGGTTCAAACTTAAACATCAAAAAGCAAACATGCAAATTCCATTTTTCTACACTTTCTTTCTATATTCTGTATCTTTCTTCCACCTTCAACAATACTTTCACTTCATCTAACTCCTCTCTATATCAAGATCTCACCTGATCCTTATTCCACTCATACATGAGTTCATTCACAAATATTCATTTTAGTTCATCTCAAAGCACCCAAGTGATTTACGGAAAACAGAGTATGTTTATCTATCACCTTTCTCTCACTACTGTAATTTTGTTTTCAACAATTCTTAACAGAATGTCTCACCTATTTTTTTTACATTTATTTGTAGTTAACAACTTCACTAAGTTTCTCATTAAACTCCATGCAATCGGTATTACACTTCCTTTACATTCTACTGCACTATATTAACAACTCATTATTAACATCGAAACTACTCAACTTTTACAATTCATGCATGAACTCATTTTCAACCATTAAAAACATCATCAGAATCAATTCTAATGTCCAGCAACTAAAACTGCCACTTACTTGATTCAACAAGATTTCGGGTGGTGAGAGTGAACGTGAGAGTGAATCAAATACCCAAGTTGATTCGGTGATGGGTTTGGTGTTCACAGTGAAGAACATCTACAGTAATTGTTGTTTTTATCATATACATAACCACGTGCCTTAAGCAAATCTCTCCACATATCACTATTTCATGTATTATATTTGTCACTCAAAAATCAAGCCACGTGTCACGCTTCCATTATTCCATTTTTCAATATTTTTCTTAGTCCAAAAATACTCCAATTTTTCAAATTTTCCTTAAATTCACCAAAAATTTCGAAATAATACTAATAGTCTCAAAATAAAATTTTAACGCAAATAAATCACAATTCATATTTTAATCAATCAATCATACCCGAAAAATGTCAATGAATGCTTGTACAATCATTTTAACGTATAAAAAATAAATATCCATATGATTGTGAATATACTATGATGTATGAGTATGAAATGCACTTCTAATTTCTCACTGTTCTCTCAATTCACTATTTTGGGGTCTAGCTCCGAACATGAGATGTCACAATTCTCCCCTCCTTAATTATAAATAGTTTTAGTGAAATTTAATAAATTACAAAATATATTGGTGTCTTTTAACTTAGTAAATATAATAATTAAAAATTTTAATGGAATGAATTGACAGTACACATTTTTTACTTTTTAAATGTTAGTAATTATATGTAAATATGATAAATTAATAAAATTTATTTATTTATTTAATTGATATACACCACATTGTTTATTTTAATTCTCAATCAAGTCTCTATGATGTAGTTGTTCATATAAAATGTCACACATCTAAAAATTATCACTTGCTAAAATTAATGGTATAGCTTAAAAAGATAATTAAAACAAAAAAACACCTTAATAGGAATCTCATAGAGATGGTAGGTTTGGAGATGTTCAAAAGTATGCAATCTTTCCTCTATCTAGTAGAAAGGCTATCTCTGCAAGGAAAAAATTTGAAAACAATTGGAAGAAAACAATAGATAAATACAAAAACAAATAACTAGATAAATGAAAATGAAAAAAAATAACTAAAGGGATAAATGCTACAAACAAAAGTGTTTAGACTAATTAAAAAAAACAAAAATTGAAGAAAAAGGTTTAAAAGGTCTATGAAAAAGGAAGGACCTTTCTATATAGGATTCTCTACTCATATTTTAGTTTGCCAAAGTTTTTTACTAAAAGTTAAGTCTCTAGTAGAGTCATATTATTCCTGATCACCTCCACTCAATTCTTTTTTGGTTTTTCTCTTCTTCTCTTACGTTCCCTAAGCATAATATTCTCACATCTTCTTATTGGAGCTTTAAGATGTCTCTTTTTAACATATCCAAATCACTTAAGTCTTGTCTCTCTCATTTCTATTATCAATGTTAATCACCTCTAACTTCTCTTTCTATTTCATTCATGAACTTATCTCTTTTTATAAGGTTGCACATCCAATGGAGCATCCCAATCTCTGCTACCATCAACTTATAAATATGCATCAATTTGATAAGCTAACACTTTGGCCCATAAAGCATGGTCAACCTAATTGCTAAACTACGAAATTACCTTTTAATTTATGTGTTATCTTCTTGTCATATAAAACTACCGAGATGTTCCTCCATTTTAGCCATCCTAATTTATCTCACCACTACTTTAGATGATAGATCCAAAATACTTTAAACAATCCTTCTATGATACAACTTCGGTACTAATTTTGATCTTCATATCAGATGTAACCATGTAATTCAAAAAGACATACTATAAGTACTCAGTCTTGGTCTCACTTAATTTAAAACCCTTACTCTAACACATCTTTCTAAAGTTTTAACTTGTCATTAATACATTGTTGTGTTTTTATCCACTAAAACAATATTATTGTCAAACAAAATACATTAAGACATATACTTTTAGATATTTTTGGGGAGTTTATTCATAACTATTGGAAATAGGAATAAGCATAACCATGATCTTTGATATATCATAACTACTGGAAATAGGAATAAGCTTAATCATGATCTTTGATATAGTCCAATATTAATAAAAAAATACTCTGTATTTTCTCCTACTATTTGTATTCTAATCTTAACACCTTCGTATATATTTTTAAAAATTTATAGAGCAACCTAAAATGAGAATTTTTTTAAATATATAAGAAATTTTTTTAATATATAAGAATGTTAATAAAATCGAGGAAAATGATCCTGAGTTTGACTTCTTTCTCGATAAAAATAGGTCGAATGTGCTTAATTACATAATACTTTCGTAAACAGTGCTTTTTTGGGTTGCCACGGACAGAGGCAGGTACCGAAACAAGGCAGAGTGAAGACGCTAAACTCGTAAGAACAATACACATAAACCGAAAACAGAAAAGGAAGATATAGAAAAATGACGACTCGAAAGAGAGCTTCGGCGTCGACAAACGCAAGTACGACTAAGGAACGTGTTGAAACCCATCAACAGCCTCAAGAAATAGCTACTACTAATCCACCAATTTCACCTCCCAAAACTGGGTTTATTGTATATCTTTCTCTTTTCCTTTTAGCCCCGTACTTTTATTTGCTCCTTTACCATTACAATATCCGTCACGATCTCAAACGGTCAATCCTCATCAATGCTGTTCTTAGTCTTGCGGGTTTCTTCTTGACTGTGAAAATTATTCCCGTGGCCTCTAGATACGTTTTGAGGAGGAATCTCTTTGGTTTTGATATTAACAAGAAGGATACCCCTCAAGGCACTGTCAAAGTGTGAGTTATGTCAAATTCCAATCAATTTTTGTCCTTGGATTTGAATTTCAGGGCGATGTGGGTATCTATTTGATTTGGATTTCAATCTGTTGGATTGGTAGACAGATTTTTAAATGGAGATGTTCAAAGAAGGTTCCTTCCCGTGTTTATCCAAGTTAAAATTTTTTAAGGCAATTGTAAAATATATCATGTTTAGTATTTTATTTGATAGCAAACGAATATTTTGTATGTTAAATGTTCACATTTCTATTATTTATCAATTTCTCACCAATAGAAGTTTTTGTTCTGCAGGCCAGAGTCTCTTGGTATTGTTGTTGGGATAGTGTTCTTGGTCTTAGCAATCCTGTTTCAATATTTTAATTTCACAGCAGACTCCAGTGTAAGAATTCTCATACATAATCACGGAGCATGGTTTAGATGTCTTGGTGTACATTATATGATAAAGTTGCTTTAGTTATATGTAATTTGGGATATCTAAAATGCAAATAGCACATCTGTGGACAATGGTTGAATAATGTTCAAAATAAGTACTTGAACTTAATTTAGACCTTCAGCAGTCTCATTACTACTTGAACTTAATTTAGACCTTCAGCAGTCTCATTACCCTAAAGTAGTATATATTTAAGGAGATATTGCTTGCCCTGTTGCCCTATTTTCAGATTCTGAAGTTTGACCATGATACTTCTTCCATCCTACTTTTTCGGTTAAACTGTTATTCAATGGAAAATGTTTCTCAAGTTTGGGGTGGTAAATCTCTTAACATGTAGTCTTTCTTTTGTTTAGGTTGATCTATGATTTTTCTTTCAGCATCTTTGAATATGCAACTTATTTGATGTAACATATTGATTCGGTGCTAACTGCTTCATTTGATCAGTGGCTTGTTGAATACAATGCAGCATTAGCATGCATCTGTTTCATGACTCTGCTGGGCTTTGTGGATGATGTTCTTGATGTTCCATGGAGAGTGTGAGTTCTCTTATGTTTCTTCAATTTCTTAACACTTTATTGACTAACAGTTGAAAACTTAGTTCCTTGAGTAGTTCTTTTATGATGCATGAATTTCTAAACTTTGATTTTTTTGATAACTTAAGTTTTCCCTTATTATTAAGAGCAGGAAATTACTGCTTCCCTCAATTGCTGCACTGCCATTGTTAATGGCATATGCTGGACACACAACCATCATCATACCCAAGCCTCTGATCCCATACATTGGAAGTGAAATGTTGGACCTTGGTATGCCTCAAACTCTTATATTGAGATTTTTTTTGGAAAATGAATAATTATATTGCTCCTCCAAAAGGAAATACAGGAGTACCTCCTGAAAACATGTTCATGGAACATCACAAGTTATAAAGCTTATATCAATTACAAGTTAAGCTAAACATATTGGAGACTAAATGTGTACCCACAAGCAAATATGTAGATCAACAAGGGATTCTAGGCTATCTTGTATTCTTGTTGCCATAGATAATCACAACATAAATGGAAGTGGCTTTCTTTTGCTATAACAGACCCCATGTAAGAGCTATGTGCTGGTTGAGCTTCCTCTCTCTAGCTTTCAACATCAATGACTCAAATCCAAGCCAGAGTTCATTGGCAGAATTCTTGCTCAACTTGTTTGGTTCCTTTAAAAACTCTATGGTTCCTTTCAGTCCGTATGGCATAAATTACACAACTAGAAAACCATTCTAAAGATGATAAGGTCATATTCCTCCAAGCTTTGTAACTTGCTTATCCAGTCCAAAATCCCACTCCAAGTAACCTGAATATGATGCAGGTTAAAGAGATTAAGTATCCTTTGTCAAATTATAGTAGAGATGAGATTTACGTTACTAAGGGTCTTGTTTCATCATCTCTGTCGCATAAGGCATACAACTTAAATGGCATAGTGAATTTTATCTTGTCCTTGGTTCTTAATCTCTTCAGGATAGCTGCCATAAAATAGATGAAGTTTTGGTGAGGCTTTTATCTTGCCAACCAACTTATGCCAAGGTATTGTTTGCTCAGTTGGGACAAATATTTCCATGCAAGAGTGGTTTTGTAAATGCTTTGGATTTGTGTATAGGAGTTGTCCTTTTTATGCTAATAAAGGCTTCTCTAAAATTAGGGAAAGGCTATTGGTTCTTAACCCCGACTAGACAAACCAGACATTTGGATTCAGACTTTCCCTAATTTTAGAGAAGCCTTTATTAGCATAAAAAGGATAACTCCTATTCATCCCATTTGTTATTGCAACAACATTTGTTGAATCAATGAGTGAAGATCTTAAAGAGTTGTAGTTATGTAGTAAGAAACAAGGGTTGAATTCATGCCAATTATTAATCTAAAACTAATTCTCTCTTCCATTCCTAATGATACACTTGAATTCCCTGATCACTTGATTCCTAAGTCCCAAAATTTGCTTCCAAGATGTAATTGTTTTAGGTTGAGCTTTCTTGGAGCTGGATCATTTAAGGAAATAAATATAAACTCATTTCACTCATAATGACTTCTTATTAGCTGGGATTTTTCATATTCTTTTCACCTACAAGACCTTGTTCATGGTTCTTATCGATTTGATTCCAAGACCATCTTGACATTTTGCTTTGCAGATATTGGGTTGTGATGTTTCTATCTTCTATTTTTTGCTAATTGAACCTTTAGTTATGAAACATTTAGTAGATACACTTTGCATGTAGCTTAGCAAATAAACTGAGCACATAACTTCTACTAAACTTAGCACACAACTTTTAGCTTAGCATAATAGCATATTTAGGAAAACTAAGATTCTATGCTTTGCATCAAAATCTACTTTTCTATTGGTTTGCTAATGTCTAGTACTGGTTCATTAAACACCCATCTATTTCTCCTTTAGATACATGTTAAATATTGGAACACAGAAGTTGTCTATTCATGATTGACTTGTTATATCTTTTATGGAGCTAATAGATTTTCTTAATCAAGCTAAGTTTCCCAAACACCAATATATTTAGAAATATCTTGTTTCCATGTTACGAATCTCTTAAGCGCTTATATACTAACAATCAAAAGACAAGTGATTCTTTCTTTTTTTTTTTGAAAGTTAATTCATTGATAAAAAAGGGATATATACAATTCATGTTAACCAGGAACGAGAAGTTCAAGTGTCTACTGAAATTGAAACACTCCAAGTTACATCAAGTGGTACTCTAGTTTAGTTGCCATCTTTCCTTCATGCTATGTGAAATGTTGTTGACCAAGCCTCTTGCCTGTAGGTTCAATTTGCATTGAATTACAATTGTTTGGAAGGTTTGCTCTTAGGTTTTACCTTCCTCTCTACAGAGTCATTCCTGTCTTTCCATAGGTTGTAAACCAGTGAAGTTAGGCATATTTTAAGCACTTTCTAATCTGCTTTGTTTGTCATTTTGATTTTAGAAGCCCATTCAATTACTTTCTACCAGGTAGAGGCTGACTTCCTTATATTCAAGAGTCCTTGGATCTTTTCCTAAATGTTGTATGAATGGCAACAATCAACCATTAGGTGGTCTATAGTTTCAATATGCCTCTGACATAGCTCACAGTCCTTTGATGGGATGGCAAACTTGATGTTGTCCTTTATAGTTAGCCTTCCACCTATCTCTAGCTAAAGAATGAAAGCATGAGATTGGTTGATATCATTGTCCCATTTTAGTTTTTTCCACTTCACTTTTGATGTTCAGTTCTTGCTGAAGATGTTCTTTGCAAGTCTTGGTGTTAACTCCATTGATCCATTGATTTGCCAAAGTACTAGGTCTTGATTGGAGGAGTCAGGTTGATAAAGGGGAAGATTGTCCATGATTATGCCTATTCCTCTATTGCAATGGAAAGGCCACTTCCATTGGTTGTTGCTAATGAGTTCCTTTACCTTGGTATTTGGTGTAATTACTAGTTTCAAGTGCTGGATTTCCCCAATCCTATATAAAGGGACTCTATTATGACATTTGTTAAACCAAAACAACATGGACTCTCCATCTCCAATCCTGTGTGATTAGTTCCTGCATCCACTGTCTAGTGCCCAAGATTTGCCTCAATGTCATAGACATACTTTGTTTGGTTGTATATTCCATAGATTTCTGCTTCTTATATGAACAAAATGTATCCATCTGATCCAAAGCTCCTCCTTATGCTTGCATAACTACCAAGGTTTCTTTGCCATACAAACCTTCCTTATCATCTTTGCTGAGGTAATACCTTGGCCCTCAGAGTCCCTTAGAGAGCAGACTTTTGACCATGTCACCTTTACACTATAGTGTTGATTGTTGGTTCTTCCCAGAGAAACTCCCTTAACTTCCTATCATTCTCTTTCAAGATGCTTTTGGGTAAAGCAATATGGTTTATCCAGTGTGTTGCCAGGTTGTTGAGGGTTGAGGATACTAGATGAAGTCTTCCCCTATAGCTTGGAAAGCTGTTGCACTAGTGGTTGATCCTTTTGTTGAATGAGAACCCCAAATATTTAATAGGTAGCCTAACACAAGCCCATCTCCATTGCCCTTGCTGTTACTTCCTGGTTGACATTTGCTGACAAGTAAAAGCTGCTTTTAGCTAGATTGCAGCTTAGTCCAGACACAGTTTTGAAATTCGCCAAGATGTCCATTAGCAGTTTGATTGATTTCTTCAGCCCTACAAAACAAAAGAATATCATCTGCAAAGGCTAAGTGTGAGATTTTGGAAGCTTTACATCTGTAATGGTACTTGAAATCTTAGTTATTGGATATATTCCTTGCTAGGGAGCATGACAATACTTCCATACCAAGAACAAACAAGTAAGGGGATAAAGCCCTTTCCCTATCTTAAACAGTTTGGTTGGCTTTCCATTCACTAGTATTACAAAGGAAGTTGTGGTGATGCACTCCTTGGCTCATTCCTTAAATTTAGTTGGGTATCCTGAAACTTCAAGTACCCTAGTAATAAACTTCCAACTTACTGAGTCATAAGCTTTTACAAGGTCTATTGTTAGTGTACAACTTTTCATGGAAGTGTTGGAGTTATATCCTTTGAGTAATTTATGACAGATTAGTTTATTGTTGCCTATTGTTCTCCCTTTCACAATTGCATTCTGTGTTGCATTGATAATTTTGCTTAAGTTGTTCCTTACCCGGTCAGTCAGTATTTTCGCTGGGACCTTGTATATAACATTACAACATGCTATAAGTCTAAATTCCTCAATTTTGCTGGCATTGCCTTTCTTAGTGATGAGGTTGATGTAGGTTTTGTTCCTCTCCTTCATGATTTTCCTTCTTGAAAGAATTCCTTTATAGCTTTGACAACACTTCACCAATGATATCCCAATTCTGATGAAAAAATCTTCCATTGAACCCATTAGGGCCAAGAGCTTTGTCAAGATGAATGGAACACTAGGAGTCTTTGATCTCCTCTTTGGTAACCTCCTTTGTTGGCTCTAATTTATCCTAATCTAAGATTGTTTTTATTTCCCCCAATAGATCATCTGGAGTTTTCTAGATTTTCACATCAGTACCAGACTGCTTCCTTTAGTGTTTATAGGCAATCCTCTTCATGTTATCCTTATTAGAAAAGTTGTTCCCTTCCCCATCTACCAAGTATTTGATCTGGTTTTTGTTTCTCCTAGCTTTGATAAAGTTGAAATAGTAGCTTGTGCATCTCTCTCCATCCTTAAGCTAGAACATTCTTGATTTTTGTCTCAGTTGAGAATTACTATTTTCAATGGTCCTATTGTAATTGCTTATTAGGACTGCCGCTTTCCTCTTGAGCTCTTTATGCCCTGACTTAATCATTATTTGCTCATGAGATTTTAATAATTCATTCAAGGAATTTTGCTTCTCCATCGTCATAGGGTCTTTGGAATCTTTGTTAAGCTTTTTTATGTTGACCTTGATGGCTTGCAATCTTTGACAAAGGCACTAGCTTTGGGATCCTCTAACATCAATGTTCAATCCTTCCAATACAACATCTGTAGAGTCAGGGTGCTTCATATGATAGTGGAAAACTTTGAAAGGGGTTTTCCTGACCTCTTCAATGGCAACCAAATCTATCAATATAGGACTGTGATTTGAAGTGATTTGTTCTCCAAAAGTGGCTGAACTCAATGGGAATTGGTGTAGCCATTTTGGATTCACCAAGCTTTTGTCAAGTTTTTTCATTAGGTTCCATTCTCCCACCTACTTGTTTATCCAAGTAAACAAGTTCCCAAATGATCTTAAGTCAGTTAATCCTATAATCTAGACTAGTTTATGAACTCGAGCCAATGATGCAGTTTAAGTCCCATGCAACTAGCCAAGGCATCCTTGTATTCCTGTTGAAGCTAATTAGTTGCTCCTATAGTTGTTGCCTTTAGAACTCAAAGTTAGAAGCATACACTACTAGTATTGTAATTGGAGTTCTGGAGTTGATGACTATCATTTCACAATGGATCACTTTCTCTAAGCAAGACCACTTTAGTTCCAGCTTGGTAGGGTTGTAGCCTACAATTATTCTGCCACTAAAGTGTTTCTCATGATTAGTCAAAACTTCCCAGTCTCTCCTTAGGAACCACATACACTAATCTATAATATCCTTATTTATTTTGGTTTACAAGAAACCAACAAAATTAGGCTTTTTAAGTTTTATATAATCCTTAATTGCTGGTTGTTTATTTTTACCATTATGGCCTTTGTGAAAATTTGAGAATAGTTAATTGAGGGCTTGATAGTAACTCAAGACCCTTGTAGCCTTTATTACGTAAGGGAAAGATCTTAGGAATAAAGAGAAAATCACACAATAAAGAGCAGATCATATTTTCCCTAATATATATATTTCCTAACGTCTAATACAAACCTTTCCTAATACTCCCCCTAAACCTGGAGCATAGATATCATAAGCTCCAAGCTTGTTAACTATAGGTTTCAACTAAGACCCCCTAGTTCCTTGTTGAATAAGTAAGCAAGTCGATCATCTGACTTGACATATGGTGTCTCAATCAATCCTTCTTGAAGCTTTTCACGAACAAAGTGACAATTCACCTCAATATGTTTGGTTCTCTTATGAAAGACTGAATTTGAGGCAATATGAATGGCTACTTGATTATCGCACGTCAACTTCATTGGAGTGAAGTGCTCAAAACCAAGTTCCCTAAGAAATCAACTCACATGTATATGCCACGGCCTTGTACTCAGACTCAGCACTAGAACTTGCAACAATTGACTGCATTTTACTTTTCCATGACAACATGTTTCCACCCAAAAATAAACAGTAGCTTGAAGTAGACCGTCGGTCATAAGAGCCTGCCTAATCTGCATGTGTATACCCTTAAATTTGAATGTGTCCATGATTTTGGTAAAGAAGACCTTGCCCTTGAGAGCCTTTGAAATATTTCAAAATTCTAATAATGGCATCCCAATGACTAGTTCGCGGAGATTCCATAAATTGACTCATTACACTTGGGTGGATGAGTAATAATCAAATAATTCAGTTTACGGACAAGCCTTCAATACCTATTGGATCTTCCAACTGCTCTCTTTATCAGCATTAAGTTCTACATTTGGTTCCCTGGGGCTATCAATTGGCTTTGTTCCCAACAAACCTGTTTCCTCTAGAAGATCAAGGACATACTTTCTTTGAGATAGACAAATCCTCATCTTTAACCTTGCTATCTCGATACCCACAAAATATTTTAGTAAACCAAGATCCTTTGATTGAAATTTGATCTATAGGAATGGCAAAGATTGGATTTCTACTTTATCATCTCCAGTAATATCAATATCATCAACATAAATGGTCAAAAGAATTTTGCCAGCCTTGGAGCAACGATAAAACATAGAGTGATCCACACCACATTAATGCAGACCAAACTTTATAACCGTTGTACTAAAGCAGCCAAGTGCATCTCTCGATGACTATTTTAGACCATACAAAGATCTGTTAAAGCGATATGCTAGATTAGTCTCCCCTGAGTAACAAACCCTGGTAGTTGCTCCATAAAACTAGTCCTTAAAGATCACCATGAAGGAAAGCATTTTTTACATTGAGTTGATGAGGCCAATTATGTGTGGTTGCCAATGCAATGAGAAAACGAACAAATGTCAATTTGGCTACAGGAAAAAAGGTTTCATTATAATCCATACCATACACCTGTGTATAACCCTTAGTTACCAAGCGAGCTTTTAAATGATTAATCCTGCCATTAGAATTGACCTTAATAGTGAACACCTAACGATAACCCACAATTGTCTGACCATGTGGAAGAGTAATTAAGTCCCATGTATTATTATCTTGCAAAGCCAACATCTCTTCTTCCATGGCATGTTTCCATCCAAGATGATCCAAAGCTTCTGAAATAGACTTAGGTACAAGCATAGAAGACAGTGGATGCAAAAGCAGCATATAACGGTGATAATGAGTTATAAGAAAAAATGTTTGAAAAAGGGTGAGTTGTACAAGACTTGCTTCCTTTATTGAGAGCAATGGGCCAATCAAGATCATCATATGATGGAGTTAAAGACAGAGAAGACAATGGGTTTCCAGTTTTGAGGTTTGTTTGTTGGTTTGGTCAAGTGCATCTTCTGGTTCAATGAAGAGGGTGGTGGTGTCTGGTAAGTTACTAAATGAGGAAAGTTTGGGAGGTCAGGGGTGAGGTTGTCGTGAGGAGGGAGACATTTTGAATAATAGGATTTTTTGAAGACCTGAAATAAAAGAGATTGACTAAAGGCCTATCGACTCTTGGTTGGCTTAATGGACCATGTGAAAAGCTCCATAATATTGTTCAAGGATAAGGATCTCAACTTTGATATTGAGATCGTATTCAACTTGTAGTTACTATAACCCTCCTTTCTCTTTGTAGGGTGTGCTTTTCCAATTAGAACTTCAAATCTAGTTGGAGGTGCCCTTTACTGTTAAACTAGATAAAAGATATGTATTTCATTAAATCCACATGAAACAATGTTACAAATCTTAATCACATAGAAGAAAACTTTACTTCCAAGGAAAGCTAATGAAGTTGTGCTGGTAGCTGCAGTTTTAGAGTTTTTATTATCTAACGGACATCATCTTCCCAATTTTCTAGAAGCTAACCGAAGAAAGTCATTTTAAACTTTTGACTTCTAAATGTCCCATCTAGTTAAGAATCTCCATCTAATATGTTGTTAAAAATGTTTTTGGTATGTATCATTTATTCCTCTAAAAATCATTTCTCATTCTTATCTTCTATTTTCAGGCTGATTGGGTGTACTTCTTTTTCTAAAGTTAACTTTTAAGTGAAAACAGTAAAATGATTGTTTATAGTAGTTTTCAAATTTTTAATACAGAATATTTTACAATTGGTAGTATCCCTGAAGGTGGTAATTCCTATAGATTGCTTAACATAGGTGGTAATTCCTATAGATTGCTTAACATATTATTTGAACGATGTAATTACTTCCCATAATGTGAGATAGTTGCATAGATGCTGCATGATATTTTAATGCATGAGCATTTCTAATTTTAAGTTTTGAACTGCTAAGATAGACACTGACGTACTCACTTTGTTGGAAAATATTGTTCATTGTTTTACAGGATGGATGTATAAACTATACATGGGGCTTTTGACGGTTTTCTGCACAAATTCCATTAACATTCATGCTGGTATCAATGGCCTTGAAGTGGGCCAAACAGTTGTCATTGCCTCTGCTGTAAGCTCAGAGGTTTAGCATATATTGGTTGGAATCTGACATTTTACAGCATCTGACAATGTGCTGATTTTGTAGATTCTGATACATAATGTCATGCAAATTGGGGCATCCCTTGATTCTGAATATCAACAGGCGCATGCATTCTCTATTTATCTCATTCAACCTTTACTTGCCACGTCGTTAGCTTTACTTGCTTACAATTGGTAGTAACACAATCTTACGCTGATGCTTCACTACTACCGTTCTGGCATGGTACAATAATATTTATTCTTGGCCCCTATTTTCTGCAGGTACCCTTCTTCAGTTTTTGTTGGAGATACTTTCACATACTTCGCTGGAATGACTATGGCTGTTGTTGGGATTTTGGGCCACTTTAGGTGCAGTCCCCACATGCTCTTATGCATTTTATTTCAGTTGTAGTTCTTCCTGTCCTGCAGGTTTCAGACCCAAATTACATTTATTGTCATGTCTCATATATGGTAGGATTAGATATGGATTTATATTTCCATCACTATTAGTGTCCAAATTGGATTCATTCAATTTGTGTATTCTGAAAAGCATTAGATAATTGCACATTGTTATTAAATAATGAACACCCTGTGAACTTTTGTCAAATTGGAAGGTCTACATGTCTAAAATTTTCAAATTTTAGATGCATGAACGTGTCTATAAGTTCTATTGTTAACCAGTTGTAGGATATTACAAGAAATTGGAGATACAAGAATGAAATAGGGGATAAATTATAGAGAAAGTGTGAAGGAAAGGAGAGACAAGAGAGAATGTATAAGAGAGTGCAGAGAAGTAGAGTCTGTCAGATAGCTAAGGTCAAAAGTTGTTTCAATTGCTAAACAATGACCTTAATTTTAATTGTGGTTTACCCTAAGAGACATAAGTAATGTAAGTACTAAATACCCTTTAGACAAAATAAATTGCAGCAATAAATCTCCCTAAAATAGAATAAGTGTATCTTTAATATTAAATGTAGGTCTGAAATACATTGTCTCAGGTCTACCATGAGAAGTTGTCATCTGGAGCCCCTCTCTTAAGCCACTATTAGATTGACTAACAAATGTAGAGCAAATGAAGTTGTTTTCATGTTTTAAAAGTTAAATGCATGGAATCCTTTTCCAGCAACCACCCCTTCCATTGTTCTAAATTAACTGTTCCACATATGATGGAAGATTAATAGAAGGGATTAGATTTATGGGTTGTACTTGAAAGTGTACAGAATTTATTTTATGTACTCTAATTATTACAGTACATGGGCATTTTCTTGTTGAATCCATATGGTTTAATGATGTTAGAGTTATGTCCTAGATTATTAGCTGATTCAATTCATGTGATTTTTACTAAAAGTCATTGCGTCTTGGGACCTGGTTATATCATTCTTTCATATTAAAATCTCCCATGATCTTTCTACAAGTTTTCTACGTTCCCCATACCTTTCAAAAGGACTAACATGGAGCTTCCCTTTTTACCTTTGACAGTGAAACTCTCTTGATTTTCTTTTTACCTCAAGTAATAAATTTTCTCTTATCTGTTCCCCAGGTTTGATCCAGTTACTCTTATACTTCTCTAGTTCTGATATTTATGATTATCCAGTAAAGCATCTAATATTTATCACTTCTTGTTCAGCTTTTTGGTGTCATCCATTGTCCGCGACATCGATTGCCTAGGTAGAATATTTCTCTTTTAATTATCTTATTTTATCTATACTAATGCTTCAAGGTCTCAAAAGACAAATTTGTACAAAATACCAATATGAATGATTTCTTCGATTTTTTTCATTTACTCTGCTTTCATAGGTTTGATCCGCGAACAGGATTACTAACTGGAACCAATGATGGGACACTGGTTAATGTTTATTTGAGAATGTTTGGCGCGAAATCAGAGAAATATCTTTGTGTCCATCTGCTTTTTGTGCAGGTATTTCTTTTTTCTTATTCCTTTTATTGTGTGATACTATGTTTTTCCATCTTCTATTTTTCTTTTCAACTTTTTCTGTATCGAGTGGAAGAAGGGGTAATATAGTGGAGTCTATCATAATCCAAACTGAAGCTGAAAACCTATATTTTTATGCTTGCTTCAATTTTTTCACCAATATGAGGAATTCACTCTGGAATATCCAAGTCCACTCAGTAGATGCTAAGCATACTGCCACCATGAAGTAGTGTGTCGTGCTAGGATGGTTAAAAGGTGCATATGCCTGTTGAACTACAGGAAAATATAAGAATACGTGAGACACTACTCAATACTTCTTTTGGTTGTGAAGAGACTCAAAACCTTTGCCTACCTATGAATTGTTGAGGGAAGTGCCATTGAACCAAAGACTGGTTAATTTAGTATAGATGACGAACAAATTTGAGGATAATTTCTATATTTATTTCTCATAAATGACAGAAATACTTATAGGGAAGATAAGCAATTGTTCTGCTATTCAATCCTTTGATTATTTCCTAGAAAGAAGTAATAAGATCCTATGAAAATAAGGACCAGAAATTTAGGGAATAAACTATTGAGTAAATAAGGAAACAAATAAAGTAATAAAACTAAAAATATTCTTCCAACACTCCCCCTCAAGCTGGTGAATAGATGTTGATCATTCCCAGCTTGCTGCTTAACTCTTCAAGTCTGACTCTAGTAAGTGCTTTTGTGAAAATATCTGCAGCTTGTTTGCTAGTGGGAATGTGAGCTAGATCAATCAAACCAGAATCTACTTTCTCCTTTATGA
>JANZXP010000194.1:21854162-21868240 GCA_027576715.1 Erythroxylum flavicans | reverse complement strand
TTTATAAAGACTGGGACAAGACAACCGCAATGGCCAATAAAGTCTGAGTGTTGTTTTGAAAATAATGTAAAATATTTGGTTTGACTTTTGGGCTTGTATCTGATATGTATATGTAAATTTGTTTGTAAGTTTGTAACAACAATACTTCGGTTTGGTTTAGATTTTTCAGCGAGTTTGTGTTACGTACTGTGTAATTTAATGTATGTTTGCTTGAATTGTTTACTGGAAGTTTGCGTATGCTTTGATTTATTTGTGCTGTTTTGTGTGGCATTCATATATTCTTCCAGGAGGTATGTGTGTGTTACAGCTAATGTGTGCTAGCACGTTCTAAAATACTTTAGAACGCCACACAGTTTTTCTCTCGAGAAAAGGAACGAGTGGCTAGGTAGTAGGGCTTTTCATATGTCATCTAATGAGACATAAGCCCTCTATTTATAGAGAAGCCATTATCCTTATTCCTAGTGGGATAGGACAATCCTATTTTAATAGGAATAGGAATATCCTAATCCTAAACCTATTAGGAATAAGATTATCATAATCCTAAACCCATTAGGATTATGGAAGCCCAATAAGTTTCAGCCTATATTATATCTCATATAATAAAAGCTCGATAACTTAATTCAATCTAGCCCAATAAATATATCCACATATATTTGTTCAGTGCCTAATAAGTTAGGCCCAAGAGAACAAGCTCAAATCACATCACTCTTTGTGTGCGACCTTGTAGGCTCATTTGATTTTGGCCATGGGCTTGAACACACTTCAAAGCCCATAAGTCATAAGCGGCCTTTAGCAAGACATTGTGACTACCTAAATCAAATAAGGATCGGTAATCTGATTTAATCTGTAACTATGGTTACAAACTCAGTCCCTTTATAACACGATATTAAGATTAATCATAAGGCATGGTACATGTCAACCTTTGATTAATCATAGTTTCTTGATTCCCAAGTTGACTAATTATAATAAATAACATTGATGACTCCTTATCAATTCATTTGAGCACGGCCATGCATTTCTTCAGTTAAACTTATCAAGAAGCCCAAATGATATCTCTCTCATTTAAGAGAGGTATAAATCCCATCTACGTCGTTCACATCCCTCCGCATGATTCATTTAATGTCCAACATAAGACTATTTGTTATCCGGTTAAAGATAACTTAGTCTAATGTTAAAACACTGAATTCCTCATGTAGGGAACCATGATGACTTCAGGCCAAAGGACTAAAGTCAAACCATATTGAGAATCACTAATGACATGAAACCATGTAGTGTTCTCTCTGTGGGTCGGTTCAATATATGTTCTCTAACATATATCTATGTTTCTGATTTGATAACTCATATCCATGATCAGTAAAACGTGATCATCAATCAGAACACATACTAGCCTTGATTCATTATTGTTCCACCAATAACGATCGACCAGGGACAGTTTAGAATAGTATTATAATGCTTATGGTTTTACTATCAAGTCACATACTTGATGACATAAGCCTAATACTATTTATGGAATGTAAATCACATTACATAAACAATATACATACATATTTAAAAGATTACCTCATAATATATTATTAGTAAGTCAGAATGTTAGTACAAAAGTCACATATGACTATTGGCCTAGGGCACACTACTAACAAATAGACAGTTTTGCCCATCAAAGGTGTGCCAATGAGCTATGTTTCCTACCAAACGTGCCTAATAGGTTGTTTTTCCAACCAAAGACGATTAACGATTATGATAATGGGCTGTGTTTCCCACCGAAGGTATGCCAAAGGGTTGTGTTTCCACCAAAGGTACCCCATAGGTTGTTTTTACCATCGAAGGAGCATAACAGTCATGTCTATGGGCTATTTTGCCTACCAAAGGTGCACCAACGGACTGTTTGGCCTATCGAAGGTTTACCAATGTGCTGTTTTTCCACCGAAGGTGCCTAAAGGATTGTTTTTCCTATTGAAGGTACCTAGTGACTATGCCAATAGGCTATGTTACTCATCGAACTTGTGCCAACGGGTTGTTTTTCCAATCGAAGGAGTCTAGAGCTTGTACCAAGGTGCCCAGCAACTTTGCCAATAGCCATTTTGCCCACGGACGGTGCCTAGCGATCGTGCCAAATGGCTATATTGCATGTCGAAGGTGTGTCAACAGCTTGTTTTTCCCACCAAAGGTGCCAATTGAACATGCCAACGGACTATTTTGCCTACCAAAGGTTCCAAGCGATTGTGCCAACATACTATTTTCCCCACCAAAGGTGTGCCAATGTGCTCTTTTTCCCAATCAAGGTGTGTCAAAGGGTTGTTTTTCCCACCAAAGGTATTTAGCGAATGTGCCAACAGGCTATTTTGCCCATTGAAGGTGTTTAGTGATGGTGCCAATGTGTTGTTTTACCCACTGAAGGTGTCCCAACAACTTGTGTGCTATTTTTTGAACCGATGGTGCCTAACGACTATGCCAATAGGATGTTTTGCCCACCAAAGGTGTGCCAACGAGTTGTGCTTCCCACCGAAGGTGCCTATCAAAGGTGCCAAGAGAACATGCCAACGGACTGTTTCCCCCACCAAAGGTTCCAAGTGAACATGCCAACGGACTGTTTTGCCTATCAAAGGTTCCAAGCGATTGTGCCAACATGTTATTTTCCCCACCGAAGGTGTGCCAATGTGCTCTTTTTCCCAATCAAGGTGTGTTAAAGAGTTGTTTTCCCACCAAAGGTATCTAGCGAATGTGCCAACAGACTATTTTGCCCATTGAAGGTGTTTAGTGATGGTGCCAATGTGTTGTTTTACCCACCGAAGGTGTCCCAACAGCTTGTGTTTCTCATCGAATGTGCCAACGAGCTGTGCTTCCCACCAAAGGTGCCCAACAGGCAATTTTTCCTACCAAACACGCCTAGCAACTGTGCCAATGCACTATTTTACCCACCGAAGGTGTACCATTGGGTGGCTTTTCCTACTGAAGATGCACCAACAGGATGTTTATGCCACCAAAGGTTCCCAAAGGACTGTTTTGCCCACTAAAGGTGCCTAGCGACTGTGCCAATATGTTGTTTATCCCATCAAAGGTATGCCAATAGGTTGTGTTTCTGACCGAAGGAGTCTAGCAAAAGTGCCAACAGGCTATTTTGTCCATTGAAGGTGCCTAGCGACTGCGCCAATATGCTGTTTTGCCCACCAAAGATGTGCCAACGGGCTGTGTTATCTATCGAAGTTGCCCAACAGGCCATTTTACCCATCGAAGGTGTGCCAACTAGATGTGTTTCCTACTAAAGGTGCCTAGTGAATGTGGCAACGAGATGTTTTACCCAACGAAGGTGCGTTACGACCTTTGCTAATGTGTTGTTTTTCCATCGAAGATGTCCCAACAGGATGTTTCTTTCCACTGAAGGTGCTTAGGGACTATGCCAACGAGTTGTTTTGCCCTTCGAAGGTGTGCTAACAGGATATGTTTCCCATCGAAGGTGCCTAGTGAATGTGTCAAAGGGTTGTTTTCCCCAACGAAGGTCTGCCAACGAGCTGGGTGTCCCACCGAAGGTGCCCAACGGTCTGTTTTTCTACCGAAGGTACCTAGTGACTATACCTACGGGCTATTTTTTCCTACCAAAGGTGTGACAAAGAGCTCTTTTGCCAATCAATCCTGGGTCAACAGGCTGTTTTCCTACCGAAATTGCCTAGCAAAAGTGACCAACGGGCTATTTTTCCCAGCAAAAGTGACCAACGGTCTATTTTGCCCACCAAAGGTGCCTAGCGACCTTGCCAACAGGTTGTGTTGCCCTCTAAAGGTGTGGCAATGGGTTGTTTTCCGATCAAAGGTGCCTAGTGACCATGCCAACAGGCTTTGTTTCCCATCGAAGGTGCACAACGGGCTGCTTTTCCTACCTAAGGTGCCTAGCGATCATGCCAATAGGCTGTTTTACCCACCAAACGTGTGCGAACGAGCTGTGTTCCCCACCACAGGTATCCAACGGGTTCTTTTTTACACCGAAGGTGCCTAACGACCGTGCAATTGGGTTGTTTTGCCCACCGAAGATGTACCAAGGAGCTGTGTTTCCCACTGAAGGTGCCCAATAGAGAGTTTTTCCCACAGAAGGTCCCTCGCGACTGTGCCAACAAGCTGTTTTGCCCACTAAAGGTGCACCAACAGGCTAGTTTGTCTATCGAAGGTGTGCCAACGGCCTATTTTTCCCACCAAAGGTGCCCAATAAATTGTTTTGCTAACTAAATGTACCTAGTGACTATGCCAACAGGCTGTATTACCCACTGATGCTGTGCCAAAGGGATGTTTTTGCAATCGAAGGTTCTCAGCAAATGTGTCAATGGGCTATTTTGCCACTAAAGGTGCTTAGCGACCATGCCAAGGGGTTGTGTTACCCACCGAAGGTGTGCCAACGGGCTGTTTTTCCTACCAAAGGTGTTAGGAGAAGGTGTCAATGATCTATTTAGCCTACTGAAGGTGTCTAACAACAGTTCCAACATGTTGTTTTTCCCACTGAAGGTGTGCCAACGTGCTATTTTTCCCACCGAAGGTGTGCCAATGGGTTGTTTTTCCTACCAAATGTACCTAGCAAATATGCCAATGGGCTATTTTTCCTATCGAAGGTACCTAGCGACCTTGCCAATCGGTTGTTTTAGCCATCGAAGGTTCCTAGCTAACCTACCAACGAGTCATTTTTCCCAACGAATGTGTACCAACAGGCTATTTTGCCACCAAAGCTGGCTAGCAATCTTATCAAGGAGTTATTTTTCCCACCAAAGGGCCACCAACGGGCTGTGTTTCAAACCAAAGGTGCCCAACAGGCTATTTTTCCTACTAAGGTGCCTAGTGACCGTGCCAGCGGGCTATTTTGTGCACAAAAAGTGTGCCAACAAGTTGTGTTTCCCATCAAAGCTACCCAACAGGCTATTTTTCAGCCAAAGGCCTAATGGGCTGCTTTGTCCACTAATGGTGTGCCAACAGGTTTTGTTTCCTATCGAAAGTGCCCAACAGGCTATTTTCCCATCGAAGGTGCCTAGAGATTGTGCCAAAGGGTTGTTTTGCCTATAGAAGGTGTGCTAAAGGACTGTTTTTCCTACCAAATGTGCCCAATGGACTGTTTTGCCCACTGAAGGTACCTAGGGAACGTGTCAATGGGTTGTGTTGCCCATCGAAGGTTAGCCAACAACTAGTTTTTCCCATAGATGGTGTTTAGCGAATGTGCCAACATATTGTTTTGCCTACCGAAAGTGTCCAGTGACTGTGCCAACAGGCAGTTTTACCCACCAAAGGTGTGCCAACGGGATGTGTTTCCTATCAAAGGTGCCCAACGGGCTATTTTACCCATCAAAGGTGCCAAGCGACCATGCCATTGTGCTATTTTTTCCATCGAAGGTGCCTAACAAACATGTCAACGAGCCATTTTGCCCATTGAAGCTACCT
The DNA here is from genome assembly GCA_027576715.1 of Erythroxylum flavicans. Lineage (NCBI taxonomy): Eukaryota > Viridiplantae > Streptophyta > Magnoliopsida > Malpighiales > Erythroxylaceae > Erythroxylum > Erythroxylum flavicans. The sequence goes on along the minus strand of JANZXP010000194.1, from coordinate 21,862,831 downwards.
AACGATCCTTCCAACATCTTGTTTTGCCCATCAAAGCCATGCCAACAAGTTATGTTTCCCACCGAAGGTGCCCAATGGGTTATTTTGCCCATGATGGTGCATAGCGACTGAGCCAATGTGATTTTTTCCCACCAAAGATGTGCCAACTTACCAACGTGCTATTTTGCCCACAAAAGTTATGTCAATAGGCTATTTTGCCCACCTAAGGTGTGCTAATAGGATATGTTTCCCACTGAAGGTGTTTAGCGAACATGTCATAGGGTTTTTTTGCCTAACGTTAGTGGCTAGCAACCGTTCCAACCTACTGTTTTGCCCATCGAACGTGTGCCAATAGGCTGTGTTTCACACCAAATGTACCTAGTGGGTTGTTTTTCCCACGAAAGGTGCCTGACAATTTTGCCAACGGGCTGTTTTGCCTAATGAAGGAGCCTAGCGACTGTGCCAATGTGCTATTTTACCCACCACAGATGAACCAACGGGCTGTGATTCCCACCGAAGGTGCCTAACGGGTCTTTTTTCCTACCGAAGGTGCCTGACGACTGTGCCAACAAGTTGTTTTATGCACCGAAGATATGCCAACAGGCTGTGTATCCCACTGAAGGTGCGTAGCGATAGTGCTCAGGGATAATTTTGCCCACCAAAGGTGTGCCAATGGGCTGTATTCCGACTGAATGTTCCTTGCTAACATGCCAAAGGGCTGCTTTTCCTAACGAAGGTGTGCCAATGGGCTATTTTGCCCACCAAAGGTGCGCCAACGTGTTGTTTTACCTATTAAAGGAGTGCCAATGGGCTGTTTTTCCCACCAAAGGTGCCCAACGGACTGTTTTGCCCACTGAAGGTACCTAGCGACTGTGCCCACGAGCTGTATTACGCAACCATAGTAGTAGTGCTAAATGGTTGTTTTGGTCACCAAAGGTGCTTAGTGAATGTGCCAATAGGCTATTTTACCCACCGAAGGTGTTTAACGACTGTGGCAACGGGCTATGTTGCCAACCAAAGGTGTGCCAACGGGTTGTTTTTCCTACCAAAGGTGCTAAGCGAATGTGACAATGGGTTGTTTCGCCCACTGAAGGTGCCTAAAAACTATGCCAACATGTTATTTTTCCCACTGAAGGTGTGCCAAACTCCAAAGGTGTGCAAACAGGCTATTTTCCCCACTGAATGTGCCTAGCAAATGTGCCAACGAGCTATTTGGCCCATCGAAGGTGCCTACCAACCATGCCAATAGGATATTTTGCACATTGAAGGTGCCTAATGACCATGTCAATGGGTTATGTTGCCCACCAAAGTTGTACTAATGAGCTATTTTTTCCACTGAAGTTGCCTAGCGAACGTGCCAACGGGCTATTTTCCCCACCAAAGGTGTGCCAAGGGATTGTATTTTCCATCGTAGGTGCTTGACGATCGTGCCAACAGACTGTTTTCCCATCGAAGGTGTGCTAATGAGCTTTTTTTCCCACCAAAGGTGCACAATGGGCTATTTTTCCCAAAGAAGGTACCTAGGGACCATGCCATTGTGCTATTTTTCCCATCGAAAATGTGCCAACGAGATGTTTTTCGTACCGAAAGTGCCTAACAAACTTGTCAACGGGCTATTTTGGCCATTGAAGGTACCTAACAATCGTGCCAACTTGTTGTTTTGCCCACCAAAGGCATGTCAACGGACTGTGTTTCCCAACAAAGGTGCCCAATGGGTTGTTTTTCCCACTGAAGGTGCCTAGCGACCATGCCAGCAAGCTATTTTGCCCACCTAAGGTGTTCCAACGGGATATGTTTCCCATCGAAGGTGCCTAGCAAACATGCCAAAGGGTTGTTTTGCCCAACGAAGGTGCGTAACGACCATGCTAACATATTGTTTTGCCCACCAAAGATGTGCGAACAGGTTGCTTTGCCCATCGAAGGTGTGCAAATGAGATAAGTTTCCTATTGAAGGTTCCTAGCGAATGTGTGAAAGGGTTGTTTTGCCCAACAAATATGGCTAGTGACCGTTCCAACCTGCTATTTTTCCCACCAAAGGTGTGCCAACGGCCTAGTCAACGTACTATTTTGCCCACCAAAGGTGGGCCAACAGGCTGTATTTCCCACCGAAGGTACCTAATGAGCTGTTTTTCCCACCAAAGGTGTCTTGTGACCGTGCCAATGGGCTGTTTTGCCCATCAAAGTTTTGCCAATAGGTTTTTTTTCCTACTGAAGGTGTGACAATAGGTTGTTTTTCCCACCGAAGGTGCCCAACGGGATGTTTTTACCATCGAAGGTGTCTACGATCGTGCCAACGGGCTATTTTGCCCATCGAATGTGTGCCAACAGGCTGTGTTTCCCACTGAAGGTGCCTAGCGAATGTGCCAATGTGTTATTTTACCCACCAAAGGTGTGTCAAGGGGCTATGTTTCACACCGAAGGTGCCCAACGGGCTATGTTTCCTACTGAAGATGCCTGACTACTGTGCCAACGAACTATTTTGCCCATCGAAGGTGTGCCAACGAGCTTTGTTTCCTACCAAAGGTGCCCAACAGGTTATTTTGCCCATAAAAGGTGCCTAACAACGGTGTCATTGTGCTATTTTTCCTATCAAAGATGTGCCAACGGGATTTCTTTCCTACCGAAGGTATGCTAACGGGATATGTTTCCCACCGAAGGAGCCTAGAGAATGTTTGAAAGGGTTGTTTTGCCTAATGAAGTTGGCTAGAGACCATTCCAACCTACTATTTTGGTCATCAAAGGTGTGCCAACGGGTTGCGCTTCCCACCGAAGGTGCCCATAGGGTTGTTTTCCTACCGAAGGTGCTTAGCAATCATGTCAATATGTTCTTTTCCCCACCGAAGGTCCCTAGCCAACGTATTGTTTTACCCACCGAAGGTGTGTCAACAGGCTGTGTTTGTCACTGAATGTACCCAACGGGCTATTTTTTCCACCAAAGGTGTCTTGCAACAGTGCCAACGAGCTGTTTTGCCCACCAAAGTTCTACCAATGGGCTGTTTTTCATGCCAAAGGTGCCCAACAGGTTGTTTTCCCCGTCGAAGATGCCTGGTGATCATGCCAACGGGCTATTTTGCCCACTGAAGGTGTGCCAACGAGCTGTGTTTCCCACTGAAGGTGCCTAGCGAATGTGCCAACCAGTTGCTTTTCCTGCCAAAGGTACCTAATGACCATGCCAACGAGCTGTTTTGCCCACCGAACATGTGCCAATTGGCTGTGTTTCCCACCAAAGATGCCCAACTGGTTATTTTGCCCATCGAACGTGCCCAATGACCATGCCATTGTGCTGTTTTTCCCATCGAAGATGTTCCAACGGCCTATTTTTCCCAATGAAGTTGCCTAGCAAACATGTTAACGACCTCTTTTGCCTAGTGAAGTTGCCTAACGATCTTGCCAATGTGTTCTTTTCCCACCGAAGTTATGCAAACGAGCTATTTTTCCCATTGAAGTTGCCTAGCGATCTTGCCATCGGGTCGTTTTTCCCACTGAAGGTGCCTAGCGATCATGGCAATAGGCTGTTCTGCCCACCGAAGGTGTGCCAACGAGATATGTTTCCTACCGAAGGTGCCTAGTGAACGTGCCAAAGGGTTATTTTGCCCTTGAAAGTGCATAGCGACTATACCAATGTGCTTTTTTCCCACCAAAGATGTGCCAACTTGCCAACGTGCTGTTTTGCCCACCAAAGATGTGTCAACAGCTGTTTTGCCCACCTAAGGTGTGCTAATAGGATATGTTTCCCACCGAAGGTGCCTAGCGAACGTGTCACAGGGTTGTTTTGCCCAACGAAGGTGGCTAGCGACCGTTCTAGCCTATTGTTTTGTCTACCGAAGGTGTGCCAACAGGCTATGTTTCCCACCGAATGTGCTTAGTGAATGTGCCAACGGGCTATTTTTCCCAATGAAGGAGCTTAGTAACTGTGCCAACGTGCTATTTTGCTTACCGCAGATGAACCAATAGGCTGTACTTCCCACCAAAGGTGCCAACTAGTTATTTTGCACATCAAAGATGTGCCAATAGGCTGTGATTCCCACCAAAGGTGCCTAGCGATAGTGCTAACAGACTATTTTGCCCACTGAAGGTGTCTCAATGGGTTTTGTTTCCCACTAATTGTGCCTTGCTAATATGGCAACAGGCTGCTTTTCCTAACGAAGGTGTGCTAACGAGCTATTTTGCCTAACAAATGTGCGCCAACATGCTGTTTTGCCTACCGAAGGAGTGCCAATAGTCTGTTTTTCCCACCGAAGGTGCCCAACGGACTGTTTTATCCACTGAAGGTACCTAGCAATTGCGCCAATGAGCTATGTTACTTAACCATAGAAGTGCTAAAGGGCTGTTTTGGTTACCGAAGGTGCTCAATGAATGTGCCAACAAGCTGTTTTACCCACCAAAGGTGCTTACGACTGTGGCAACGGACTATGTTGCCAAACAAAGGTGTGCCAACGGGTTATTTTTCCCACCAAAAGTGCTTAGCGAATGTGACAATGGGCTGTTTCGCCCACTGAAGGTGCCTAAAGACTATGCCAACATGTTGTTTTTCCCACTGAAGGTGTGTCAACTCCAAAGATGTGTGAACGAGCTATTTTCCCCAATGAATGTGCCTAAAGAATGTGCCAACGGGCTATTTTGCCTATCAAAGGTGCCTAGCAACCATGCTAACGGGATATTTTGCACATTGAAGGTGCCTAACGACCATATCAATGGGCTGTGTTGCCCACCAAAGTTGTACCAATGAGTTATTTTTCCCACCAAAGTTACCTAGCGAACGTGCCAATGGGCTATTTTGCCCACCAAAGGTGTGCCAAGGGGCTATGTTTCTGACCAAAGGCACCCAACGGACTGTATTTCCCATTGTAGGTGCCTGACGATCATGCCAACGGACTGTTTTGCCCATCGAAGGTGTGCCAACGAGCTTTGTTTCCTACCAAAGGTGCATAACAGGCTATTTTTCCCAAAGAAGGTGCCTATGGACCATGTAATTGTGCTATTTTTCCCATCGAAAATGTGCCAACAAGATGTTTTTCCTACCGCAGGTGCCTAACAAACTTGTCAACAGGCTATTTTAGCCATTGAAGGTACCTAACGATTGTGCCAATTTGTTCTTTTGCCCACCAAAGGCATGTCAATGGACTGTTTTTCCCAACAAAGATGCCCAACAGATTGTCTTTCCTACTGAAGGTGCCTAGCGATCGTGCCAACGAGCTGTTTCGCCCACCCAAGGTGTGCCAACAGGATAGGTTTCCCATCAAAGGTGCCTAGCGAACACGCCAAAGGGTTGTTTTGCCCAACAAAGGTGCGTAATAACCATCTAACGTGCTTTTCTGCCCCCCAAAGATGTGCAAATGGGTCGCTTTGCCCACCGAAGGTGCGCTAACGAGATACGTTTCCCACTGAAGGTTCCCGGTGAATGTGTAAAAGGGTTGTTTTGCCCAACGAATGTGGCTAGCGATTGTTCCAACCTGCTATTTTGCCCACAAAAGGTGTGCCAATGGCCTGTGCTTCCTAACAAAGGTGCCCATAGGGCTGTTTTTCCTGCTGAAGGTGCCTAGAAATCATGCCAATGTGTTCTTTTCCCCACTAAAGGTGCCTAGCCAATGTGCTGTTTTGCCCACCAAAGGTGTGCCAATGGGCTGTGTTTCCCACCGAAGGTACCCAACGGGCTGTTTTTCCCACCAAAGGTGTCTTGCGACCGCATCAATGGGCTATTTTGCCCACCAAAGTTTTGCCAATGGGCTGTTTTCCTACCGAAGGTGTGTCAATAGGTTATGTTTCCCATCGAATGTGCCCAACGGGATGATTTTCACAACGAAGATGCCTGCGATCGTGTCAATGGGATATTTTGCCCACCGAATGTGTGCCAACGGGCTGTGTTTCCCACTGAAGGTGCCTAGCAAATGTGCCAACGTGCTATTTTGCCTACCAAAGGTGTGTCAAGGGGCTATGTTTCCCACGGAAGGTGCCTAACAGGCTATATTCCTACCGAAGATGCTTAACGACCATGCCAACAAACTGTTTTGCCAATCAAAGGTGTGCCAACGAGCTTTGTTTCCCCCTAAAGGTACCCAACAGGCTATTTTGCCCATAGAAGGTGCCTAACAATCGTGTCATTGTGCTATTTTTCCCATCAAAGATGTGCCAATGGGATGTCTTTCCCACCGATGGTGTGCTAACGGGATATGTTTCCTACCGAAGGAGCCTAGCAAATGTTTGAAAGGGTTGTTTTGCCTAACAAAGTTGGCTAGAGACCATTCCAACCTACTGCTTTGCTGACCAAAGGTGTACCAACGGGCTGCTTTTCCCACCAAAGATGCCCATAGGGCTGTTTTTCTTCCCGAAGGTGCCTAGCGATCATGTTAATGTGTTCTTTTCCCTACCGATGGTCTCTAGCCAATGTGTTGTTTTCCCACCGAAGGTGTGTCAAGAGGTTGTGTTTGCCACCGAAGGTACCCAACGGGTTGTTTTTTCCACTAAAGGTGTCTTGCAATCATGACAACGAGCTGTTTTGCACACCAAAGTTCTGCCAATGGGCTATTTTTCCTACTAAAGGTTCGCCAACGAGTTGTTTTCCCCACCTAAGATGTCTGGCGATCATGCCAACAGGCTATTTTGCCCACCGAAGGTCTACCAACGAGCTGTGTTTCCCACTGAAGGTGCCTAGCGAATGTGCCAACGAGCTATTTTTCCCACCGAAGTTCTGCCAACAGTCGGTTTTGCCCATCGAAGGTGCCCAACATGCTGTTTTCCCACCTAAGGTGTCTTTCCACTATGCCATTGGGATGTTTTTCCCACCGAAGTTCTGCCAATGGGTTGTTTTGCCTACTAAAGATGTGCCATCGGGATGTTTATCCTGCTGAATGCACCCAACGAATTGTTTTACCCACTAAAGGTGCCTAGCGACGGTGCTAATGTGCCATTTTCCCCACCGATGGGTTGCCAACGAGCCGTGTTTCCTACCCAAGCTGCCTAACAATTGTTTCAATTAGTTGTTTTGGCCACTGAAGATGATCCAACATGCTGTGTTTCCCACCAATGGTGCCCAACAACCCTTTTTCCCACCGAAGGTGCCTAGCGACCGTGTTAATAGGCTGTTTTGCCCACTTAAGGTGTGCCAACGGGCTGTGTTTTCCACTGAACGTGCCTAACAAATGTGCCAGTGGGCTATTTTTACCAACAAAGATGCCTAGGGACTATCGCAACGAGCTCTTTTACCTACCAAAGATGAGCCAATGGGCTATGTTTCCCATCGAAGGCACCCAATAGGTCGTTTTTCGCATCTAAGGTGCCTGGCGATCGCTCCAATAGGCTGCTTTGCCCACCAAAGGTATGCCAATAGGCTGCGTTTCCCACTAAAGGTGCCCAACGGGTTGCTTTTCCCACCAAAGTTGCATAGTGACCATGCCAACGAGTTGTTTTGCCCACCGAAGGTGTGCCAACAAGCTGTATTTCCTACCAAAGGTGTGACAATAGGCTATTTTCCCACCAAAGTGGACCAATGAACTGTTTTCTCCCCAATCGAGCCTAGCAACTCTGCCAACAGGATGTGAAACCCACTAAACGTGTGCCAATGGGTTGTTTTTCCACTAGAAGGTGCCTAGCGACCATGCCATATGTTATTTTTTCCACCAAAGTTGTTCCACTAGGCTGTGTTTCCTATCGAGGGTGCCCAAGAAGCTGTTTTCCCATCGAAGTTATCTAGTGACCACACCAACGAGCTGTTTTGCCTACCAATAGGTGTGCCAATGGTCTATGTTTCCTACTGAAGGTGCCCAAAAGGGTGTTTTTCCCACATAAGATGTTTAGCGACCATGTCAATGGGCTTTGTTTCACACCAAAGATGTGCTAAAGGGTTGTGTTTCCACCGTAGGTGCCCAACAGGCTATTTTTCCCAGCAAAGGTTCGCCAACGGGCTGTTTTGACCATCAAAGGTGCATAAACAGCCTGTTTTGCCTACTAATGGTCGGCGACCACGACAATCGGTTATGTCTAGTAGTTGTGCCAATGTGTTATTTTTCCCACTGAAAGTGCTTAGCGTACATGCCAACGTTCTGTTTTGCCCACCAAAAGGGACCAATGAACTGTTTTCTCCCCAATGATTCCTACCAATTGTGCCAATGAGCAGTGTAACCCACTGAACATATGCCAACGGGTTATTTTTCCCACCGAAGGTGCCTAGTGACCATGCCAACGTGTTATTTTCCCACTGAAGGTGTGCCAACAAGCTATGTTTCCCACCAAGGATGCCCAACAGGCTACTTTCCCGCCGAAGATGCCTAGTGATTGTGCCAACGAGCTGTTTCAACAACTAAAGCAGTGCCAACGAGCTGTGTTTCCCATCGAAGGTTCCCAAAAATGCCTAGTGACCATGCCAACGGGCTCTGTTTCACACCAACTGCCCAACAGGTTGTTTTTTCCACTAAAGGTGTCTTACAACCGTGCCAACGAGCTGTTTTGCACACCAAAGTTCTACCAATGGGCTATTTTTCCTACTAAAGGTGCCCCAACGAGTTGTTTTCCCCACCTAAGATGTCTGGCGATCATGCCAACGGGCTATTTTGCCCACCGAAGGTCTGCCAATGAGCTGTGTTTCGCACTGAAGGTGCCTAGCGAATGTGCCAACGAGCTATTTTTGCCACCAAAGTTGTGCCACCAAGCCGTGTTTCCCATCCATGGTGCCCAAGAAGCTGTTTTCCCATCGA
>JANZXP010000194.1:21807385-21825196 GCA_027576715.1 Erythroxylum flavicans | reverse complement strand
CAATTCAAACTCTAACTAATCAAATCTGATCCAAATCTGATCTAAAGACATCTAATTAGATTTAAACACAACCAAAGGCTCCCTAACTTAGAATTTCGGCCATATTAAGAAAATTTAGCCAAATAAACCAATACTTGAGTCTTGAACATGATTCATAGCCCAAACATGTAATCTTCAATAATCTGTCCAAAAATGCACAGCCCAAACATGTAATCTTCAAGATTGGTTTAGTCTTCCACAACCTTGATACAATGAATCAAGATTGGATCTCTCTCTTCCAAGCCTAACTTGAATGGCTTGTTCTTGCATGGTGAATACTTCAATTCAGCCCGATTGTCCAAATCTGCCCAAATTTTGTGCACCAATCCTTGCATGGCTTCCTTGATCTTCTTGAATCTTGATCTTATGATTGGCCCACTAGGAACATATAATGGATCATTGGCAGTAATTTGTCCTCCTATGGTAGCATGCTTCCCACGTGAATCTCCATGTAATCCTCCATCCATGGTAGCAAGCTTTCCATCAAGAACATGATGATCTTGGTTCTCATTGATATGTTGGATGAATTGCACAGTTGATGAGTGTTTTCAAAGATTAACTTAAAATCTAGATATCATCAAATGAATGGAAAACTACTTTAAAACTAAACATGGTTTGTATAAGTGGTTGATTCCTTTTGGTCTAACCAATGTAGCTAGTACATTCATGAGACTAATGAAACATGTTTTACATGCTTTTAATGGTAATTTTTTTGTTGGTTATTTTGATGATATACTTGTTTATAGCAAGAATTTGGAAGAGAATGTAACACATTTGAAGGCTGCTTTGATGCACTTAGGAAGGAAAAGTCATATGCTAACTTAAAAAATGTTTTACAGTAAATTATCTGTCTTGGTTATGTTGTGAATGATGAAGAAATACATGCTGATCAAGAGAAAGTAAAAGTAAATAGGGAATAGTCGAAACCTATTTGTGTTAGTGATCTAAAAAGTTCTCATGTTCTTGTTAGGTTTTATATAAGATTCGTTAAGGTTTTCTCTACAATTGCTTCACCATTAACTGAATGCATCAAAAGAAAGTGGGATTTAAGTGGGATGAAGAAGAAGATGATGATTTTAACTTGCTTAAAGAAAACTTAGTTCAACACCTTTATTGGCTTTGCCTAACTTCACTAAAACTTTTGAGATTGAGTGTGATGCAAATGGAATAGGTATTGGTGGAGTTTTAATGCAAGAAGGCTGACCAATTTAGTTCTTTAGTGAGAAGCTAAGTGGAGCAAGTCTTAACTACCTGATATATGATAAGGAGATTTATGCCTTGGTGAGAGTGTTAGAGACATGGGAGTACTATATTTGGTATTTTTGGTATCAGGAATTCATTATACACACCAATCATGAGTCTTTGAAATATCTCAAAGGGCAAGGAAAGCTAAGCCGTAGGCACGCAAAATGGGTAGAGTTTATTGAATTCTTTACATACATCATCAAGTACAAGCAAGGTAAAGGAAATATGGTCTCTGATGTTCTTTCAGAAGGTTTGCTTTAATTTCTAATCTTGATGCAAAATTATTAGCTTTTGAGTACATTAAAGATTTGTATAATTATGACCATGATTTTGCTAATGTTTATAGGGTATGTGACAAAGGGGGTTTTGTCAAGTTCTTTAGGCATGATGACTTTCTTTTCAAAGAAACCATTTTATGTGTTCCTATCCTCATAGTGGTGGGTTAATGGGACAATTTGCAATTAAGAAGACTTTGGATGTATTAAGTGATCATTTCTTCTAGACACAAATGAAAAGAGATGTTGAGTGAATATGTAAGAAATGCATTAGATGCAAACAAGCTAAATCTAGATTAATGTCTCATGGGTTGTACACTCCTCTTCCTATTTCTAAGGAGCCTTAGGTTGATATTAATATGAAATCAGTCCAAGTGAGTGAAGACAATTCGACCTAAATTTTAATTGAAGTCTACAAGATTGTCTCTCAAGGTTCAAAAAGTGTTCAAGACCATGTTTGACAACCCAGCCCATAAGCAACAAGCACGGAAAGGCCTAATTCTATCAAACCCACATTTTGGTTGTCATTTGATCCAAATGAGAGAAGATCATGCAAGTTGATGGGTATTAAGGGAATTGTCCTAAAGCATTACATGGGTATTAAGGAAAATTGTCCTACAACATTAAATAGGTATGGCTTCTGCATTAAATGGGCATGGCTTTTGTTATTTTGAATGATGGATGAATATTGGCTAATAGTTAACTGTCACTTTTGATATTTCCCATGTAAGTTCGTCACCCACTTATGCTTAGCCTATGTAAAGGCCATTCTCTCATTTTGTAAAAGAAGATATGTGAATTTGATGAATAGAAAAGCCAAGACGTTGGAGTTCTTCTTTTGTTCTTTCCTTTGTCCAAGTTTGGCCTAACTTTGTGGTGGATAATTCAAGCTGGTGGTGTTTCCTTTATGCTTAGTTAAATGTTGACCTTATATTCTAGTAAGTTTAATTTATCTTGTGTTTGATTTGTTCAAAATTCTAGTTGGAGTGTTCTTGAGATGTTCTTTCTGAATTAAGATCAGTGGATGAATGAAACTAATTTGAATGTAAGAATGAGATGCTATGCATATAGGAAGACCATGTTAATGTTGTTGAGAGTGTTTTGTGGTGTTGGTCAAACTGATTTGGTAGGATTTGAAGTTGTAGTTGTTCTGAGTGGCTTAATGGATGGTCTAACTAAATCTTGAAAAAGTTTGCTTTTTTTAATATCATTTTGGTATCAGAGCTTTTGTTGTGAAGTGAGAATGTGTGAAATGGTGGCCAGAATGTTGCAATTTAGTTACTAGAATTGGAAGAAAAATGGCCTGATTCCTTGAGCTTTAAATTTAAGAATTTTCTTTCCTTGACAATATTCCAACTTATATCAGTACCAACTCTATCCAACCACCTTTACACCTCATCCAAAGCCAACTAAACTAGTCCCATTTCAACCATAACACCAAGTAAACTCTACCAACCTAAACCACATTGTTCTAAGCCCAAAAAGTTACTATTCACCTATAGATTTACTACTGTTCACAATAGTTGAAAATTTTCCAAAGCTCCCTAAAATTCATCCCTTATCATGTCCAAAGAGAGTAGTTTATCTTCCCCAACCCCTTCATGGGAATTTTCCCTCATGAAAACACAAGAGGACATTACTTGACTTGGGGAATGAATGGATCAACTTGCCCAAATTGTATGAGCGTATTAACCCCTCCCACACCCACTACACAAAACTAGCCATAAACAACAACCAACCAAGAACCTGAAACACTTCCCCAGGAACTTGGATCTCCTCCCAGAAGAATCACACTTCATAGAAGACATCAATCACCTCGGCCCCATTTTATTGATGAACAAGGTATTAAAACCTTTCTTGGCTAGATTTGTAGTTATTTTTTTGGATGATATACTTGTGTATAGTCATTGTGAGAATGACTTAGACAAATGTTTGAAGTATTGAGGAAGCAAAGGTTGTATGCCAAGATGGAGAAGTGTGAGTTTTTTATGAAGAGTGCAGTGTTTCTTGCGTATGTCATGATGGGAGATGGTATTATGATTGACCAATCCAAATTAGATGCAATTCAAAGTTGGACAAAACCTAGATCCATCAGTGATGTTAGGAGTTTTCATAGTTTGGCATCATTTTATAGAAGATTTGTGCCAAATTTTAACATATGGCTTCCATGAATGAATGCATGAAGAAGGGTAGTTTTGAGTGGACTAAAGAAGCAAGTGAAGCTTTTGAGATGATCAAGAAAAAGCTTTGCAAAGCATCCGTTCTAGCCTTACTTGATTTCGAAAAGTTTTCAAAGTCGAGTGTGACACAAGTGTGGTTGGAATTAGAGTAGTACTTACTAAAGATAAGAGGCCATTAGCTTACTTTGGTGAGAAGCTTAATGAATCATGAAGGAGATATAGTACATATGACAAGGAGTTTTATGCCATTGTTAGAGCCTTAAATCGTTAGAGTCATCAAGCACTCAAGTTTATCAATGGCCATGACACATTGACATTTTCTTATCCTTTTAGTTCCTCTATACTTGTATTTATTCGCATTTTCTGTCTTAAATGTTACCCTTATCTTGTTTTATGCTTTTCAGGTACATTTGGACAGTAGATGTAAAAATGAGCTTAAGGAGATGAATTTGTAAAAATAGAGTTCATATTTAGAAAGAGGAGTTCGAAATGAGTAGGAATGGTCAAAGTTGCCAAATCCTAATCCCAGTAGGATTAGGAATCCCAGTTGCATAAGGAATCCTACTCTGACAAGGATTTCCTATTTTGGTGATTCGAGGAGAAAAATGGAATCGGTGTCGAAAAATATGATTGCAAGTAATCCCACTCCTACAAGGACTAGGAATCCTATCTGTGTTAGGAATCCTACCTCTGCAAGGACGCATCATCTCTCCTCCTTCTCAAACTTGGATTCCACCTTTTCAAATTCAACATGGAATAAAAGTCCTTCTCCTTCATGGATTCTTATTTTGAATCCTACAAGGATTCAACTTTCTCATGCACCTCCTCATGACCAATATAAATAGGACATATTAGCTCATTATTTTTGTTACTTCTCATTCTCTCTCTTGTATGCTACTGCTCACGCGCATTATGCACGTGAATAGTAGTTTTCTCTCTCTTCATCTTTTATCATCTTTACTTAAACAATAATTAGGGTTTTATTTATTTTTCTTTACTGCACCTTATGTTGATGAAGAACTAATTTTTTATTTTCAATTGTAAGAAGTATTAACCTTTAAACCCTAGTTTATTTGTGAGAACTTGTGCTTAATATTCTTGAATATATGTGTAATGATTTTGTGTTCTTGGTTTATATGCATAAATGTCGAATTGTGTATGCATGAATTTAATCTAGAATTTGTTCTTGCCAGCATGTTTTGTTGCTAAATTAATCATCTTAGGTTCAAGTTTCCAAGTGGTTAATGCTAGTGGCTTTAACTTGTTAAAATTCATTCAAGTTTTGGTTTTAACTTATTTAGATCAAGAACTTTGATTTTGTCAATGCATTCGAGTTTTGGTTGATAGAATTAAGACATTAAACCATTAATCTTAATGCTTTATTTTGATTCTTGATGCATTCGTGTAAAGGTCAAACCTTTGAAGTAAAAGAGTTATCTTGCATTCGAGTTTTGGAGATAAACTGGACAAGATTAGTGTCCTTAATCACACACATCACAATTTAATCATCTTTATGTTCTATGATTGAATTTAATAGGTGTTTATTAGTGAACTCTCTTGAAATTGAATCTTTATAAATCTTGATTTTCTTGAAATTGTTGAATTGCTCTCTTTAATCTAGCTTTTGATTTTAATTGTTTTCTTGCTTGAATTTCTCATAAAAACCCCCCAAGAACCATGTGTGTGAGAATTTTCCTTTTGTGATTTGTTCTCTTGTTTTTAGCTTAGTTTTGCATCTAGTTAATTCACTTGCATTCTTACTTTTAAACACTGAGCTTGCTTAAAAAAAATAGTGCTTATTTTATAGTTCTCTATGGGATCGATACCTTACCTACCTATACTACGTGTGTAGAATTTTAGGGTTTAATTTGTAGGACTAAATGACATTCTGTCAAATTAGGAGGAGTTTTTTCCACACATGGAATTCACCTACAATCTAAGTGTACATGCTAAAACTTGTCGTTCTCTATTTGAAGTGGTTTACGAGTTCAATCCATTAACTCCCATGGATTTGCTACCTTTACCGATTGACAAAGCTAATTTGGATGGCAAACAAAAAGTTGAGTTTGTCAAAACCTTGCATGAAAGGGTGCGTGCATAAATGGAAAAGAGAGCTCTTCAATATGAAAAACAACACAACAAGAACCGTAAGAAGATTGTATTTGAACATGGTGATTGGGTTTAGGTACACCTGAGAAAGGAGAGATTTCCTATCCAAAGGAAGTCAAAATTGATGCTAAGAGGGGATGGTCCATTTCAAGTCCTTCAAAGAATCAATGACAATACATACAAGTTAGATTTACCAAGCGAGTATGGCAATATAAGTGCCACTTTCAATGTTTATGATTTAAGTTATTTTGATGCAAATATTGAACACAATGATTCAAGGATGAATCCTTTTGAGGAAAGGTGGAATGATATGAATCAATAAAAGGATGATTTGGCCAAAGTTGGAGGTAAAATCAAGATGCAAGATCCTTCAATCATTTATGTAGGGTCGATGACAAGAGCTAAAGTTAAAAAGATGAAACAACTATTAACTTACTTACTTGAAGACATTTGGAAGGAACAAGCTCACCTAAAATCTGTCAAGGGTTTATGTATGAAAGAAGAGCTTAAAATTATTCTTAAAAAAAAGAAGAGCTTAAAATTATTAACATGATTCAAGCATGTTCAAATCATGAAGACAATGATCCAACCCATATTGTTTGAATCAATCCATCTCGTTGAAGAATAAAATGTTAATCAGCCTTGATTATAAGCGTTTGGATCTTCAACTATTATTTTATGTTATTTTGAACTATAGTAAGTTGAGCTTGGTTTATTTGCTATGTGAATTCAACATGCTAGAATTAGGTTTTTAATTTTGTTAAGTGTGAGTTTTATTTTCTCTTAACTAGAATAAGGAGTTACAAGTTGTGGGGTTGTCATTGAATGGGCATTTACATTTTGTGTTAAATTAGAATTGAATGTTGTGTCTTAGCCTTTGTTCTATATAAAAAAGGCTGATTTTCTTTGTAAACACAATTTGATAAATAGAAAACATTTGAGTTTTTTTGTGAGATTTTCATTATCTTTAGAACTTATCAAACTAATTCAGTTTGCGGTGTTCAATACCTAATATCATTGTTTTCTTTTCAACTTATCAAACTTGATAAGTTTGTGACGTTTTGGAGGATTCAAAGAGTTGTTCTAATCATTTTATCGTCATTCCTTTGATAGAGTGATTGGAATAGTTTGCTTCTTACTTTCAAACTTGAACGATCCAAGTTTCCATTAATTATGGAGGGTGTTAATTTTCTTTCCATATATATCTTAGTTCTTTAGCTATTGGGGAGTATGGTTGCTAAAATGAAGATTTCTATCAATGGCACCTCATGAAGCACCAAGTCTATCAATCAGTAAAAGAATTCATGTTAGGAAGGATACTTAATAATATGAACCTCGTAAATAGAGATCTAGGAACCCACAAATAAGTTGTTGAAAGGAATTTCCAAAAAAACTAAATCAATTATGTTTTCAAGTAAAACCTTGACCAATGTTTAAAGAAACACAAACCAAAGTTATCAAGAACGATATTGACGCCATACTCTAGGAAAAGAAGAGATTGACAATGATAAGTCAGATGAAGGCCACAAGGAATAACCTTGATAAGTTACAAGTTTAATGAAGAAACAACAAAGTGAATAACCTCACCAAAAACATAAAACAAATTCTATGTGAATTCTTGTACGAAGATGACGATTATATACGCTAAAGAAAACCCTAATCTATCTTCTAGTAATGATTTATTCCTAAAATAAGGAAATCCCTAAGATTTAGGAATGCCTTTTCAAATTTGATTTCTAAAGCTAAATATAGAAAGTAGACTTTTAGGTAGCCCAAATTAGTTAGAGATTTCTTGAAATAATCAAAATAACATAGTCTTCTATTCAGTCCAAATAAACAACTTGTTAGGCCTATTTAATGTGTGAATTAAGGTAATAGAGCTTATTGATCTCTCCAAGCCCAAATCAGTTTCTATTGATTCTTGTTTAGCACAAACATCCTTAATTAATCCATTAAGAGCTTCCTTCACCCTTTTAGCTTTAGCCGGAGTTATGGGACCTCCACCAATGTTTAGTGGATCATCGAAATATTTTGAACCAAATTGCACCATCCTTTGCATGTCCTTAGCTGGGGTTCCATCAGTTAGGAACTTAAGCAAAACTTCCATTTTCTTATTTCCCAAGACTTCTATTCCAAGCTCACTCGAGGAAGTTGTACTTGTTACATGATGTAATACATTATCCAAGATTGTTTCTAATATTGTACCTATAAGGCTTGATGCTATAATAAACTCTCTGATATGTAAACCATAAGGAGCTTTTATTAATGGAAGGAGCATTAGGGATGACATAATGCTTGTTCAAGAACTCTTCAAGGGTTACCAATGCGTGAAACTAAAGTGATGGGTCCTAATTTTACCTTATTTTTAACATTCAAAATCTTCCATAATCTATCTTAATATGTTCAAGTTTTGGTATTTTGTTTATTTTTGCAAGATAAGGTAAATTTGGGCTTAATTAAATCAACATAATCAGCCCACCTGCTGATTGCATCTTAATTATGCGGATTGGGCTTCCTTCAAACCGATGTTTGATGATCAGCCTTGTATCTTGGATTCCAAGCTTTGTTCACCATGTACTAAGTTTTGTCCAACGTCTTGTACATTAAGATAAGTAATTAATCTTGGTAATGCCTTAGCACATTCAATAATAGTCTCCTTTTCTTACATCTCTATGATTAATCCTTGCAAAGCTTCTTTCGTTTGTTTTGTCCTTGATCTAGTCATTGGACCACCAATTCCTGGCAATGGGTCTTGGAAAAATTTGCTAACATCATCTGAGCCATTCGGTCCTGATATCTTAATCCCCATCACCTTGTCTCAAACATTTTTTTCCCTTTGATTAATCTTAATGGCTATCTATTGAAAATGATGTTAAATGAAGCAATCTCCATATATTGCTCAATTTATTAGCTAAATTAAAGAGGAAAACCAAAAGTTGCAAGAGTGCATTGAATGAAATTTCAATTGCAAAGCATTTTGGAAATCAATATTTATTGCAAAGTATTTTGGATTGTTCTTTTTATGTTGGCCAATGTCTTAGTGATGATCTTATACACCAAATTACAACATTAAATAGGTCTATAATCACTTAAAGTGTTTGAATTATGAACCATTCGCTCTAAAGTAACACAAGTTTATTTGGATCCTTCAACATAATTCCATTCTAATAGAATTCTAGGACATATTTCGTCACTTAATCCTTCAATAATTGCCAAATCTTTTGAAAGAAATAACCATTGAACCCATCTAGTCTTGGAGCTTGGTTATTATTCATTGAGAACATGGCCTTTCAACTTCTTATTAGGTAAAAGGTGAAATGAGAAAATCTTATGGGTCCCTAGTTAGAGAGTGGTTGATAAATTCCTTGTATAGCTACGTAGATGAGTAAGAGTAATTGGACTCACCAAGTAAGAAATAACCATAGACTCTTTTGATTAGATCATCATGCCTCTAGACATATTCTCCATTTTGATTGATGATGGAGCTTATTTTGTTGGAATTTTTTATAAGATAATAGATTTATGAAAGAACTTTGTACTTAAGTTCCCCTCTTCTATCTTTTAAAGAACTTTGTACAAGAAGATGACATTCATGAGGAAATTTTCAAAGATTCAAAAGTCGAAGTCGATGAGGAAGGGGAATCTTTGATGATTTCACATATCCTAAAGGTTAAATGATGGAAATCTTTAATTTAGCAACAATACACCCCAATACCTGAAGAACTAAGATACATATGGAATGCAAATTAACATCCTCCATAATTGATAGAAAGCTAGATCGTTCAAGTTTGAAAGTAAGAAACAAATATTATGATTAGAATAGCACTTTGAATCCTCCAAAATGTCACAAACTTTACAAGTTTGACAAGTTAAAAAAGTATCAAATACTTTAGGTGTTGAATGCCACAAAATGAATTAGTTTTATAAGTTCCAAAGATAATGCAAGAACTTTAAACAAAACTCTCAAAAAAAATTAAGATGTTGTACAATCATCAAATCATCCTCTTACAAAGAGAATTAGCCTTGTTTATATAGGACAAAGGCTAAGACACAACATTCAATTCTAATTTAATACAAACTGTAAATACTCACTTAATGATTGCCCCACAACTTGTAACTCCTTATTCTAATTAAGAGACATTAAACTCACACTTAATACAAATTGTAACTGCCCATTTAATGACAGCCCCATAACTTGTAACTTCTTATTCTAATTAAGAGACACTAAAACTCAAACTTAATAAAGTTTAAACCCTAATTTCGTGCATGTTGAATTCACACAACAAATAACCCAAGCCCAACTTACTAAAGTTCAAAATAACACAAAATAATAGCTCAAGATCTAAATACATGTGAAGGTTCGTTGATTGGCATTTTTTATTCTTCAATGGGCTGGCATAATTCAAACAATGATACAAATGGCATTCAAGATGCCACAAAAAGCAATCTAGGTGAATTAGAACTGATTCCAAATATGAAAAGTTTTCGGGTTCCAAATAAGGAAACTTTACCAAATTTGAAAAATGGAGATAAAGCGCAAGGAGATGCCATGGGAAATCATATTGAGGCTATTCAAGAAAAACAAGATTATTCAAGTGCCAATATGGAAGGTTTTCCCAATATGGAAAGTTTTGTCAGTCCGATCATAAGGTCCCAAGCAAAGCATCTAAAGGAGCGACTCCAAATTTATGTGCATGAAAGTGGGCTGTCTAAATATGGAAAGTCCATATATGGAAATGTTTTGGAGCCTAAGTATGTCTACATAATTGGGCTAAAAGACCAGTTTAGAGTGTTTGTGTTTTTGGGCCCGTTTTGGGTCAAATTTGAGTTTGTTTGTTATGGACTGTTTTTATTTGTCTCCTTTGGGTTAGAATAAGTGAAATGGGCCACATTTCAAGTGGGCCACGTTGGTTTTAGTCACTTTTATTTCAGACTTGGTTTATGGGCTGAATTTAGCTTTTTAAGTTAGAATACATGGGCCCCTTGTTACTTTTACTTAAGCCCATTCAAAATCCATTAGGTTTAGGTTTAATTAACCATGTTTTAGGGTTTTGTGGCTGTCATGTTCACCTCTCCATCTTATTCTCTCCAGCAGTCACCTCTCTCTCAACATTGAAGATCGTCTTTTCATCTCACCCACCTTCTCCACCACTTTCTCCATATCAGCCATGTTCTCCACTACCTTGAAGACATTTATTTTAGTTTTTAATGTTTTTTCTTGCATTGTAATGCCTATAAAAAGGCTGTTTTCTGATGTAATTCGAGAGAAGTTAGAATTTGAATTTTTCAGAATTGAATAGAGAGAGTTTTTACTTTCTTTTATGTTTATGCGCACAGTGTTCTTATTGATTGCAATTGAGTTTATCTTTTGTTATCAATTTTTAATTCCTATTTATTGTGTTCTTGAGAGCTTAATTGATTGGGGTTCAATGGGATTTCTGAAAATTAACTTAAGTTCTTTTCATAAGTGTTCTTGGGTGTAAGAACAAATCCTAATATGATTACTTTGTTGGGAAGCTAATTCTGATTTGATTGGTAATGAGTTCTAAGGGTTGATAGGTCTTGGGGTTCTGCATCATTTGGTATTAGAGCCTTGGTTCCAATCAAGTAATTATTTATCCGTTATTTCTGTTTCATGTCAATTTGTCATTGTTCTATTGAAGATATTATTGTTCATACCCAGATGAGCCTTAAAAACACAATTCGGCATTTCCTTGCCTCTGTGTTAATTTCTGTTTTTTAAAAAAATTCAAGATCTTACATATCCAAAACGTGCAATTGAGCTGAACAACTGTTGCTTTGATTCTTGTTGGCTTCAAATATACTGAAATACATTAAAATTTCAAGGGAAAACGTGGCTATAGCTACTGTTTGGGTGTTTTAAATTTCAGAACAGTTTGAGTACAATTAGCGCATTTTGGGGTTGTTTATAACTGATTAATTTCAATTGAGTTTGGTTGTTGGCAAAACCCATACTTTACATTATTTAGAGTGTTTTTGAGTGATAATTTGAGGTTCCATTTGGGAATTTCAAGTTTCTAATATTCAATTCCAGATTTGTCATTTGCTTTCATCCTTTAGTTTTCTTTTATTGAATCTGCCCATTTGCATCTATTACATTAAAAGGCTGTAATATTGATTCATTGCTGCCTAAAAAAAATCATCATACACTTATTGGTAATTCAAGTGTGTGCTTTCAATTTGTTGTTTGCATCAATTTTGCTTCTAGTATCTTGCGTGTTTTCATTCTTTGTTTAGGATCTCCTTGCTAATTCTTAATTAAAATTGGTCGCATTAAGATATTTTGATTGCTGTTTGATTTGTCCCTTAAGTATAAACATTGAAAGATTGCCTGAGTGGTAAAAGGCAAGAGTGTGAGCTCAAAAGAGGGAAAAAGCCAAGTTTGAGTGAAAACACGAGAGTTGTGTCGTTACTACAAGAGTAAACACGTGAGGGAGTGTTTGTGAGGATTATTTTTGTTTTTATCTTTGTTGAAATTTTATATTGAACATGGATTCTCAAGAAAGTGGGGCTGAGAAACAAGACCAAGCTTTCATTCTAAAAGCTATGCAACAGGAGTTCTAAAGAATGCATTTCATGATAAGGGACATGAATGAAAGAATTGAAAAGGAGGCTGCCCAAAATGTTCCAAGTTCGAGAAGACAACCAACACCTCTAATTGACGATGAATATAATGAAGAGTTTGATGATCAAGCCACCACGATAAATGAAGACAGAAACCTATAAAGTATCAAAATGAAAATTCCATTGTTTCTAGGCAAGAATGATCCCGATGCATACATGGAATGGGAACGAAAGGTGGAGCTCATTTTTGAGTGTCACAATTACTCAGAAGTAAAGAAGGTAAAGCTTGCTACCTTAGAGTTTAGTGAGTATGCCATTGTACATATTCGACTCAAAATTCCACATGGAGGTCAAATTGGAGGAATGATAACAAGGCTGCCAATTCAAAAGAGATGACAAAACCAAGCCAAAAGAACTATTCAACAACAAAAACAAAGGTATTTCTACTTCCCAAACTAATAGGAATAGATATATCAAATGTTTTAGATGCTTGGTATTTGGTCATATAGCTTCGCAATGCCCAAACAAAAGAGTAATGGTGATGCATGGTGGTGAGGTTGAAACCGGCGATGAGAGTGATGTTGATGATGAGATGCCTCCCTTGGAGGATTGTAGTGATGGGGAGTTACCTATGGAGGGTAGATTGATGGTTACTAGGTGTGCTTTGAGTGCACAATATAAAGAAGACCAAGAGGAGGTGAGACTACAACGAGAAAATATCTTTCATACTAGATGCTTAGTTAGTGGGAAAGTGTGTAGTGTTATTGTTGATGGGGGTAGTTGTGTGAATGTGGCTAGTACATTATTTGTTGATAAATTGGGACTAGAAGCCACTAAACACCCTAGCCCTTACAAATTACAATGGCTTAATAATAGTGGGGAAGTGAGAGTCCAAAGACAAGTGAGGATGCCATTTACAATTGCGAAGTATAGTGATGAAGTTACATGTGATGTGGTTCCAATGCAAGCTAGTCATATGTTGTTGGGTAGACCATGGCAGTGGGATAGGAGAGTAATGCATGATGGGTATTTGAATAGGTGTGTAGTGGAGAAAGAGGGCAAAAGGTATACACTTTTACCTTTGACACCAAAACAAAATTTTGAAGACCAAATGCAACTTGAAAAATCCTATAATGAATTTGCACAAAAAGAGGCTTAGCGAAAAAGAAAAGAAATAGAAAAAGAAAAAGAAAAAGAAAGAGAAAAAGGAGAGTGAGAGAAAAATAGAAGGCAAATCAAAAGAGAAAAAGAATGAAGATAATTTAGCCAATCAGAGAAAAGAAGAGAGAAAAGTGAATTTCTATGCAAAAGTGAGGGATGTTAAGAGAGCTTTGATGACAAACATGCTAATATTTGTACTTTTGTACAAAGAGGCTTATTTTTCAACTAATGATCTTGACCCTACTTAGTGTTGTGATTGATGTTTTGCAGGAATATAGAGACGTCTACCTCAAGGTTTACCACCTTAGCAAGGAATTGAACACCAAATCGATCTCGGTCCTGGGGATGTCATACCAAATAGACCAGCCTATTGAAGCTATAACATCTCGTTACCCATGTTAAGGCTAGAATAGTAAATTATGATAAATTATTGAGAAATTAGGAAAATACACATCATGCATAAGTTAAATATGTCATGCACATTTTTACACATTCATATGATTATACATGCATTCATTGACATTTTTCGGGTACAATTGTGTTATTAAAAGGTGAATTGTGAATTATTTTTGGGCTGAAAATGTATTTGGAGAGTCCTATTATTATTTTGAAATTTTTAGTGAATTTTAGAAATTTTTGAAAATTTTGGGATATTTTGGACCAATAATTGTGATAAATGGCTTGAATGTATGGTGACACGTGGACTGTTAATAAGTGAAAAATGTAATACATGCACAAGGACACGTAGTACATGTTTTAGGTGGAAGAATCTGTACAACTTTGTTCCACTCTCTTATTCTTCACTAAAAGTACAGCTTTCAAAACTCTCTTTATGTTTAGTCATCACCGAACAACAACTTGTTGATTTTGTATCTTTGATTCACTCTCACTATTTGAATTCCGATTGAATCAAGTAAGTTGTATTCTAGTTTGGTTTCAGATGTCGTTAATGAAGTTTTGATGGTTGAAAATGAGTTCTTGCATGAATAAAAAAAATGGAGTAGCTTTGGAGTTGATGTGGAGTTGTTTAAAAAGTGCTGGAAATTTTAAGTTGCATGTGTGATAATCAAAATTTGATGTTTAATATGAATCTTGGATTTTTGGAATTTTGTGAATACTGACGAGCTAAAAGTGGGTTAGAGAAATTGTTTGCAAGTTATTGGAGTTAATGGATGTGAGATTGAGTTTCTAAAAAGTTACAGTAGAGAGAGAGAAAGAATGGTGGGTGTTTTGGATTTATGATTTTGGGAGAGTAAAATTGAATTTGATTTGTGCAGAGTTTGCTTTTGGGAGTTAGAAATGTGGAATCGATGAATTAGGATTGTGATAAGAGGAGAAGAGCAGTTCGGTGATCTGGGTTTGGTGAAGAAGATGAAGTTGGCGTGCTAGAGAGAGAAAATGTGATGGTTTATTTGTGTGGGTTAAAAAACTAGAGTATTTCATTAAATAACCCTCAGTCTTTTGCCTATAAAATTTTCATCCGAACTCCAAATAACTTGAAACTTAGACCAATGGATTCCTAATACATTTTCTTTTCTCTCCATCAAAATTTAGAGTTATCTGAATTGATTTGAAAGTGATTGATAGGATGAAAGTGTGGAAGTTTGCTGGAAGGTTATGAATTGGAAAATTTTTCATGATCATGCTTCGGTTTTCTAATTATAACTTGAGTTGTGTATCTCTGAATGAGTTGCTTTTTAATTCATATTAAACTAGATACATATTGCTACAACTTTTGTGAAGAAGTATAATTTTAATTCTATCTTTATGATTTTCAAAATTGGCATGTAATTGAGTCTTAGCTTAGGCTGTAGCACTACCAGGGACATAAATCTTATCCTGTGGTTATTGAATAAAATGTATTGATGTGGGACGAATTAGGCTGAGTTTCCCCCACAAAAGTTGTAGCTTATTCTCTTAGCTTTAAAATGGTATAAAATTTTGTAATTTTTGGATATCTGAGCTGAAAGATATGAGTTGTACAATTAGAGGGTATGATCATGTACTAGCCAAAAGTTCAAATGTGCATAGTCTGTGGTATTTTGTGCATAACTCATTGAATACTAAATCAAATTGGATGATCTTAGAGTCATTAGAAACTTAATACACTTTAGAACAGCTTTTCAGAAGGAAGTTTTGCCAAATTTTGTCATTTACCCTATCAGATTAATTATGAAAAGTTGACTCGAAATCATATGGGTAGAAAATCTGAAGTAGTCAATTAGGTTATGATATTGATTTCTCACTGTTTTATTTTAGTCCAAATTATAAGTACCAAATGATATTAATGAGGGCTTTGATATCTGATCGATTTGGTGATGATAATTAAAATAAGATACCCGGATTTGTCATTGAACATGCATTGTGCATACTTTCCATACATTGAAAAAAATGTGATATTTGTGAATGTGTTGTGTATATTTTAGAGGAGCACATCGGACGCTAGTTGGACATTGCCGGACCATCCAGGCAATAGCTTCTTGGAGCGTACAGTGAGTCAACCTAGATGATTTCCTAGGATTGATTTGATTTGTTAAACTTCCAATATTATTGAACTGTTTGTGAGTTATTTCTGGATTCCGGACCTGAGGTCCGAGGAGTTTAACAGTTGGGCATGTATTGGAAGTGTTCTGATTTGATTTGAATTTCTGAATGACATATGATTCTCAACAAAAGGTGAAGGCCGGACTTAGGTTCGATGATTGTGAAAAATTTTGTCTGAGCATTTGTATAAGATTGTGATATATGACATATTCAGTATTTGATGCATTTCATAAAATACATGCTCAGATAAAGTCGTTGTGACTTGAGTAGCCAGTTTGAAGCGCTTCCACGTAGAGCTTTGCTCTGTAATATATGTTCTGCACGTAGAGCTATGCTTCGTGATTCTGTTCTGACTGAGCCATATGAGCCAATCTTTGTATAAGTATGTGATAGGCACTCAGTCACAATAATAAGAACGAATGTGAGTCTCATACATATAACGTTCATATAAGATTGAAATTCATGAATGATTTGCAAAGCTGTAATGAGTGACCATATGTTATGCCATGCTATGTGAGTATCTGGGAAATAATTATATGTTCTGAATGAATATCTGTGATATATATGATGTATATGTAATCCGGTGAATTCATCAATGATGGTTCACTCATTGAGTTTGCAAAACTCATCAAAAATTACAATGTGGCTTTTCAAGTACGAGACAGGAGACCTAGTTCCTTAGTCAGGACTTAAGGAATCTTTTGGATAGAGAAATGTCTCAGAGGTCTGTTAGCTAACACTAGAAGTGATACAGTTTTTGTCATTTTTTGTAGTTTGGCTAGCACCTGTATAAGGTTTTGTAAATATTTGTTTGATGGAAACCGTGTAAGCTTAATAAATGAATGAAGTGAATGGTTTCAAAATTTGATGACTTCTGATTATGTTAGATAATGCCATGTGTAAGTTGGATCTGTTTTGCTCCAACATACCATTATCATAGGATATGTACTTTAATGTTCCTGAAAGTTTGGGTATGTACCCTATGGTAGTGAGATGTTGCATTTATGGCTTTTTGTATTTTTTATGAATTGTGAATGGAATTATTAGTGTATTTTGTGAATTATGAATGGAATTATTGGTGTATTTTATGAATTAGGAATAGAATTTTTTTAATCTGTTATTGCATATTTGCGTTGCTTCTTATGTGGAGTGGAACTGGACAATGGAAAATGATCCATTGAAGTTATTTGCTTTCATTCATGGAAATTGGAAAGAGCACTGGTTATTTAATTCGGTAGATATTGCACTAAGTTTTTTTTTGACAATTTTGGCATATTCAAATTTATATCTTATCTTATATTTATAAGACAATTAAATCTTTATTTATACGAGATTAAAAATTAAAATGTTTAGTATAATTACTTTTAAAATTAAGTTATGAAGTTTAAGCATTTAAAATATTAGACTTAAAATTAATTAAAAAAGTTAGAATCTAAACAAATGTTACTAAAACATGATTAAAATCGACTTTATTTGTTGCCTAATAAAATTATAAGTTTATAAAAATGTAAGCGTTATATGCATTGAGTAACACATTTTAATTATGACTAAACAATTTTTTTAATAACTCTTTCTTATACTTTAAAGTTATTTCCTTAATGGTAGGAAGGTGAAGATGTATAAGTTTACCAAGATTAGATAGGTTGAAAATATGGTTTGACTTTCAAATGTTA
>JANZXP010000194.1:21764335-21792232 GCA_027576715.1 Erythroxylum flavicans | reverse complement strand
TGATTTTATCTCTATTTTTGTACAAAGGTAATTAAATGAATTTATTTGTTTTAAGTATCACTGGTGGGGAATTCCTCTCCCGTGGGCTACGGATCCAGATGTCACGTAGGATGTCGGGCCGTGGACCCGCCCGAGGCGGGGTTCCAGCATGTCCTCCTAGCTTTGAACCCAAAAGGCCTCCTAGATTTGATTCTAGAAGAACGTTTAAATTGGTAGAAAGTTTACAAATCCAAAGCCCAACACTAACACTGGGCTTAATCTTCTCGATTATTTCCAAGATTCTTAGGATCCATGGCCTCCTGCTTGAACTGATACAGAAATTGATTACTTTATCTAAGCCATGGACAAAATGGATGAGGACATATCAAACTCAGATGATGATAGTGGTGGCCCACGATCTCTTTGCATGTCCTTATTGATTTGATTCCTTTTTTTTCTTTTTAGTATCCTTTAGGAATATTATTAGGACCCAGTGTTTCCCAATAATTCTTCTGTTTACTTTTACCTTTGTATTTTTGTGTGCATTATTATAGTATGGGAATATTTTCCCTAAAGTTGTTTGTCTCTATCCTCCTTATTTAGTTTATAAAAGCAATACTTCTCCTTCATTGATTATTAGAAAATCAATAAAAATATTGTGTGTTTTATATTCTATGGCTTCTTTCTAAGTTTTTTCTCTTTTGAAAGCTTGATTCTTGAATAATATAGCCACAGTTTTACAAAAAGACAAGTATGCTCTACATTTGCCTCATTATGAGGATCTTATATATCATAAAGTCTTAGATTATAGATCCTATTCGAGATCTTTATTAAACTGGGAAAGATTGAACAATTTAGATTTCTAAAATGCAAGCCTTGAGAATTGATGCTCGTGAGAAGAATTGATGCTCGTGAGAAGAAGGGCCTATTTCTCAACTAACATACTTGAAATCTATACTATAGTCAATCTTCTCTTATAGATGATCTGTTTTATAAACCACTTAAACGATATATAAGTTGGAAACCCATGATGTAGCTCTGTTGAGGCTTATTGGTAAGATATTCCACAAGCTTAGGATTCATAGAGAGAAGATCCTTTCTCAGTTCATATGGTATAACAATGCCACATACCTTGGTGATGTTATCTTGGTGTGCCCTGTGATCTGGTGTTGCCCTTGTAAAAATTGGGCTTATCACCAAAAGGAAAATAGGGATCTGCTTCTATATATATATACCAATTATTAATCATTTGGTGTAAAAGAAAAACACACCAGTTGACTAGTTATCTTATTAAAACAATTTAGATTAAAGGTTTTAAATATTTAGACTTTGTGTTTGTATGGATGGGAAATGAAAATATTGGTCTTTATCTATACATGAAACAAAGTTTATGGTGAATTTAAGAAATTAAGGTAAGCAATTTTACTCTTCAAATATATTTTAAATGTTAATGTCTTCAACTTGTGGTTGCTAAGTTAAGATAGGAGGATATAAAATTGATATAATATAACTTCATAAGATAAAACAAATAAAAATATACATATTTGGTGCAAGAGTAGGAGTCTTCAGACTTGGCCTTTGACATAATTGTTTTGAGAAGTTTTCTCTTCTTGCCTTTTACCTAATTGTTATTTTTGGTGATTGTTTTTTAAACACTTATATTGAGACTACTTTCTCCGCCTCCCTTTTTCTCTTTGGTTAATAGAAACTTCAAACTTTGGACAGTGCTTCAAGTTATCCTTCCCTCCTTTTCCCTTGAAGACTTCCCTCCTTTTAGTTTTCCCCTTATTCCCTCTTTTCATAACTATCTGGTAGCTAGCAATCCTAGTAGCCTTATAGGAGCCTCAAA
Organism: Erythroxylum flavicans; assembly: GCA_027576715.1. NCBI lineage: Eukaryota > Viridiplantae > Streptophyta > Magnoliopsida > Malpighiales > Erythroxylaceae > Erythroxylum > Erythroxylum flavicans. The sequence continues at coordinate 21,790,404 of JANZXP010000194.1, read as the reverse complement.
GTAATATTTTGTTATATCACCCTTAATTGAAAATTTGTACTAGGTAAACTTACCTCCTCCACTATTTATTAAAGCCCTACAGTAGTTAAGGATCAGGTTCCCATTGTCTCCCCTTTAATGGACATTCTTAAGGAAAGGAAAAAAAACTCATTTTATTTGATTATAGTAGGGTTCTTCTTAGGTATGAGGCCAACCTTTCCAGTCATTAGGCTTTGGGAATTAAAGTAGCAGAAAGCTAAGGGCCCTCTAGATGTTATACTTAATGAAGATCAGTTGTTCCTATTTTAATTCTCTAGCAAGGACAAAATTTAAGAGGTGATTGAAGTAGGACTTTGGCATTATAATAGCCATCCAAACTTTCTACAAATATGAAAACTAGGTATTAAACTTAAAGAGGTGAAGCAAAAATTGGCCTCAATATAGGTTAATTATCATAAAATGTTTCTTGAATATCAGTCAACAAAAGGTTTAAGTTTACTTGCATATCTTCTACTATGTAGTGTCTAAGGCCTAGGAATGAGGATTCAGGGTCATGCTTCTTATCAATTTAATAAGAAGTTAAGGCCATTAAAATTGAATTAAAGAAGCTTAATCTACTTTTTTTCTAACAAATCTAAAGAATCTATTGACAAAGTCAGGGAGACTTGTATGATCATTTAGGAGATACAAAAAAGCAGATGGAAAAAATAGCATTATATGATTATATGAAAGCCTTGGAAGAATACACCTCCTTAATTATTAGATGATTATATGAAAGCTTTAGAGGAATACAACTCCTTGTTTGCTAAATGATCAAGGTATGGTATTTACATGTCAGAAAAAGCTTTTGAATCATACTAAGGTGTAACTTGAAAAAAAGATGAGAACTTTAAAGGCTTATGTTCTCTCCTTATTAATTATCATAGATTTTATCCTAAAACTAATCTCTAGCATCCAAAGTGAATGTTATGCAAGCTTGTCTCCTTTGATGATAGGGCTTTACATTCCAGCAGAAATATACTCCGTAATAGATAACTCATTTAGCTTTTGTAGATGATCTCTTTTCATTCTATAGGGCTAACAACTCTTTAATCTCTTTGTATAATAAGATCATTAGAGGAATTCAATTAGCTTTTAGGCTTATATATTAACAAAGAGAAGAGTTTTTAATAGTATTTATGAATCATGCACAATCTACTCTCCAATACTAGCTTCTAAATCCCTAACATTCAAACATATAGGAGTCCTTATTTCTTCCGAAAGAATCTCCTATTAGCAATGATGTAAAAATTGGACCAGATCGATCGGTTCAATTGGGTTAAGAGTGAATCGGGCTAGTTTTCAGTTTAGTTTTGACTCTTAACCCTTATTAATAAAAACCGATTGGTTAAATAATAAACCGGTTGGTTTTCTCTTAAACATGAACCATCTTGCTAATCTAACCTAAAAATCATATCTTTTTTTGTTCCCAATAAATATCATAATTTTTAAATTTGAATGACTATTATGAAGGGAAAAATACAGAAAGAGCAAGAGACGGTGAGAAGGTTGGCAGTGAGAAGGTCGGGAGTCATGTCATGGAAGAAGCCTCTTGGCTTGTAGTCTACTCCAGCAAAGAGTTGGGAATGGCGGTTATGGAGGAGGACAACAGTGGGTGGTGGTTTGCACTAGAGAAAGATGAAGCAGAAAGGCAAAATAGTAAAAAAGAAAAAATCAAGAAGCAAAAGAGAGATAGAGAGTAAGGTTGGCAAGCACTGAGAGAGAGTCAGAGACCTAAGTGCACTAAACATACCTTAAAAAACCAACATAGTTAAAGAAAAGCCCATTCACAAATAGATGGTAAAGAGAGCTCCTCAGAGAACGGATCGGAGGCCACTGTTGGCTTAACGCCGGAGGAGGCTGATCAATTGGATTGCAGTATCAAGCGCGCTTAGAAGATTGGCATACACAATTAGTCTAGTGCACAGGTTATGGTTTCGCCTGATGAGGAGTAGAAAGGGGATTCAACTGGGGAATGACGAAGGGTGGCACCTAGGGCACGAGGTGTGGGGTACTGTGAGGGACCCTGTTGGGAGCAGTGAAAGAGTCTGAGAACAGCCAGGTTCGTTTTCCTTTGGGAGTCAGAGAAGAGGATGAGAATTTGTTGATTGATCTAACAAATGAACTATGTCCACAGATCCTAGCAATGGAAGTGGAGATGGTCGAGTTCTGTGCAACCTGAAAGGATGCCTTGATCTTGAAGGTCCTTAGGAGGAATATGGGCTATCTCACGTTGAAAAAATGATTGGAGCTGCTGTGGCAAACCAAGGGTTCTATTTCATTTACTAACCTCCCAAATGGTTTCTTTGTGGTGAAATTTAAGAAGGTGGAGGACCGAGAGATAGCGATGTATGGTGGCCTATAGATTAGTTAGGGGCACAACCTTCTTTTCCGCGAATAGACATCGAACTTCCATCCAACCGAGGCAGTGTTTGATAAAGTGTCCATTTGGATGAGGATTTCAGACTTGCCGTTAGAATGCCAGCGCGAGGTTATACTCAAGAGGATCGGGAGAGGGCTTGGTCGGACATTATGGAATGATCATCATATGGCAGCCACTGCCCGAGGCAACTTTGCACGTATATGCGTTGAAGTGGAATTGAATAAACCGTTGAAGCTGTTGGTGGAAGTTCTTGGCAGAGTGTATGGAATAGGGTACGAGGGCATTACTCTCATATGTTTTTGTTATGGAAAGGCCAGACATTAGTGCAAGGGCTGTAGGGATCATCAGGCAGCACCAACCACGGGAGACCGTAGGGAAGGGGAAGCTCCCATGGCCAACAAAGGGACCGCTGTTGGCAATGACAAGCTGCCGGCAACTGTTGGAGAGGTGTTTGGCCCTTGGATGATAGTACAGGGCAAGTCAAGTAAATCGACGGCAACTTCCAAAGGGAGCATAATTTTGCGAGGGAAGTTTGTTCATGATAAGGGTATTCCTAAAAATAATGGGGGCTCGAGATTCGCGGCTTTGAATGTGGCAGATAAGGAGGAACATGTCGCTGTTCTTGAGTAACGGTGACTCTTCTCAGGGGGAACAAGGAAAGATGGAATGGAGGAGAAGCTGGAAGGACATTGCATGGGATATGGAAGTGGTCTTCCAGGTTAGGCCTCTTGACGTGGGCCAGTAGATTGTATGGCCCAAAAAGATCGGACCCAAGCATCTGTTGTTTAGGCCTTTTTAGAGTGGAGTGACCCATCGAGCTTCTCTACCTAAGAACTCTCCAAAGTCATGGTGCCGATGCAGCCAAACGCTCAATTGCAGGGGGTTTTCCTCAGCTTGGTCAGGAAACTCAAGTGGCTAAAGAGGAATTAAGGATTGACCCGATTATCTCCAAACACCACAACGATAATCCTATAGGCTCCTCTCACGAGCTCATGACCAAGCCAATTCCTTTTCCATCGGTAGCACCAATGTGGCATCCTAGTGGCCCATAAGACGGGACAAGGGGGATGCAGGACGGGAATGCTGGAGGAATACTAACATCTACCTCTAATGACAATCCGAAGGTATACCGATAGGCTTATAGAGGTATTCGTGGTACTCGAGATGCCACAGGAAAGGGACCATCTTCATGATGTTCAGGACATGGCCTAGTGTCGGGGTACTATCATCCTCAGGCTTAGTGTCGGGGTACTATCGTCTTCGTCGGGCTCCTCGAGACTATATAAGGGAGTACTACCCGGCTATTATGACTATTCTTGAGCCACATATTAGTGGCTGGGAGGCTACCGAAGTTCACAAGTGGTTCAGGGAGTTTGAAGAGAAGAAAATCGAAGCGTACGGGTTCTCCGGGGGTATATGGGTTGGTGGAAGAAATCAGAGGTGAGACTTCATTCCTTCTCCTGCTTTCAGAAAGCCTTACATTTTTAAGCAGAATGGAGCCCTAGTAGGGTAGCTTGGGTTACCATTGTTTATGGCCACCTAAATGAGCAATTAAGGAGGACACTATGGGAGGATCTGTGAGGTCTCTAATTTGGCATTCAGGGTAGCTGGATTGTTCTTGGTGATTTTAAAGAAATAGCATCTCTCTCTGAGAAATTAGGGGGTGCACCGATGGACCCCATGAGGTGTGTGTGCTTTCAGTTAGTGTTAGATGATTGTAAGCTCATCAACTTGGGGAGTGTTAGACCCCGACTCCCTAGCATGGTTCTCAAAGAGATAACTGTGAGAGAGTCTTTAAAAGATTGGATCAAGCAGTCGAGAATGAGGAGTGGAATGTCTTCTTTCCTGATTGTCTGGTGAAGGTGCTTGCTCAGGTTAAATCTGACCATCACCCAATCTTGGTGGATACTAAAGATGATGTCACTTTGCGAGGCAATAGAAGGTCCTTCCGTTATCATATGGCATGGCAAAGGCATCTAGACTTCTATAATTTTGTTAAGCAATGGTGACATGACCTTCCGTTGGTTGAGGGAATTCACAAATTGCGGTAGCCATTCATCACGTGGAATAAATAAGTGTTTGGGTGCATTCATCAATGGAATAATAAGCTTAAGGCCTAACTTGAAGGTATCCAACGTGCTCTGCAATTCAATCCTTGGAATTGTTACCTTCGGGATCTAGAGGTTAAACTTCACCTTGAGTTTGATGAGGTGTTGGCCCAGGAAGAAATATTATGGAGTCAAAAATCATGTTGTGACTAGATAAGGATGAGGGATCGCAACACGAGATTTTTTTCATTCTAAGGCTATTATCCAGCAGAAAGCCCTTCAAATTATTGATCTTTGACTGGATGGAGGGGATTGGTGTTTTGACAACAGCCAACTTCTATCATATATGGTGGACTATTTTCGGGGTTTCTATATGAAATGCCTAGATGTGCAATATACCAGCATTCCAAATGGCTTTTCGCATGCCCTGCTTTACTTACTTAACGAATTGGATCGACCTGTCACCAAGGAGGAGGTGCATCGAACTCTTATAGGCCTAAATCCCCTCAAGGCATCAAGAAGTGATGGCTTCCATGCGGGCTTCTTCTAGCGACATTGGGAAATTATTGGCAACCAGGTGATGTATTTTGTGACTGAAGCCTTTGAAGGCTAAGGGTCAGTCTAAGAGGTGAATTGTAAGGCCCCAAATTGTCCCTAGTTGGAATGTTTCATTGAATATGTATTGCATATGTCTTAAATTTTGGTTTAATGAATCATACTTAGAGAATGGGAATTTATTGCCTTCATTAGAGACTTAAGGTATTAATGTTGGGCCGGGTCTCAAAATATATTTCATAGATATATTAAGCAAGGTTTGGTTAAAGATTAAGTGAAAAGAAGGCTTGTAAGTTTTTATTATATTGATTTTAACAAGTTCAAATCGTGCACATGCATCCCTGTGTGACACTCGAACTTGTAAGTGTTGCCTGGACTATGTTGCTTTCCAGATGTGGTTCCTGAAGAGTTACCTGGACTCCTTCTTGAAAGGGAAGCGGAGTTGTCAATCGAAGTTATGCCTAACACTGATCCTATATCCAGAGCATCGTACATAATGACTCCTACTGAGTTAAAGGAGTTGAAAGAGCAGTTGCAAGAGCTACTGGATAAGGGGTTCATTCGACCCAGTATGTCACCGTGGGGAGCACCAGTCTTGTTTGTTAAGAAGAAGGATGGTACACTACTGATGTGCATCGATTGCAGGCAATTGAATAGAGTCACAGTGAAGAACAACTATCCGTTGCCAAGGATTGAAGATCTGTTTGATCAATTGAAAGATGCAGGAGTGTTTTCAAAGAAAGATCTGTGATCGGTGTACTATCAACTTTAGTAAAGGATGTGGATGTACCGAAGACTGCATTCAGGACCTGTTATAGACATTTTGAATTCTTAGTAATGCCATTCGGGTTAACTAATACTCCAGTTGCATTTATGGATCTAATGAATAGAGTATTTAGGCCTTATTTAGACCAGTTTATTATGGTGTTTATAGGTGATATCTTGATCTATTATAAGAATGAACATGACCATACTGAGCATCTCTGAATTATGTTATAGACCCTGCAGGAAAAACAGTTGTATGCTAAGCTGAGTAAGTGTGATTTTTGGCTTCAAGAGGTGTCTTTTTTAGGACATGTTGTCTCTTCTCAAGGGATTAGAGTTGATCTTAGTAAGATAAAAGCAATTGTTAACTTGAAGCCACCACGAAATGTAACAGAAGTGAGAAGTTTTCTAGGTTTGACTGGTTATTATCATCGATTTGTGAAGGGGTTCTCAGCAATAGCATCCCCTTTAACTAAACTGTTACGGAAAGGAGTGAAGTATAAATGCTCTGAAAGATGTCAGAATAATTTTGATCAACTGAAACGTGTGCTTACTGAAGCTCCTGTATTAGTTCAACCTATTTCTGATAAGGAGTATGTTTTGTTTAGTGATGCATCTAGAAATGGTTAGGGTTGTGTTTTGATACAGGATGGAGAGATAGTTGCTTATGCCTTTAGGCAACTAAAATCACATAAACAGAATTACCCTACACATGATCTAGAGCTTACAGCAGTAATGTTTGCCTTGAAAATTAGGCAGCACTACTTGTATAGTGAATGGGGTAGAATTTTCACATATCTTATAAGTCTGAAGTATCTGCTTACCTAAAAAGAACTCAATCTGAAATAATGGCGTTGGTTGGAACTGTTTAAAGACTATAATTATATTGTGGATTACTATATGGCCAAGGCTAATGTTGTGACTGATGTTTTGAGTCAGAAGACCATTATAGCATTATCAACGAAGCAAAGTGAAGGGGAACTTGTGTCTGATGAAGCTTTAATAGCTCAATTAAAAGCAAGGCCTACTTTGAGATAAAAGATTTGTGATGCTCAGAGAGCCGATGATAAGTTACAACAACTTATCTTGGCTACTCAGAATGGTAAACAGCCTGATTTTTGTGTGAAAGGAGGTGGTGAATTGTATTATAAAGATCAGTTATGTGTGCCAGCTAATGATGAACTGAAGAAAAAGTTGTTGTTTGAGGCTCATAATACAGTCTTTACTATGCATCCTGGTGGAAACAAGATGTATCAAGATCTGAAGCAGCATTACTGATGGTCAAGTATAAAACAGGATGTTATGGATTATGTATTTAAATGTTCGACATGTCAACAAATTAAAGCTAAACATCAGGTTCTGTCTGGTTTGTTACATCTATTTCTCAATGGAAATGGGATAACATTACTATGGACTTTGTCACTGGACTTCCTCTTACGCAGAAGAAGCATGATGTTGTATGGATGATTATGGACAGGTTCACCAAGTCTGCTCACTTTCTGCCTATTCGTTCTGACTACTCTATGGACAGGCTTGCAGATCTATCTGTGAATGAGATACGGAGACTGCACGAAGTACCGTTATCTATTATTTCTGATCATGATCGTCGATTTACTTCGAGATTCTGGAAAAGTTTACAAAAGGCTTTGGGTATTCAAGTTAAGTTCAGTACTGGTTTCCATCCCCAGACAGATGGACAATCTGATCGGGTTATTCAGATATTGGAAGATATGCTCCGCGGTTGTGTTTTAAAATTCCCAGGAAGTTGGGATAAGTACCTTTCTCTAATGGAGTTTGCTTATAATAATAGTTATCAGACTAGCATTGGCATGGCACCTTATGAAGCTTTGTATGGTAAAAGGTATAGAACTCCAGTGTGTTGGACTAAACTGAGTGAAAACAAGATGATCAGGCCTAATATTGTGAAGGATACTGAAGAAAAAGTTCAAGTTATCCAACAAACATTGAAAGCTATCGATGATAGAAAAAAGTCATACGCTAATTTAAAAAGAAAAGATATTAAGTATCAGGTAGTTGATAAGGTATTTTTGAAAGTATTGCCTTGGAAACACATACTTCGGTTTGGGAAGAAAAGTAAGCTCAGTCCACGTTATATTAGTCCTTATGAGATTCTAAAGAGAGTTGGACCAGTAGCTTATCAATTAGCTTTTCCTAGAGAATTGGCCAAATTACATGATGTGTTTCATGTTTTGATGTTGAGAAAATATCTGTCTGATGATACACATAAGATTCCTGTGCCAGAAATTCAAATACAACCGGATTTAACGTATGAAGAAAGGCCTATGTCTATTTTAGCCAGAGAAGTTTGACAACTCAGGAACAAGCAAATACCTTTGGTGAAAGTACTCTGGTAACACTATGGACTCAAGGATAAAATTCTTTTTAGGGGGAGAAAACTGTAAGACCCTAAATTGTACCCTAGTTTGAATGTTTCATTGAACATGTATTGCATATGTCTTAAATTATGGTTTCATGAATCATACTTAGAGAATGGGAATTTATTGTCTTCATTAGAGTCTTAAGGTATTAATGTTGGGCTCGGGTCTCAGAATATATTTCATGGATATATTACGCAAGGTTTGGGTAAAGATTAAGTGAAAATAAGGCTTGTAAGTACTTAATGTTTATATTGATTTTAACAAGTTCAAATCGTGCACGTGCACCCCTATGTGACACTCAAACTTGTAAGTCTTATATCTTTTGATTCTGATTTCCAAAAATAACAAACTTTATACAATTAGAAAGCTAAGATGATAAGATACAACTTTTATGAAGAAACTTTGTCAAATTTGGCCTAAATAAATACAGTTTATTGATGGTTTTTACGTTGACTAATTACTTGGTGACAAATGGCAGCATGTTGTGTGGATGTGTGGCAGCTCCTAAATGGGACAAGTGAAGAACATGCATGAAGCCATATGCTATTACCATTTTGTGACACCTAGCATTGGAGGAGACAAAGTTCTGCTAAATTTTTCTGTATCGCTTAATTTTCTTCATCTTGTTCTCTCACCACCGAACTCTCTCATTCACTCACACCTCCTGGAAATTTTTGCATGCTTTTTGGATCATCATCTTTACTTGATGTCTTTACATGCTACTGCACCAAGGAAGTTAGATTCTGCTATTTTCTATGTTGCTTTCCTCTTGGTCATCTTAATCTTGGAGTTGTGATATTTGCTCGAAAGGCTAGAGTGGCTTGCTGATTGAAGTAGGACATTATGTTAAAGAAGGTATGGGAATAGTAATCTTGATTACATGTTATCTTATGAATTATTTGATGCTTGATTGGATAGAATATGTATGGATTTGTTGATAGTTGAGGTCTGGACATGAAATTGATGTATACTTGAGACATGACTAACGTGGAATTGTGGTGAAAAGGATGAATGTTGGAGTAAGGGTGTTGAAGGTGTAAAATGTGAATGAATTGTACTGGTTTCACTGAACGGATTTCACTGAACAGTCGTCGGTATTTAGGCTATAACTTGACCTGTAGATATCCAAATGGAGTGATTTTTATTTTGGATTAAACTACACACATATTCCTACAACTTTCATAAAGGAATGGAATTTTTTCTGTCCTAAAGGATGATGAAATTTGACCTAAATTTGAATTTAGTATTCTATCATTTTTTGAGAATAGTCTGCAGTATTTGGGTATAACTTGCAAAATACTGAACCAAAATGCATGATTTGGATGTCATTAGAAACTTAATATATAGAGGAACTTTTGGTTAGAAGAACATAATGCCCAGAAACCTCTTTTTATATGTCAAAAATAGCCATACAAATCTGACTCGAAACCTGTCCTAAGAAATCTGAACTAATCTTGGTTGTGTAATTGTTGATATATATATACAGTTAGGACTTTAACAATGGTTTTATTAAACTTAAGTGAGATTAATAATGAACCTAGGTGATGTTAGATTAATAGAGAAAAAGGTATTCGAGTTATGGTTTATAAATGGAGTTGATAATATAAAAGATATAGGGTTTATTAATAATGAGCATAATGTTGAATTGCTTGGTGTGATCATGAATGAATGAGCTCTTAAAGCTTATGTGTTATGAATTAGATATGAATGATTGTCAATTAGGAATTTCTGCTATAATATTGTGACAATACCGGACCATCAGTTATTCGAGGATTTTTATAGTTGGGATTGTATTGGAAGTGCTTGCTAATTGGGTGCATATACATAATGTTTGATGACTCAATATTTCAATCGATGCAAATTGTCACATGTTTATATTTATAAGGTTTGCATAAAAATTCTGAAATCTAAAATGAATTGTTTTAAAAACTGTCAAGTCCTAGTCGTGGTTAAATAGGCATGCTTAGAAGGGTCTGCAGCTGCTCCGAGATACATTTAAGGTGTCGACACTTCCATGTTTCCTGATACGGACACTTCGGTGTCGAGATATAAGTCTTTCTTGTTCTGCGATACCGATAGGTATCTCTTGTTTTGATCCCATTACCCACTTCTGTAAAAAGGATTAGCAAGTTAATTTGTTTTGTACTCTGTTACATATACAATTCAGTTATAATTAAGCAATGTTATGAAATAATTAAGTTTTGTTCTGACTTATTCAGATACGTTTTTGACACAGACTAGTTCTGTTATGATATCATGATATTCTGTTCTGATAATTGTAAGATTTGTTTGAAGCTAATATATCATATTTTGGCATATTATGTTCTGAGACACTTATTGTTTGGAATGCACTTTTATATGTGATCTGATTTGTATGTCATTATCATATGACTGTTATAGTTAGTTACCATTATATATCATGTGTAGTTTTCCTCATTATGCTATATGCTTAATGCGGTGGATTTGATATTTTGTCACAAATGATATTATTTTGGTATTTTATTTTTAAAAATAATTTAGGTTATTTTGACATTTTAATTTTAAAAATAATTTAGGTTGGATTGAGTTGGACTGGACTGTTACATTATTATCCTTGCTATTCCTATATTTTCAGTATCAACAGTGTAACAGAATAAATTGGTATAACTTGGCCGCGAAGTAGACAAAAGACAAAAAGGGGTAAGAAAAAATAGACCAAATACGGAAGGACTTGAGCAATGGCCGAAGGCCGGACCGAAGGACTTCAATTTATCTGTTACGAATATTTTTGTACTCGCTGTTACTCGTGACATCCAACCATTTAATACTTGTGAGAGAAAAAAAATGGATGAGTTAGATGTTAGTGAGAACAAGGGCACCGAGATTTTCGAAACTGAAAATTTGAAGCCGGTCCTAAGCATGTAAGTGTGGGATTAACGTCAGAACGTTCGAACTCGTCAGAGTAATTGTCGTTCAACTCTCTGACAATGTCCAGGGAAGATGCCCCCTAAGACGTGGCAATAAGACAAGTTAGTTATCAAAGGCCCGAAATGCTGGCATAGTCGCTCGGCTCTCTTGTAGCCCAACCCCGTCGAAAGTTCCGCCCGAACAAGATTACCCCACGAATTTTCATAGTATAGACGGAAAAAAATTCGAATGACTGAAGTGAAGAAACTGAAGCGAAAGCCAAATTTTGAGGACGAAGACACGAACAAGATGTGTTTTGAGATAACCCAAAAACACAGGAGTGGAGGGTGATGCTTTTGGTGTTGTAATATTACTTCGTCAGAGCAAATACATTTTTACAGGTTTGGACCTATCATTCGATTGGATCTCGTACTTTTCACGTAGCTTTCGCTTGTGCTCTTGCTGAGTATTAAGGTAATACCTTGTTTTCCTTCTTCTGCTTGGACCCTTTTAATGTATGGAAGTTTCGTTCAAAACTTCTAAGTTATGTTTATAGAAGTTGATAACTCGGGTTGAATTCTGTCTATAGTTGTTTCTACTGAGAAAAAAAATACCGAACCTTTTCTTTATAGACATAAAGTATATTTGTGTTCTTTTGGTGTCTGTTTTTATTTCTTGTCATGTTGGGTTGTAGTGAATTGGAAATCCAATAATGATGGAGAGAGCAGAGTCAGGGCAGAAGTTGTATACACGTATGCGACTCTGGGAATTTCCAGATCAGTATGTGATTCAACCCACTGACGGTTCCTCAGGTTCCCCTTTGGCGATCACCCGGGCTGATGGCTCCATGAATGTGATAGGTATGCTATTTTTTTTCACATAATTTCCTAGTTTGTTTCTGCGGGATTCTATTTGTTCTTTAAGGTAATGAGGTGATGTTTTTGGATCTCCAGATGGAGTTCCAGAATGCAACGCTCTTCGAGTTCCTAAAATTCAGACCATTTTTGGGGTTGTTGGAATGCTAAAGCTTGTGGCAGGTGATGCAATAATTGCAAAAGTCATCTTAAACTAAGAAGCGAAATTTTCTTAACTTTCCTTTAATTCAATGTGTTTGTTGGCTCAATTCTTTACTTTTCCACGGCTCATAGATATCAATTCATTTGTTATATCTGATGATCAGATGTTTACTTCTAGTAAGTTGATGTGTGTTTTGTTCTTTTGCAACTCCGTAATTGCAAGTTTTCAATTTTATAACATAACAATGGTTCTCTCTATTCCATTAGGATCATACTTGTTAGTTATAACAGAACGGGAATGTGTTGGATCATATCTGGGACATCCAATCTTCAAAGTTACATCACTGAAGACTTTTCCTTGTGATCACTCATTAAGAAGTTCCTCTGCAGAGCAGGTGAGTCTACTTTTGTCTATCCTCCTTTCTGTTCATGTGACTGCATAATCTTCCCACTTCTGCCTTACCTTTTACAGAAAAAGGTTGAGAATGAATTCTCTGCACTGCTTAATGTTGCTGAGCGCACTTCTGGTCTGTATTTCTCATATGATACCAACTTAACACTAAGGTGAGTGTTTGTTTAATTTCACTGGCATCTTTTGATCTTTAGGGAATGATGTGCAAACCACTGATGTTAAATTGTTGTCGAAACCTTAGACCTGGCAGTTGATGTGAACTTGGATTTCCTTATCATCCTTTAATGATTAAAAACATGGAATGCATGCTAAAAGCTTCAGATCTTGCAATGCCATAACAGCTGTAAGCTTCAAAGTTTCATGTTTCACCAGGAAAATACAGAAGTAAATTGGTTTTAGTCTGAAAAATGGAGTATTATTCAACTCTCAGTTGTACCCCAAGATGGTTACTGAAGATACAGTGTTAAGTATTAGGGAGTTAGCAACAAGAAGCTAAATTAAGAAACATAGGTTGTCAGCAGTGTTTGTAACAAGAAACTAAATTAAAAAACATAGGTTGTCCCATCAAATGGTACAACTAAATGATGAAGCATTTGATCAGCAAGGTTCTATGCATGCTTATAAGTTTCGTGGTTAAATTGAAAGGATGATCTCTTAACAGTGCACAGAGATTGCATGATTTGGGTGATGAATCGAAATTGCTTCCTCTTTGGAGACAGGTGAGTCACAAGACTTGAAGTCATTAAATTAATGGGAGATCTTTCTCTTAAAATTTCTTTTCTATTGAACATTGCTGGATTCTTTAGTGGCAGCCTTAGCCTCTATAAGTACAAGCGTTCGATTTTGTAGTTTGCTTCCCCGTCGGCATTTCCTGTTATGTTCGATTTCCATAAAACACAATTATGGTTATAGGGTATATTTGTTACAGGCAGAGCCAAGATTTCTCTGGAACAATTATATGTTGGAAATTCTCATAGAAAACAAGGTTGTGTTCCGGTAGTTCCAATCTTATTTACATTCACAATTCTTATTCTGCTTTTAAAGATTTAGGTTAATAAACTGATGACACATTCGTTGATCTGTTTCCTGCAGCTGGACCCATTCCTTCTTCCTGTTGTTCAAGGAAGTATCCTTTTGAAAATTTTCACCATTTGACATAAAAACTATTCCAAACAATACTTAATGTTCTTTTTAGTTACATTCTCCTCCTTACTAGCTGACTAGGCTTTCAGAACTTTCAAGCAGCCATCGGAAAGCAAATTGTTGACGTGACTCTAATTGCTCGGAGATGTACTCGGAGAAATGGTATCTTTTCCATGTTATAAGTTCTAGTTGGTTCCTAATCTGTTAGTCCACTTTTCTCACTGTAATAACATAATAAACTCTCTACTATTGTTGTTGGAGCATCTAAGCATATTATTATGCTTAGTCGCAAGCTAAAATGCCAAATTATATCCAGCCTCGGAGATATAAGAAAATCCTTAGCCTTATTTTGTAATTTGATTTAGCTTATGAAAATCTTTCTTAAGGTACTCGCATGTGGAGAAGAGGAGCTGATTCTGACGGTTATGTTGCTAATTTTGTGGAAAGTGAGCAAATTGTACAGATGAATGGGTTTACAGCATCATTTGTTCAGGTAAATATTCGATATATTTGGTGTAGTTAATACATAACTTTGAGCCCCCTCTTTTGTTTAAAATGTTACTGGAAATTGTGGTTCTAAATTCCAAAAAGAAATAATTGTATGAACTTTCTTATCAAGTACTTTCTCAAAATTTTAAGAAGTATAATACTGAGTCAAGTGTAAGAGAGTGCTGCAATGCTTAATTTGGACTGGCTTTCTGTTGTTATATCTTTACAGCTTATGAGTTTCTTTGAATTTTTGTCAAATTTAGTCTCAGCTCATTTTCTTTGCTTTATCGCTTTTCCACAGGTTCGGGGATCTATGCCATTTCTTTGGGAGCAGATTGTTGATTTGACATATAAACCTAAATTTGAGATCATTAGACCAGAGGAAGCTGTAAGTGTTGCTTGTTCATTGGATGTTTTGTTTTACACCTATGGCACCTATTGATTCGTAGTGTACCACTTGTTGACCAGCCTCGAGTAGCGGAGCGGCATATTCTTGATTTGAGAAAAAAGTATGGGAGTGTATTAGCAGTTGATCTCGTCAATAAGGTGCATACTGTCTTCCTTGATCAATAAATTTGGATGACTGAGATGTTTGATTTATTGGTTTTCCTATTTCTCCTTATATATTATCAGAAACATTTTCTTAGTGGTATGCGTGCTTCTATGTACTTCTGTTATTATGTTTTTAAACTACGCTTCTCGGTACATGAAAATGTCAAGGAATCAAAGTGCATTTTTGTTTCTAAGCACTCTAGGACAATTTCTTATTTCTTATGCCCCTTCACTTCTGTTAAGCGACCATTTCACTACAAAAGCTTAAGCTATTGTTTGAGGCCAACTTAATTGGTTTTATATATTCGCTAACACACCCCGTCAAGTGAAAGCCCTTTGGGCTTGAAACTTACACAAGCTTACTCTACCTTATGCTGAGTAATAGGTGGGTGGTAGGATTTTAACTCACGACCACTTGGTCACAGAGGCTCTGATACCATATTAAGCGACCGTTTCACTACAAAAGCTTAAGCTATTTTGTGAACCCAACTTAATTGGTTTTATATATTCACTAACAAGTAACAACTTCTTATCAGCATGGAGGTGAGGGACATTTAAATGACAAATTTGTGGAGTCAATGCAAACTGTGACTAGTGATGATGTAAGGTAGAACTTCCTTTCATCTATCATCCTTTTTTCGTACTGCTAATATGTTACTTTTTAATGGGAAATATCCTCAATGTTGCAGATATCTGCACTTTGACTTTCACGAAATCTGTGGGCATGTCCACTTTGACCGGCTTTCTATCCTTTATGACAAAATTGCTGATTTTCTTGAGAAAAATGGGTATGTTTATACATGTTCCTCCAATATTTCATGAACTATGATGGTTTGACGACAGCTATTTAATGCAAATGCATATCTTGGTTCTACCATCCTTTTGTCAATGGCAGGTTCCTTTTGTTGAATGTGAAAAGTGAAAAATTGAAAGAGCAAACTGGGGTTGTAAGAACCAACTGCATTGATTGTTTAGACCGCACAAATGTTACCCAGGTAGTTGACTTTTATCATATATATATATAATCCCAGCTTACTGCATTTTTCTTTGCTTTCTTTGTATTCATTTGCTTCACATAACAATCGCAAGTTATGTTTGCAGAGCATGATAGGGAGAAAATTGGTGGAACTCCAACTGAGAAGGATTGGTGTTTTCGGTGCTGAAGAAACTATTAGCTCACATCCAAATTTTGATGAAAGCTTCAAAATATGTGAGTATGTCAGCATTTCTATTTCTTCTAAGAGTAATTCAACAGAGGTTGGTAATTTTCCTTCAATACTATATTGCTTCGTTTAATGTATTTGTTAATGGTCTGTTTGACCTTTAGTGTGGGCTAATCATGGAGATGACATAAGTATTCAATATTCTGGCACTCCAGCTCTGAAAGGGGATTTTGTAAGGTATGTTTTCATGCATTTATTTTCAAGTTCTACATGCTCTGGCTTTAGTATTAAACCAATGCACTAAACTCTAATAGTGATTACATTTGTGAATTTTCTCTGGAACAATTTTGGGGTAGAACCTTATTCTCTGTTGTAGTGCACTTTTCCAACTTTATTCATATTTTGGGAAGTTGTTGAACTTTTTGAGAGTCAATAAATCATCCAGACCTTAATCACTGAGTAAAGTTCTCCACTGAATCATCACTTCATTTGGTATTAGAATCATTATGATTGAGACGTCCCAAATTGAAATTATGCTTCATATCTTATATGACATCAAGTTCATGCTTCCAGAAAAATGGCTTCATGAGGTTAAGTTTGTTGAGAGTTAATATATGATCATAACTAGGCCTCACACAACTTAACCTTTTGAGTTGAATGGTCTCTCAGAAACTTGATGACTCATCTCAACACTCATGATCAGGTTTGTCCATATGGGTCATAGAGTAACCAGGGAGCTTGGTTGGTGACTCTCCCCACCTAACATCCTGGTTGTCACGGAGGAAATCAGCTATGTTGGTTTAAAGGCTATTCTGGTCTCGTAGAAGCAACGAAGGAAATGGGAAAAGCTCATAGAGATCATAGACATAGTTTAAAGGTTCCCAGTATAGGGAAGGAATTTACATAATCCTAGGTGCTTGTGTCAATTTGCTTCAATCTTTCTTTGTGATGTATCAGTATTTGCTATTTTCTTTACTTGCTGTAGTCATCCTTTTCTCGATGCCGCCAACCCTTGTTTTCTTTTAATGCTTTTGATTACAATCTTTTTCCATATATATCCAGGTTGCTACATTTGTGATGGTCATTCTTATATGAACTGTATGAAAACATGTTTCTTGCACTTCAAGCTCATTGCCTACTGTTGAATTGCAGATATGGCCAGCGGACCATGCAGGGGATCCTTAAAGATGGTATAAACGCCCTTGTCCGCTATTACTTGAATAACTTCTCTGATGGAACAAAGCAGGTTAATATTTTCATTACTGATTCAAATTTGAGTTTGGAAAGTGTTAGTATAATTCATAGCCGTTTTATGATTGTTAGTAAAATTAATCTCTTTTTTGGTCTGTTATCTTAGGGATAACTTTCACTTTGTAGAACTTAATCAGTTATCTTAAAGATAGAGATCCTTAAGACACTATATACTTCCAAGCTTTGTATGGGTATTCAATGACTTTCATGTTTCTGAAACAATATTTTATACATCATAAGTTTATATTTCTTTGTTATTATGTAACATATATGTGGATCCCGATTTAAACTTCTCATTTTTCGCCTTTCTTTTTTTTTTTGGCACTTGTGAAGGATGCCATTGATCTCTTGCAAGGGCATTACATTTTTTCTGTAAGTCGAGATATGAGCCCTCCATCTCAAACAGGCGGCCTTGAGAGTGTAGCTGTGAGTACTAATCAAACAAACTTTTCCTTGCAAGTGTATTTTGCAATAAATATACCAACTTCGCTGAGATTCTCCGCTTTATTGTGGAGTTATTCCACATGACAACAATATTCATTAAGCCCATGATGACGAGTAACCTTTACTTATTCTATTCCTTCAACATTATGACGAAAGCAATAAACTGCATTTTGATCACCATGGTACTGGAACTTCCATTATTGATTTTTGTGAACTTGAGGTTGACCACTAACGTGTGTGAAGTATCTGGAAATTGTAATTTGATTGCATGTGGCTCTACATTAACTACCTCAGACTAACGCGAAATTGTTTCTAACAGTCTTTTCCTCTGGCTTTATCGTTGGTCTTGATTGGATTCCTTTTTGCCATGATGTCGCTTAGACAAGGTGAGTTTGGTTGAAAATGTCAGCAAATCACTGATTGGTTCATAATGCTTTCAGGACTTTGCAAAATTGTTGCGTAACACTAACCATCTGTGTCAACATTATCTGACTAATGACCTTTTCTTCTCCCCATCTCCTATGCAGTTCGTTATGACCTTCGGCTCTTGTTTTTCTCAGTTTTGTGGGCGGGCCTTAGTGTTGCCAGTGCAACGTTTGTTAAAGCCAATGGGAGAATTTTCTGTAATCGGCCTCGTCTGCATAAGCCTCAACGTTGATTCAAATTTCACTCTGCTCGAGGAAGTACAAAAATGATGTGAAGCTCTCAGCTTGCTGCATATTTGTACTGCTTCACACGAGTTTTATTTTCTTCTAGTGCGTATAGTTCAATTATTTGAATGCTGCCTGTGCAAAAAGGATCAATTGAATTATTTGAATGCTGCCTGTGCAAAAAGGATCAGCAATTGATTGCAATTTGAGCATTTGTCAACTGCAAATGCCCAGTTCTTTATTCTTCCCTGTGCATTGCGTTTTCCTTGTGCTCTGTTCGAACTGGAAAGTTTTGGATGACATCTTAAAGGAATATCTATACAAATTACTCCTTTTTTATTAAGAGTCTACCATGTGCAAAAGTTTGTGGCATATCACTAATGTAATTGTTTATTGTAAGTTTGTGTTGTAACTTGCAACTGCGGGTGATCATTGGTGCCAATTTGGACTTTTGAAATAGCTGATCAAGCAAGTACTAAATTTTTAGTGGTGCACATTACAAGATATGAGTAGGTAGTCAGCGGATTAATTGTGAAGACTGCAGACTCCACATTTATTGCAATAGAACTAAAATATATCCATAATCTATATATCGTGATTTTGGATAATCTTCAAGGAGAAGAAGCTTTACCAGCATATGCATATGGTGGCCAATACAGGTGGAATTCAATGTTGTAAATGACTGTAAGACCTTTGGTGTCCACTGGAGACGATGTGATGTAGCCCTGCACGAACAGGAAATCACCGGTACCACCTACCACAGGATGATCGGCAGGCTTGATGTTATTTGTGCCACCTGCTATGGAGATTGAACCTTTGTGATGCTTCAATTTTAGAGTGATCTTAGCAACAGAAATGCTCCTTAGACCATCAAGACTAGATGTTGTGGTAGTTCCTTCTGCAACGCCAACAACTCTCGAGGATCGGTTGGCTGTAACTGTCAAAGGATCTTCAAAAACATAGAAAGTGCCAAAAGGGGTTGTAGCTTCACTGATGCCTGCTCCTGCCACACCCTTCACTATTATGTAACCGGTTTTGTTAATGGTTTCATGTTGGTAGAGTGAAAAGTGCAGGGATTTTAGTCCTTGGTGGTGGTGGTGGTGGTGAGAGGCGGAAGTTGCATCCAATTCAAGAGCCAATAAAAGGGCAGAACAAAAAAGACAGTAGACAGACTTGACCATGATTGCCGTTTGTAAGCTGGAAGACGAACTTTAAGGGTGTTTCTATTGATTAATCGAGCCTTCGAAGAACTCTTTTTAATGACAGGAGAGAGTACAAATTTCTTTTACCCTGTGGAGAAGTTGAATAAGTCAACAAAAAAAGGTAAGTTCCTAGGGAATGGAAATATCGAAACCTGATTCAATATTAGTTGGTAAGAGTTGGATTTCAAATCATAATTCTGTCACACATGTACATGTGGCCTAAATTGGAAGTGCGATTCCAGATCTTTGACCAGTAAACTTGTCTCTTGAATAGTATGCGCAGAAGACTTTTTAGTGACAAAGCAGACAAGTTTGCCCCACACTCTACCATCTAGAACTTTTATAACATTGTATCTCACACTTTCACCAGCGTTGTAGTTGCACACTAGTCTAGCAAATGCTCTCTTAAAACAGCAAAATTCTTCGTACTCATTTCACGCTTTTGCCATTTGCACCTACGTGTTCTTATTATAACTGGAGCCAGTACAATCAGTAAACTTAATTCACCATAAACAAACTCTATGAGAATCAAATTTATTGCAGTCATTCTGATACAAATGAATGGCCTAAATGTTGACGCACCACTCCAGTATGTGTATATATATATATTATATAATATAACAATTCAAATTCTCCAAACTAACAGTAGACTGTCTCGAAGTTGTTAAAACTGCTTCTTTTTCTTCTCCAAATACGAATGGTGGCGTTGAAAGTTCAACACTGCCCACACCAAGTGCCACAGACCAATTTCAGGCCATAATTCTTTAGGAGAGTACAATGGGCATGTACTAGTCTGCCAAAGCAAAAAATTGCTAAGACGAGTCTCTCCTGAACTTCGAACAAGGATGTCAGGATCAGGAACTACCGCCATGTACAAGTGCTTCTCAATGTCTACCCGCTTTATGCTAAAGCACTCCCCCTGCATCTTGTCTCCAGCTTCAACCGGGAACACATTATTTTCTATTCTACTTGGCCCCAATTCTTGAGCTTCATCCCGTTTATCGTCACAGGATCCTGGGAAAGTATGCTCAACCACACCATTCCTAGTCTCTTCAACTCTTTTGGTCACACCATTTCCAGCTCCTGCATCACCATTGCAAGAAACACCGGCTTTCAGCACTCGAGACTCATTGGCATCATGTTTGCAAGATTCTTGAACAACATGCTTAACGGCATTATCACTCTCCTTAGAATCTCTGTCTCCAAACCCGATTTTATGAGAATGACATGGCTGAGTTACCTCAATTATTTCTTTACAGGATTCTTGAACAGCATGTAAAATCTCATCAAGTGAAGTATAGGCTACGCATACTAAAAGCGAATATTGGGTGTTTTTAGCAGTAGCCCTCATAGCCTTTTCTGCTGCAACTCTAACAGGTTCACTCAGCAGTTTCAAATTGCCTATAAAATAGACTCTGACACCATATTGGTTCACAATACTTTCTTCTTCAAGTAATTCCTCAATCTTTTCCAGCATCAGATTCATTAGGTTCTCAACCTCATCTGGCCGCCTTTTAAAATTTTCAATGCTAAAGGCATAAATAGTCACATATTTCACCCCTAATTCATAGCAGTACTTCAGTATGTTCATAAGGGCCGAAAATCCAGCCCTATGACCTGCCCCTTCTTCCAGGTTTTTCTTCTTTGCAAATCTCCGGTTTCCATCCATTATGAAGGCAAAATGAGTGGGTATAGGACCCATAAATAGAATGCGAAACAAACACCTTCTTAAAAAATCACCCAAATTGCTAAATAATACACTCAAGCTCCAGGCAGTGCGTGTTTTCATTTTGTTTGACATAAATACTGCAAGTATAAAGCCACCTGCTCACGAGGAAGAAGCAAGTTAGTTCACATCAGTTAAGTGGATTCCTCCAAAGATGGTAGAAAACAATAGCAAAATGATACCGAGACAGAAGCTGGAAATGAACATCCCCAAAGTAACATAGTTTCAAATAGAGAAAGATATCACTTAAATACTCAACAAGACAGATCTCAAACCCATATGTGGATTCACGCAATTGAAAAGTCTCTATCAGCTCTGAACCACGAGGGATCATAACTACATAGTTCGCCTTTTATCTCAAACTCAGTAATAGAAGGTGCCCGTAGATGTAACAGTGAACTATTAATTTAAATCCTTTAAAGTAAATTGATCACCAACTCGTTTAAGTAGCTTACTGTAAACAAGGATCATTGAGGAGTAAGCTTATGCTTTGCACGTCAATCAAGATCACCAAATCATATGATGATAATCATCAAAGCATGTCCAAAAACGAAACAGAACATTAGGAATATGCAGAAACCCAGCACCTAATAATGAACTGTAAACCAACACAGTTATCTAACACATACTCGCAAAAACATTCGACGGCAGTTAAAACGAACGTGGTTTCATGTCAAAGCCTTTAGTCCTGGCAAAAGCAAACAAGACCCCATGTCTGAAGTGGAAACTTTCAAGCGTAGAGAATCAAAAAGAAAAGATACAAGAAAGACAGAAACTTCAATCAATTCAAGCAAGAAGTAGAAGACATAAATGACTGAAAGACTTACCTTATCGCCTTAAGCTATATCAATGCAAATCGTAGCCCAAGTTAAACCCTAAAAGCAAGAAGAAAGTAGAAAACAAGTGAGGCGTAGAATAGTAGGAAGTCATACATAGAAAAGAGTGAGTCTGAGAGAAAGGCAGACACTTGTAAAAATTACAGAACTAAGAACTATCTGAATATTGTTTTCAGAAAAATACAAAAACATATTATATATATATATATATACAAATAAGAAAACATGATAAGAGAGAAGTTTAATGTCGTCGTTTTTGGGGGAATTCTTCATGCGGCTGTGAGGCGGGAAAGTATCAGTGGACTTTCATGACCTCATGAGTGGTCCAGTTCAAGCCCAACACCTTACCTAAGCAAACCTACCCTTTATTTTGTAAGTTGCTAATAGTATTTGACTTTAGGATAAATGAAAATTTTGATAGTATTAATCAAATATCTAAAATAAATTTGATTCTAACACAAATTATATATTTTTGTCTCAAAAAACAACTTTTTCGCCATTTCTCCAACTATTCTTTTGGCCTCCTCAACCATCTACTTCCATTCCTATATTGATTCTTTCTGGTTGGTGGAAGGTACGTAGCTCTTCGACAAGATTATAAGCAACAATATTATTCCTAATTCCTTTTATAATCTTAATTAGAGTTCATATTAGCAAGTTATGCCCAATTTAAGAAAATTTTCTAAATTGGATATTAGATTGGCTAGACTTAATTTGATTTTTATAAATAACTAATCATATCTTAATTTAATTTAATAAATTAGCCTATCATGATTTACATTGTTAATTTTTAAACAAATATTTTAATCAAAATATTATTAATTATATAGAAAACTAAAGCAAGTCTAGTTTATCCAACATCTAATTTAGACAATACTTTTTAAATTAGTTATAACTTTCTAATCCAAATTCTAATTAAAATGATTCAAGATGTTACAAAAATTTTGTATATTTATTGTTTTAAAAAAAGTGAAGGGCATACTTTGAGATATGTAATGCTTTCTTTGTTATTTAACCAACACATCTTGATTTATACGACTATATTTTAGGGCTTACTTTTTATACTTTCGAAAAAATTAAAGAAACCTCTAAACTTTTCATAGAATCTTGAATCATCTTAATTGGAGTTTAGAGGAGAAAATTACCAATTTAAGAAGCATTATCTAGATTAGATATACTGGATTTAATATTATATATAATTATTAATATTTTGGTTTAATTTAAAAAGTCAGTCTACCTGTCATGATTCATTTTTAATTTTTAAATAGATATTTTAGATTGAACCAAATTATTATTAATTATAAACAAAACTAAATTAAATCTAACTTGTTCGATATCCAATTTAAATCATGTTTATTAAATTAGAAATAGCTTTCTCGTCGTTAAGACATTACCAAAAAAATTGAATAGCAGCATATATCCACAAAGGACACTGTTGGTTGGTCTCCCAAGACGTGTCCTTTGTGGATATACTTATTTACATGTTTCCCGTTGTTTTTGTTACATCTCTTTCTAAGACTAAGGGTGTGCTTGGTTAATGGGTATGGGAAGGAAGGTATGGGTAAGGAATAAAAATTACATGCTTGGTAGGGAACTATGATTGAATGTATAGTGATTTCATTCCTCCATTTTGAGTAATGATCTATACCCCTCATAATAGAGAGGAATGGGAATCATTACTTGCTAATTTGTGGTTTGAGAAATTAAAAATAATTAACCTCTTTTTAAACTCATCAACTAAAATATAATTAATTAAAATAATATAATTCATTAATTAATTATAATTCATTAATTAAAATATTGTAATTAATTAATTAAAATATAATTAATTAAAATAATATAATTAATTGTAATTAATTAATTACAATATTTTTATTTTTATTTTTTTAAAAGAATAAATAATAATATATTTTATTTTAATTTTAATTTTAGCTTTTTTAATTCAATTATTAAGATTTAGATATCACTCCATAACTTATGTAGCATTCAAGTTAGACATGCAAGCCATTATAGATTATTTAAAAGACACCTTACTTAACAATTTTAAATTTCAATGATCACCTGAAACATGTTCAAACTTATGTTAATTAAGGTTGACAATAGGTCGGACCGAACATAGCATTTATGGCCTTTAATATAGTTAAATTTGGTTTGAATCGTTAATTTTATATTAGTTCCATTTGGTTTCTTATTACCAAATAGGGTTAAAAAATTATTTGAGTTAAGCCCGACTTAATGCCACCACTACTTATATGACATTCGAGTTGGATCTACGGGTTATTATAAGCTATTTGTCTAATTTGAATATAATTGATCTCCACACATTTTTTAACAAAGTTTAATTAAAATTTTTTAATAATTAGATAATTGAAATAAAATAAAATATTATTTCCAAATATGACAGGTAATGTAATGGTGATTGATTAATATATATGCATGCGTCGTCGCATCGCATTATCTTTACCAGAAGTCAAAATATGATTAAAGGATTCTTATGACTAAGGACGGGATAAGGACGAGGCAGGAGGAGATCAACTGTCTACTGTCTAGTCTGGTTTGGTCTAGTTTGGTCTGGTCATTCATAAATTTAATCACTGTCTGATGTTCCCATACATGTCACAACTGACACTAACAGCATTCCTCTTCTACCACGAGACGGTACCAGCGGTAATCTTATGGCTATTAAGTCTATGCCAACCCATCGAGTTCACGTATTTATGCCGATTGGGTAATCTTAAGCCTAAAACACCTACAGTATCATTTGTTTCTGCTGTTAGCTTAACACAAGTTAAAGATTGCAACAGGTCCAACGGGGCTTGGGGATACTTTTTTTTTGTCTGGCTCGACTCTAACATGAAACTTGGTCCAATATGAAACATTTAGCTCAAGTTGGAATCTGATCGGACTTTTGGCAAGTTGGAATCTGATCAGATCCAAAGCAAAGCTCCAAAGAGTAATCTCCTTTATCAGTTGAACCACCTCTTAGAGGAAGCAAGTCTTTCTAAAGGAGAAATTATTAATTCGACTAATATCTTATGTTACTTAAGTTTTGTGAAAAAAATTAATGATTAAAAATTTAACCATTTCAATCAGTTCAACTCTCAGTCGATTCAACTGTAAAAATTTTGAGCTGATTATTTTATTAAAAGTTGATTAAAAATTAATTTAATTTTTAATAATTTTTTAAATTAAACTTTAAATTATTTGATTAGTATGGAGCGTCTACTTTAATGATACTTCAAATTTTTGTCTTACCAATTTAAGTTATAACCTCGTTGAAAAGATAAATATGTATATAAAAAATGACGAAATAGTAGACAACAAGATGGGGACCAGAGTAGTGAAGGTCTGAACCTTTGGTTTCAATTCTATCATCACCTTATCGTGAAAAAGGACTGTCCGAGATTTCTGATGATTTGGGTGGGTTATTTAAATTATCTTAGTATAGCAAGTATATCCAATGTTTTAAAACTCGACTAAAAGTTAAAATAAAAAATTTAAAGTTTAAATAATTTAATCGGAATTAAATTATCATAAAATTGATTAAAAGTTGAAAAATAAAAATCTTAAAACTTGATAGGGTTGGACTCGGGAATATACGGTCAAATTCAAAGAGTCGCAATATTCAGTGAGAATTTCGGTAAAAAATAAGGTCTTGAAAGGTCTAATAGAAAGATTGTTTTCAATATATTTATATGTAAAATAATGATAATTAAAAATATAAATAAATACATATAAATAAAAATAAAAAATAATAATAGATATACTCAAACTCCAAAGGCTCCAATCCTTATTTTAAACTCAACTGGACTTTTTGGTCTGATCAGAAGCCCAACATTACTTAGATTTTCAAACTAAATCGAAACTGAACAGCCTGATCCCATTGAACCTTACAATCTCACATTTTTAGTGATCAACTTTACATATCAGATAACATGTTGTATTAACAGATTTAAACATATCTGCATTCCCGATCAATCATCTCTTAGATGAATGATAACGTGCATCAGAAACAAACCTGCAGACTGACAGACATTTGTCTGTATGATGAACTGGTCGATCCATCCTCCATTGGAGGTTGCTATAAATGACATTTATTGATCGACCCTTTTTTCTAATAAGCATATGAAC
>JANZXP010000194.1:21743739-21757616 GCA_027576715.1 Erythroxylum flavicans | reverse complement strand
CTGGCACCCTCGTTCCCCATCCCCGACCACCGATCCTTGAAGTGGGGATATTTTTGTCTCATTTCCCATCCCCGAGATCCCCATTAAGTCCCTGCGGGGACCCAAATCCCCAAACCCTCACCTTGCAGTGCATAAAAACCTTTGAATAATTTATCATAATTTTTTGTTTATAATTTATAAAAATATACATAATTTCTTCTAATATATTTTAAATTATTATATACATTAAATTATTGTTAAAACTTTTACAAATTTCCAATAATTCCAAAAAATTTATTCTATATTTTATAGAAACTGATTCGTGCTTCTTATTTTTCATATTTACATAGATAATTAGAGCTTCTTAGAAATGCAATTGTTAATATTTACTTAATTAAAATTTTCATTTAATCCAATCAAAACGTTGTAGTCTTTGTCAATTATATCCAACTTTTAGTAAAAAGTATAAAATTAAAAATATATAATATATTTATAAAATTATCGTGAACGGGGATTCTCACGGGGGAGATTATTCAACCTGTCCCCGTCCCCGACTCTATCTCAGGGGTTATATTTGCCCCATCCTCGATTCTAAAGGGTGATTTTTTTTCCCAATCCCTGGCCAAAACGGGGAATCCCTACGGGGATCCCTGAACTCCGAACCCAAATTGCCATCCCTAAGTGTGAGTCAGTTATATGATAAGGGTTACAAAGTCATTTTCTATGCATCTCATTGTGAAATTGTCTATATTCATAATTATAATATTTTGTTTATTAGTCCTAGAAATCAGAATATATATTGTGCTCAACTGGAAGATATGTCCTCACAAAATGTTAAGTGTTTTGTCTATCTAGAAAATTATTCGTTTATCTAGCACAGGAGATTTGGACATGCCAGCATGAGCATTCTATCAAAATTATCCAAAAATGAGTTAGTAAGAGGACTGCCTACTCTAAAGTTTGAAAGCAATTAGGTTTGTGAGACTCGTTTAAAAGGTAATCAAGTTAGAAGTAGCTTTCCTCCTAAAAATATGGTGTCTATTAGTCAACCACTCGAACTTGTGCATATGGATTTATTCGGTCCTACTAGGACTCAAAGTTTTGGTGGTAAACATTATAGTTTTGTTATAGTAGATGATTACTTTATATTTACATAGGTTTATTTCTTATCAAATAAGGATGACGCTTTTAAATTGTTTGAGAAGTTTTGTAGAAAAATTCAGATAGAAAAAGAGTAATGCATCACTTCAATTCGAAGCGATCATGGAGGAGAATTTGATAAAAGAAAGTTTGAAGAATTCTGTGATAGCAACGAATAACTCACAACTTCTCTTATCCAAGGATACTTCAACAAAATAGAGTTGTAGGGAGAAAGAATAGAACTTTGGTTGATATGGCCAGGACGATGTTGTATGAAGGTGGACTACCTTATAGATACTGAGTAGGAGCAGTATCCACGGCCTATTATGTACTCAAAAGATGTTTTATAAGACCTACTTTAAAAAAGGCCCCTTATGAGCTTTGGAAAGGAAGAAAACCAAATGTTGCTTACTTTCCAGCTTTTTGCTACAAGTGTTTCATTCTAAACAATAGAAAAGACAACCTTGGAAAGTTCAATGCAATGTCAGATGAAGCTATTTTTCTAGGCTACAATAATGCGAGTAAAGGATTCAGAGTTTATAATAAAAGAACAAGGAAAATAGAAGAATCAATATATGCGGTTTTCAATGAAGCACTACCGTCGACAATATTAATTGATTTAGATGATGAAGAACATCCTCCGGTTCCTAAAAATACATCAGAGACTCTAACTAAAACACTTTTGGAATCACAAGATCAAGAAGGTCCCTCTGAAGCTAAATCAAAGCAGACTCCTTCATCTCATCAGGAGCCCACATAACGAAAAACACCGAGAGAATGGAGAGGTCATGATACATATCAACACATTCTGGGAGACCCCTTTGAAAATCTAAGAGCAAGATCATCATTCAAAAACAACTTTGTTGCTCTCATCTCACAAATAGAACCAAAGACCGTTGAAGAGGCCCTTACTGACAGAAACTAGGTTTCAGTCATAAAAGACAAACTGAATCAATTTGAAAAAAACAAAGTCTGGAATCTAGTACCTCGTCCTTAAAATAAGTCAATCATTAGGACTCAATGGATTTTTTGAAACAAACTTAATGAAAATGTTACGAAACAAAGATAGACTTATAGCTCAAGGTTACAATCAATAGGAAGGTATTGATTTTGATAAAACTTATGCACCTATTGTTAGATTGGAATTTATTAGAATCTTACTTGCCTTCGCATGCTATAGAAATTTCAAGTTATTTCAAATGGGTGTTAAAAGTGCATTCTTAAATGGTTACATTAACAAAGAAGTATTTGTTAAGCAACCTCTAGGTTTTGAAGATGAAAACCATCCGGATTACGTGATGAAGTTAACCAAAGCTCTATATGGCTTAAAGCAGGTTCGTTGAGCATAGTATTAAAGGTTAAGTAACATTCTACTTGAGAACAACTTTGAAAGAGGAAAGGTCGATAAAATATTATTTATTAAGAAAAATGGGAATGATCTATTTATAATACAAATTTATGTTGATGACATAATTTTCGGTGCTACTAATCCATCCTTCTGTGAAAAATTCTTAGCATCGATTTAGGAGAATTATCATTCTTTCTCGGATTACAAATCAGACAAATGGAAAAAGGAATCTTCATTAGCCAAGATAAATACACAAAGGAACTCATCAAGAAATATCACTTTAAGAATGGCAAATTTATGGGTACTCTCATATACACTAGAACTAAACTTGATAAAGACGAAGAAGGCAAAGCTATGGATAAGATAAAATATAAAGGAATTGTTAGATCACTACTATATCTTACAAATTCAAGACCAAACATTATGCTTAGTGTGTGTCTTTGTGCACGCTTTCAAACAAATCCAAAAGAAAGTCACCTTCAAGCAATTAAAAGAAACTTTCGATATCTCCACGGAACTATGGATTTCAGACTATGGTATTCAAAAATTGATTCATTTAATATAGTGAGCTATTATGATGAAGATAATGCAAGTGCCAAAGTTAATCGAAATAGCACAAGTGGTCACTATCAATTTCTTAGAGGATGTTTAGTATCTTGGTCCTATAAGAAGCAAAATTGCACAGTGTTTTTGACGACTAAAGCGGAATACATAACAGCTATCACCTATTGTGCTCAAATCTTATGAATGAAGTATCAACTACAGGATTTTTCTCTAAACTTTTCTCATATTCCTATATTATATGTTAATACTAGTTCTATAAATCTTTATAAAAATCCTATGCATCACTCTAGGACTAAGCATATAGAAGTCAAACATTATTTTCTTAGAGATCATGTTTTAGAAGGAACTGTTGATCTTTTGCATATTAATATTGAAAATCAAGTAGTTGACATTTTCACTAAGCCACTTTCTAAAAATAGATTTTGCATATTAAGAAAAGAGCTTGGTATGTGTAAACTCTCTGATATTATTTCTGCATGAATTCTCTCTGCTACTTGTTATTGCATTTCGTAGGCTCCTTCTATTGTGTTTCCTTAGAAACTCTCTCTTATTCTAATGGGCTCCTTCTAATTTTAGAAGGCTCCTCTCGCTTTAACAAAGCAAGGTACGCATGTCCTAAAAGGAAATGATTTATGATGTCATTTAGCTTTTAAAAACGCACGTGCAGCTCTGATAAGTAGCTGTATGATACTGATAAAAGATACGCAGATGATCACACTTCCTGTATTAGTGTATGACAGTTCATCTTCATATGAGATCAATGCTCAAGAATTGTTTAAATATACCAGAAATAGATCTCTCTCTTCTACTCATTGTATTTTTCTCAGAAGCGCCGCTTATTCATTCTACATTTAAACTTTCTGTATTTTCTCAATTTTCTCTTTCCAACAATCTATAATAGCATGAATCAGATTAAAAGGAGGAAAAAAATCCCACTTCTACTGATAGTCATGGTGAAGCTCATGTTACTGAACTCATCTCCTCTAAGCAACAAGTATTAGAAGTACATTGGGTTATAAACGAGGATGATTCAGATGAAGAACCTTCTCAGGTGATTAGACAACTACAAACTAGAGGAAGTCTTGCAAAGCAAGCCTACTATCTAAACAAAAAGAAACCACTGATGCTAAAAAGGAAAAGGAAGAAGAATCCAAAAAAAAGAAAAAGGGAATAAAGAAAGGAAAAGTTCTTGAGACTGAAGAAACTACTAGAAAAGAGTTATTTCATGAAAAGATGATTCCTAAAGAAAACAGAGTGAAGAAAAAAAAGATAGCTGCTCACAAGGAAGGAAAGACATCAATACAATAAAAAATGTTTCAATTAGCAGCAGCAGAAGCAGAAGTTCGCTATAAAGTGCAGTACAAGAAAAGAAAGGTAGTTGTTGAGAGAGTCTTGCCTCCTATGATGTTTGATAACATAGGTATACCTATTTCTCCTCACTTTATTGCAATTAATTGGGAAAACTTCTTGAAATTAGATGAGACAGTGTGTGATGAGCTAATCAGGGCATTTTACCCACACATGAAAAAGAAAGTAATTGATGGAAAGTTAACCATAGTCTTATGGGTGTGAGAAAGTGAAATTCTAATTTCAGAAGAGATTTTCGGAGATATACTAGACATAGCTCCTATACGAAGAACTGATTTTCCTTGTCATAAATGGGATGTCAATGATCTGGATTTGGGAGAAGTTGTTAAATCCATCTACCTTATGCTGAAAATACCCAAGACGGGAGACCTTGGAGTAGACAAATTGACTTACTGCTATGATGTCTTGCATCATTATTAGCTACTTCTATTTTCCCAGGTGTAGTTCTGTTAAAAGGTGCAATTAATTTGTTGAAATGAAACAGAATGAATCTCCTTCCAATGATCTTAAAGTTTATGGTGGATAAAAAGAATCATAAGAATACAACTAATTGTCTACCATATGGGATGTTACTCACCAATATTTTCCACCATTATGGAGTACCTTTTGCAAACTTGAGTTGGTACAAACCAACCAAGTTTCATCCTTCTATTCCATACCAATTTGGATATAAATTGCAAAACAATGTCTGGGTGGAAAAGAAATCTGAAAGAGAAGCAAAAATCCTAGGTTCTGCTCCAGATCAACGAGCTAATGTTCCTCCTTAGGATAAAAATAGTGCAAGTACCTAACAATTGCTAAAGGGCATTCAAAACAATCAAGAAAAAATGCAAGAACAAATAGACAGTATGCAAAATTAGCTTCTTGATATGCAAATCCTGCTCAGAAAAATCTTTGAATCCCTCTATTAATTATGTTGTTTTTTTCATGGCTCATTCGTACTTATGATATTATCTTGCACATCAATATATTATTTCACCTCCTCTCCATTTCTCTATTTTTTTGTTTTTGATAATGACAAAGGGGTAGAGCTTATATGGACATATTTTTTTCATTTATATGATATGATTTCTCAATGCTACCTTGATTATATCTGTGATTAATTCTGTCGTGAAAATCTATGATACATAATTGATAGTCTCCTTTTTTGAGAGACAGACTCCTTCTAATCATGTCTGAACATATAAAAGTCCCAGGTATCTTTCGAAATCATCCATTATCTTTTTTAATTTTGAAAAATATATCTATTATTGCTTGTCATCATAAAAAAGGGGGAGATTATTAGCTCAAGGTTTATTCTTAACGATTTTAATGATAACTATATAATATTTCAAAATTCAAAATGGATTTATCACTAACGAGTTTATTCTTAAAAGGAAATAAAATCATAAGAAACACAATTCTTTTATTGCAAGAACCTTCTTTATGAACTTACCTTATTAAGAATGGTTTATCCGAAAAGATCCTACTAATTATGAAGGACGTCTATTAAGTCGCGTGATTACTAGAAGATTTTTGGAAAAGATGAAATCGAAATTATTTATATTTAAATCCATCCAGTTGATTAAAGATGCATGTGAAGCAATAACTAGTTGAAAGAAATGCCCACTTAAGGAAGAGCCACTGCTTTTACGAACATAGATCAGACTTTTGAAATATAGCTATAGCGTCAATTCTTTTGAAAGTGATATCATTGTAAAATCTCTTATGCCTTAAATAGTGAAAATATTTCTAAGAGAGATCAGTGTAGTTCATATTGAGCAAAATTCATTTTTTGTTCAGAGCTTGTAGAGGCTAGCTAAATATTACTAGTTTGGAAGGTTGGAGAACCTTAAAAAATATTAACTTGTGAGTTTGGAGAGGCTCGTCAAGTTACTACTCGTTTTTATAGTAAAATACTCAAGTTGGATACTTGGGGACTGTATGTAGGCTTAGGTTGTAATTCGAACTAGTATAAATCGATTGCGTCCTTCTTCTATTCTCTCTTAACTTTTATATTTCCGCATTATATTGTGTGAGTGTTTATTTCAGTAAGAGGTTCCTTCACTTTTAATAGGCCCTTTTTGTTTTTAACCTCAAAGAGGTTTCTTTTAGTTTTAACAAGCTCCTTCTATCTCAAATTGCTTTTAATAGGACTTTTTATTTAACAGGCTCCTTTCGTTTAAATAAGATCCTATCGCATTAGATGCTCCTAATATTTTAACTATAGACAAGCTCCTGTCATTACTTCTTGAATTGAAAGTATCTTGCAAATTTTTTTTAAAGTTACATACATTTCACCCCCCCCCCCTGCCATGTATGTTTGCTTTATCAGTTCCCTAATCAATTGAGTGAGTTCAGTTTAAATTTGTTCCTTGGAGGTCTCTACACTATAGAAACATCTGGCATGTTTTCCATCTAAATTTTATAAAGACACAAGCAAAAAGCTATCTTAAAATCCCTTTGGAAATGTCAATTGCAACTATATTAGGAATTGAGACTAAATTTATTACGATGAAATAGTGAAGTTGAGAAAGCTTACGGTATCTAGAGTGACTACTTTGTTCCTACCAACCAACTATATGAAAAAAACATTGAGGCAACAAATTCTCGCTCCAAACAACTATACACTAGGTCTGATTTTGTCTCTTACCTTTGAGAATTACCTTGCAAAAATTGTTTGAAATTTTTCCAAACAAGTGTTAAGCCAAATATAAGAGTCATCCCTTGTAGAATTAGGATTATAACTCAGTAATATATGGTCAAACTCAATAGGAATATTTATATAATGGTTGGAATTGATTAATACTTTCATTTTTAAGTAACTTTTAAAACTATTCATGAC
Source organism: Erythroxylum flavicans (assembly GCA_027576715.1). Lineage (NCBI taxonomy): Eukaryota > Viridiplantae > Streptophyta > Magnoliopsida > Malpighiales > Erythroxylaceae > Erythroxylum > Erythroxylum flavicans. The sequence goes on along the minus strand of JANZXP010000194.1, from coordinate 21,750,393 downwards.
TATAGGCATTACATAAGTGTTGATATAGGTTCAACCTTAGTTCAGTTATCAAATTATAAAAAAGATAATTCACCATTTCTCACATTACACTTGATGTTCTCAGACAAAATCCCTTTAAGCTTTAGTAATTGAGATAAAAAACCAATAGAGTCTATTACTGACCTCCTATAAACTTTTCACTTATAAAAAATAAGTGTGAATCCACCTAATCCAAAGTGAGTCCTTGTTCTCTAATAGCCTTCTCTTCACATGAAGAATTCATTACTCAGATTAATTGGAGTGATTCCCAATCCCTCTTCTTTTATGTGTTTATAAACTTCCTTCCAATTAACCTTGGTATTATACTTTCCATTATGACCCTCAACTTGTAGGAACCTTCTTAGCAACTTCTTTATTGTTTTGGTAAGACTCCTAGAAAAGAAAACTGTTGAAACCAATATATATGGAGAGAGTTTAGAACATATTTGTCAATTGTACCCTCATTGGATAAGATAATACTTTATTACTATAATTACTAAGTCTCCTTTGAATCTTCTCAATAAAAAGGAGACACTCTTTCTATTGAAGCCTTTTGGTGTCTATTAGTAAACCAACGTATATGAAAAGGGGATGCTCAACTTAAAATGTAGAGATGGTTGAAAGCCGTTAAGCCAGATGATGTGCACTAGTAGAAATGATCATATGAGTTTTATTTTTGTTAATAGCCATACATAAAAGTTGTTTAAAAGTAAGAAGAGATGATAAAAGTATACTCACAAATCTATAATGAGGTTTATAACAAATAAATCATAAAAAATATAAGGTTAAACAAACCTAACTTTTCGCATATGTTGTGATATTTAAAACATGGATCTAACTGTATGTTATGCATGACAAGTCTAAAAAGTGTTTCAATACACAAAAGGAATAAGTATAATGAGATATGGTCTCCTTTCCTCAAGCCCCTACCTCCCTTACACAAATGAGATGCTTCCCACATTTATTAAAATAGAGAAAGATGCAGTTGAGAAGCACAACTTGATCCAATTCCTAAATTTCTCTTAGAAACAAAAAACTTCAAGAACTTACACAATGAACCTAAAACTAATTGAATCATATTCTTTATGGAAGTTAGCTTTAATAGCACAATTTCTAAGGAAGTATATTTTAATATAACTTTCGAACAACTCTTGGGCGAATAGCACATTATCTCCCGTCAATCTTTCTTTTATAAACACACCTTAAGAGGCACTAATTATAGGCTTCAATACACTTTTTAGTCTATTTGCTAATAGCTTAAATATAATCTTATATAAAAGAAATTTAATAATAAATTGGTTCGTACTTGTTAAGAGAGCTTGGATTGGAAATCTTAGGAAAAATACATAGAAACATTTCATTAATCTCCATTATCATCTTACCTTTCTCAAGGATTTTAAGGATTGCATCAGTTACTATATTATTGATCAGGGTCTATGTTTTCTTGAAAAAGCATCCATTTAGACCATTGGGACCTGGGGCCTTTTTGGGGTTCAATTCAAGCACAACTTTTTATATGTCCTATACATTAAAGGAAGAGGTTGACCCTTTTAATGCTTATTTAGAAAATTGATTATTGATGAAGGCGCTAAGGATTTTCATAGAGGGAGCACTTGAGGTAGGAGTTCTTAGTGAATTCTTGAAGAATAAAATGACAAATTCTTAAGTTCTGCATGAGAAGAAACTAATCCACCTTTTTTTCATTAGTTAAGATAAATTTATTAGAATTCCTACTTGTTCTTATTGAATTATGGAAAAAAAGCCATGGTGTTTTCAGGATCTTCTTTAAGCTAACACACATTTGTTTAAGCAATGAGTTATGGTTTAAAGTAACTTTAGTGTAAGATCATAATGCTATCTTTTCCTCTTTCAACCAAATAGGATCACTATGATGTTTATAAACCTCCTCTTAGACCTTAAACACATTATCGTTAGCAATTGACACATTCAAGAAATTGATACATTCAAGAAAGTGTTTATGCTTCTCCTTGCATTTAACAACATAAACTCCACTTTAATTAAGCCTATCTTTTTAACACATACTAGGCCTTACGGCCAATGGATAGTGTGTGATAAAACTCTTAGAATAGCCTCATTAAACCCATTTTCTTCTATAAGATAGCCATTAAATTTGAAGGGAAATTTTCTCTTAAATTTACATATTCTGGATGATAATATCATAATGATAAAAAATATATGATTCAAAAAAATAACTTTTCCCTTAAAGAACCTAGAGAGCACTCTTCATTTATAAGTGCTATATCTAGCTTCCTTCTTAAGTGTCATTTTGTTGTTTGTTTATTGCTCTAAATGAACAAACAAACCTGATACTTCAAGTTAGTTACTTCCTTCTTTTTAAAGCACTCTATAAAGTCACTTGATAAGTTCCTCAAAAAAAGCATTCCCCTCTACTTTTGACATGTAGAGAGTGCTATTAAAGTCCCTGGGATCATCTGAGGGTCTTGATTAATGTATTATATGCATTAAAGATTATGCCATAATCACTTCCTCTAAAAACAAAAATTAGGTCTATACATATAGGAGACGACAATCATTATGTTCTCTTCAAGGAAAGACACAAAAAGATGCATGAGTTGATCAATAGTTTAAAGAACATCAACCTTAACTATTTAAAAATCAAAAGCTATCATTATATGATCATAGTGATGATATTGGTGGTTTGGAAAAAAGGACCAATAATTGCCTAAAATTTTCAACCTCAAAAATTTATCCTTTAAGATGGCTATCATAGCAGGCTTATGCTCCATAAAGATTTTTTTTTTGTGGAAATTTTTGTCCCTCACTTTCTATGACACTATGGACATATTGGAAAATTTTTGAGTTTAGATCTTTTGGATCTGTTCCTTCTACCCAACTTCTTTCTACTATCAATCTTAAATTCCTTAGTGCTTATCTCTTTAGTTTTCGACATGCTAAGGGATGTAGGAGGTACTTGTTAGGGAGTCTAATTGGTTGATTTCATCTACTAGATCCTTACCTTATGACAAGCTTTTTATGTTTTCATTAAGTGCTTCAAGAATCATACTTGTGTTATGTAGAACATTTGTTTCCTTCTCCTTGATTTATACTTAAACAAGATTGTAAATGTTTACCATATAAACATTTGCTTTCAGTGGGGTCCTTTTGGCTTATTTAAACTTGCTACTAAAGTCTGTTGAAAGATATTTACATAGGCAATCATGTTTGTTTGAAAGTCAAGGCCTTAAGTTTATAATAGCCCCGTTTGATAATTTCTCCCAGTTGATCTCTATTCTTTAGTTTGAAGCTTTAGTGATGGCTTCCATTAATAAGATACTCGAATAAAATCTTTAAAAAAAAGTTTTATCATCCATTAGTCTCATAAGAGGGATGGAGTTTAGCAATTCACTTTCCATCTCTACACTCGCACATAATTTGGTGTAACTAATTCTTTTCCTTAAAGTTATTATTTCATCCATGCATATGGGTTTACCAATATAACTTGCTAATAAACTCAATACTTTTGTTAACCAGTACTCAAGTGGCACATTATGGATGTTAATCCATATGGGAACATTCTCATGTTTAACATTCTCTTAGTTACTATCAAGTCTCTAAGGCTATAAAAATAAAGGAAAATTTTAGAGATGCTAGAGACCTACTTCTAAAATTACCTTATCTCTAAAATTAGCTAAGAATTTAAAAAAACAAGGTTGTCAAAGTGCAAAACTTCACACAAACTTCTCCCTTTCTATTATTTTAAGGCCCCGGTATTAATTAAAGGAAAAGGGGGATGTTTACTCAGGAAGAAACCTACTGACATTGATGTCTAGCTCTAAACACCCTCTTGCAGAACTTCAATTTTAAGGACAATAATGATGCAACCATCTGAATCAGAAGGGGGAAATATTGTATGCATTAGTGTACTCATATACCACCTTTCTCTAGTTAAGATGAGGGTTAATTATATGGGATGGTGAAGGTGTAGTGGTTTGGGAGACTACGGTGTCTATCTATTATGTGATGGGAGTAGTAACATTATTTGTAGAACAAGAAGTGTCAAATGTTGAAAGAAGAAAAGGGTCAAAGGGAGGCAAGATAGGAAGGGTGGAATGCAAAAACATTAGGATTTTCAAACCATATTGTAAAGAACTGAAAGCCATAAGCTAAGAATAGCAAAAACTATAGGGTAGTAGAAAAAGTTTAAAAAGTCGTTTGTTAAATAGTAAAAGGTGAGGAGGAGAGAAAAATAGTTTAAAGAAAAGTCAAGAATGCCCTTTGAAGTAAGGAGCTTCTCAGGACTAGGAAGAAGGGAAGATAAACTAAAGGCACATGAATACATCTACTATTACATAAGAGATACACAGTAAAAGAAGGGAGACTGAAGATGACTAATATGATCCAAGAAATATTTGAATAATGATTTCTCAATTTTAGAGATAAGGTAGAGTTTCTATTTCTAAACTCATACCATAAAACTAAATTCTTCAACAACTAGTGAACATTCTTTTTAGTAGAATTTGGTATAACCAAAATTAAGAACGTATAAAATAAAGTAATAAAGTGGAGTAAAATTTCCTAAGTGAAAATTAATCAGGAGCAAAGGTTTAAAGAATTGGCATATTTAGATCTTGTATTTTAAATAACTTTAATCTTATTAGTAATGCAAATATCATGATCCTATAATTATGTAATAAAATGTTTTTAGTAATATTAGAGAATTTCACTTACATTTTTTATTATTGCAATTAACAAAATGATATAAATATTCATGTTTTTCTAATATCTATTATGTTTATCTACTAAATTTAAACTGGGGGCTGTTGGTTCATATAGGGTAATAGTAATAAGAATGAGAATGAATAAAGTAAGGAATGTAAGTAGATATAATCATTATAATTATGATGGTTAGTCAAGATGAAGGAATGATTACCATTACCATTGATAGTGATTAGTTTGTTAAAAATCTTGAGAAATATATTCTAATTTTAATATATTCTAATTAATCATATTTAATTAATTATATTGTTTTATCAAAAAAGGAAAAGTATAAAAATTTGTTAAATTTTTGTTTTACATCAAAATTTAATATATTGTAATTAATTATATTTAGTTCTAATATATTCTAATTAATGATATTTAAATAATTATATTGTTTTACTAAAAAAGGAAAATTATAAAAATTTGTTAAATTTTTGGTTTACATCAAAATTTAATATATTCTAATTAATTTATTTAATTCTAATATATTATAATTAATGATATTTAAATAATTATATTGTTTTGTTCAAAAAGGAAAAATAAAAATTATTTAAATTTTTATATGAAATTTTAATATATTCTAATTAATTATATTGCTTTGCTAAAAAAGGAGAAAATAAAAATTTGTTAAAATTTTTATCAAAATTTAATATATTATAATTAATTATATTTAATTTTAATGTATTCTAATTAAGTATGTTTAATATTCTAATTAATTATATTTTTATATTCTAATTAATTATATTTAGAATATATTTAATTTTAATTAATTATATTTAATATATTCTAATTAATTATATTATTTTACTAAAAAAGAAAGGAATGACTTTCATTCCTCACGTATTTAGGGGGATGGAGTAATTCTCAAACACATATATCAAAATACTGTTAATACAATAATAATATATAACCAACTTACGTTTTTCATTCTCATACTCATTGATGCATTCCAAACCCATGAACCAAGTACCTCCTTAGTATTTTCTTAGGTCATATGATTATATAGTAAATATAAAATTAAAATTTTTTAGAAAATAAAAATAATTACGTATTATTTTTAAATGTTACTAATGAAATTTTGTTCTTAAATTACAATCATATATTGTCATTTGTTTTTGAAATAATGAAACAAAATGAAAAGGAATTCAATTGCTACCATTAAGAAAATAAAAACATTAAGAACCAATCAAGGACAAGAAAATAAGTTCATAAAATTATATGGTAAAAAAGAAATAAAAAGATAATAGAACCCTATAAAAAATAATATTTTATAAATACAAAATTAAATGCCTTTAAAATTGGTTAGGTCTATAATGGCAAAGACAAATTTACCTATCTCTTATTTATATGCCCACAAATTGAATGGACACTCAAAGTTAACAAGCAGAAATCCTAATATGCAAGCCTAGATCATAAGGTGTACTGCTTATGTTCGTGATCTTTCTCGTAAATTAGAGAAGATAGAGCCAAGAGGAAACTAAAGTATTAGTGTGGTGCCTTCCTCGTAAGTAATGAGGCCAGAGTTGATCGGGCTACAGGTCATGATCAGCTCGACAAGTCATAGGTTAAAGTTAGATAAGTAATGGGCAGGCTCGACTCAACCTGAGACCTAATCATTACTTAACCAATTACGTCGTTGTATATATATATATATTAAAAAAGTGTGTGGATTGTCTGGCAGAATGCTTTCTAAATGCACGCATCTCGGTTAAACGGTGACGTTGACTTGCACACGCCAACAATGTTTGCTGCAGATGTTCTAACATGCCACATCATTTTCTAGATTTAGGGTTTGCTGACGCTGCTCCTCTGCTTCTCTTGTAAGATGACCTGTATGTGGTCCACTCACCTACTGCCACTCTCATTGTCGCCCATCATACCCAACACCATTATTTT
>JANZXP010000194.1:21716903-21727272 GCA_027576715.1 Erythroxylum flavicans | reverse complement strand
CGATCTATCGGATCATCGGAGCTTAAAGTTCTTATTGGAACATCGATTGTCAACCCTGTTTCAACAGTGGTGGCTACCGAAGCTATTGGGATATGATTTCGAAGTACAATACTGAAGTGGTAAAGAGAATGTAGCAGCAGATGCCCTTTCGAGGATCACAAGCGTCAAAATGTTAATGATATCCGTGACGCAAATGCAAAGTGAACTCCTAGAAGATATTAAAAAAAGCTGGTAGGAAGATGGAGTCATTTGGGAATTGATCACGACATTAGGATCTAGCAATGCTAAAATTGGTGTATACGAATGGAAGGAAGGGTTATTAAGATGGAAGGGATGTTTAGTTGTAGGGGCTAACTCAAGCCTCCGTCAACAGATTATAAGCTTTAGTCATGACGACGCCATGGGTGGCCATGCAGGGGCGGTTGCGACCACAAAGAAACTAAAGAAAATGTTTTTTTTGAAAGGCATGGATCGTGATGTGAGGATTTACGTTCAGAATTGCATGAATTGCCAAAGAAATAAATACGACAATTCTACTTATCCTGGGTTATTGCAATCTCTTAGAATACCTAATGGAAGCTGGAAGGAGGTGAGCATGGATTTTGTGGAGGGTTTACCTATTTCGAAAGGTAAGTCTGTTATATTGGTGGTGGTTGGTAGATTCACAAAATACTCTCACTTTGCCCTTGTTAAGCATCCTTATTTAGCCTACGATATAGCTGAATTGTTCCTTAATAATGTGTTTAATTTACACAAAATGCCTGAGTCTATAGTCAGCAATAGAGATCTGATTTTCTTGAGCAAATTTTGGCAGGAGCTTTTGCGGTTACAAGGGGTTAAGCTGAAGTACTCGATGACTTACCATCCATAAACAGATGGACAGATAGAGGCGGTAAACAAGATCCTTGAAACCTACTTGCATTGTTTCTGTGGAGAAACACCTCAGAAATGGGGAGAGTGGTTGGCATTGGCGGAATGGTGGTACAACACCACTTACCGAGCCGCCATCAATACTATTCTATTTGAAGTTTTCTATGGTTACCCACCCCCAGTGTATACTCCGTATATTGCAGGCCATTTGAAGGTTGTGGAAGTTGATAGAGTTTTACAGAGAGCCCAAAACTGCATGAAGCAGTATACGAATTCGAAATGTGCATAAAGAGAATTCAAGGTTGGAGACATGGTATTATTAAAACTACAAACCATATAAACAGTTTTTGTTACAAAGAAGGAGCAACTAGAAACTATCTCCATTGTATTACGGTCCATACAGGTGATCCAGCGAATTGGGAAGGTGGCGTATAAGTTAGAACTGCCGACTCATGCAACGATAGATCCAGTGTTCCATATGTTGTAGCTTAAAAAGGCACATGAGGGTCAAGACTGCACTGCTTCATCGCTACTTGAGTTCTTAACTTCGATAGAACGAGTTCCACTAGCAATATTGGACAGACGCATTACCAAAAGAAACAATCGAGCGGTCGGTCTCACAGTGGTTAATCTAATGGTCTAATAGGGAGAACACTAATGTTATTTGGGAGTATGTTTTCGACCTTCAAAAGCAGTTCCCTGAAATCAATCTGATAGACAAAGACGTTAAGGGGAAGGGGATTGTTACGGAGATTATTGAAGACGAAGGAGCTCAAGCGCGAACACAGAGGAGCTTGAATCGTAGTGGCGTTATATGCAGCATTTAGAATAAGACTAGAGAACAACAATGTAAGCGAGTGTAGGGAATGATTCGCTAAATATATTAAGCGTGTATTCCACCCTATGTACGACATGTTTTCGATTATGAATGAAAGATGACGTTTTCTCTCTCTCTCTCTGAATCTTTCTCTGTGATTCTCTCTCTCCCTCTCTTCCCCATACGAATTCTGTTCTTTGGAAATTCGTGTGCGTTACGTCAAGTGACGACTTAATTCTTGCAACACAAAACCTGTTCAGACCTCAATTAATCAGGAACAGACTTCTAAACAACTTCAATATTGTAATTATTACCTTGGTATAGAATACAATTCTCAGATATAAATCATAAGACGATTTCATCTTCTTCTTGTTTAATTCTTGGACTAAATGAAATAGAATTGTCAGAAGCACCTATGCTCACGGAGCTACAAAAGGCAATCCACATAAGAAAAACTTTTCAAGCTAGACAAGTTGGAGTGGATAAAAAGGAAATAGCATTATGGTTAACAAGTTCCTTCTCCTTAGCAGCTGCCGTCCTCCTAAGTTTTGCTGCCTGAGCAAATGTCGATGGCCTGGAAAGCAGATACACAAATTGTGTAGCTGGACGAAATAATCTTATCAACATTTTTAAAGTAAAACTTCAGCAGTACTCAACACAGAAAAGTTCTTCATACTCTTCACTAGAGGGTGTCAACAAAATTTACGAAAATATTGGAGAAGTCAAATGATATCAAGTATTTATAATACGAGCAAATCCTAAACAGTATTAGAGAGTTTTATTAGTTCTCTCTGTAAAATTGAGATGACTCTAACAAGCAACTCCAGCAGAGTAACCTAAATTCACGTTAAATGGCAATGGAAAATTTAAGCAACAAATTCACTCAGTGTGTCAAAATGTTCGCCTCTTTCAACAATTTCTTTGTTTCAGCATGAAACTGAACGTCTGTAACATTCAGAGATGCTTTCTGAAAATAAGAAAATGAAGGACTTTAGAAAATTGTTACAACAACAAATAAACTTCATGTGAAAATTACACGTCCACTTTCTAACGATGCTAATATTGATAGAATTTTATTATTAATTTTGTGGCCTAACATAATAAACAATAAATATAATTTTATACAAACCCCGATTAATTAGATGTCAAGATCTCATACGTGTCATTGGACCTGTGTTCACGGACTTGCTATAATAGGTAGGCTTGGCCCATATTTGAAGTGCACAGGAGGCCCTATTGCTAGCCAATCTTAAATACAGTCGTTCTATTGAGAACTGTATGTGGGTTTTTTAGGGTTTGGAATAGCAGTAGTTAATCATCTGCATCTCTGTCGCTCCGCTTAACAGAAAATAACAATGGACTCAATTGCTCCTCAATTTTCAGGTATTTGTCCATCAAATTCTTGAATCTAACATGTTGTAATCATAGGGTTAGTCTAATTGTATTGATTAATCATGACATTAATCAGTAATTTCTTTTTAATTATTCTTTCAAATATTTAACACCAAATTTCCTCATTAAGCAGATATCCCATAAAAACTAAACTATGCTAGGTTTAATCAGCTCGTAAGAGCGAAAATTCCCAGCATAATTTTACCCAGGATGACTGTGACAGTTAAAATAAAGCAATGAAACAAGAACAGTCAATCACATTCTTGTCAAATTACCCATCATCAAACCAATACAGTTGGCAATGAAATATTTCATCTATAAAACTTTGGAACAAAAAATAGAAACTCTGCCTATCAAAACACTTCTGATAGCATACCATATGATCAATTCACGTCGATGCTTAGGCATCCCAATCAAGAAACGAAATCAATAACCATAACAAGAAAGAAGAACAGAGATCCTCAATACTTATGATCACGATCCTTATGATTGCGAGGAAGGCATATGTATGAATGCAACAAAAAAGACAGAACCTTCTTGAGCTTTTCGGGCCATATGGTCAGTAATTGGAAACCAACGACAAAGATGAAAATCAAAGGAGCCACAAGGGACTTTCCAGGTCCTTGGAGGCTTCCTTCTTCAGAAATCATTTTGCCAAGTTACTTCCAAATTAGGAAACTGAACTTAAATCACGTAATCTTCAGAACTAAAATGAACTCGCCAATTTTAGTTAAGTGCACTGGTCCTATTTGGGCCTCACTTTATTCTCCGATCCAAACAAACAAGCCGGATCTGCTTACGACTTGTAGTTTCTCATTTTCCTTTTTTTCCGTTACCATTTAAAATATTATCTTCATGATATAGCATAATGCTTCCTGCGGTTATTATCATAAATCTTTTTTTAGTTTAAATTTGTAGCGAGTTTCAATGCATACAAGCACTTATCCATATTATTGATAGATAGATAATAGAAATATACTAAAATAGGGGTGACGAAATTGTAACGTATGGACAGAAGGTGGCATCTTTTGCCCTTTTTATGAAATTTGAATTGGCGAAAAATTGCCAGCTGCATCTGCGTTGCACAACGAAACGTCTTAACCCAAAATATCTAGCTGAATCCAATTACATTATTGCCCTCTCAAGTATAATGGCAACAATGTCAATACTAATGATGCTCCTTTTTATATTCTTCTCGTGTCTTCTTGATAATTTCCCAACTACCGGCCTACCCCCTTTGAAGGGCGAATTCGTCATTTTGTACCTTCACGATACTTAACTGCGGAGCTAACGATAGATAGGTGGATTCGTTCTAGAACGAAACACACAGGAAAGCACAAACACTGGCAGCGAATAAAGAGGGAAACAGCCACTAAGAAGAGAACACACGGATAGCTGACGTGGAAGAGAAGAAATTTGAAATCCCGCCCAAACCCGGGACTTCAATTCTTTTGGCTTGGGTTCCAATTTTATCTTTGCCTGTTTCCCCAAAAAACCCTTCTCCTTAGCGCTCTTTAAGCCAAACGCAAACACGCTCACAAAAACCACACACAATCACACATCTAAGCAAAAGCATTTCGCCTCTCTCTCTCTCTCTATTGTTATTCGAAAACCCTAACCTAAGGTATGTTATCCTCACCCTTTCGGCGCTGACTCGGTCCGAGTCGCATTCTTTCTCTTCGATTATCACCGGTTTTCGCGGGTTTTCTGCAGAAAGCAGCCATGAAAGGCGGGAAAGCGCAGGCTGATACGAGCAAAACTGATGCTAGGTGAGTGCTTTTTATCTTTTGTCGTTTTACTGCGATATTGTTGTGAGGATTCAGATCTATGATTTTCTGTGTTTTATGTAATTTTTTGCCCTGTTATTCGTTTTTTATGTCATTTTTTCTTTTTATTCGTTGTTAGGCTGAAGAAGAAGGGCGCTGGAACTCGCAAGGCCACTAAGAAGGTGAAGGATCCAAACAAGCCAAAGAGGCCCCCAAGTGCTTTCTTCGTTTTCATGTATGAGATCTTATTGGTTTTTGCTCTAAATATTTCATTATTTCTTAGTTTGGTTCTAGATTAGATACTTTGTTTTAAAAATTATTTTTCTAAAATTTTGTAATCAATTACAGGGAGGAGTTCAGGCAGCAGTTCAAGGAAAAGCATCCTAATAATAAATCTGTTGCTACCGTGAGTATTCTTATCCAAACGGATCCAAAACTCTGTTTGACTTTAGCTAGAATTTAATTTCTCTCAGCTGGTAATATGTAATTTGTCTTGAATATACTTTTTTTCAAATTTTCAACTCGTATGGCGTGATTGTTTATATTCAGGTTGGCAAAGCTGGAGGTGATAAGTGGAAATCCATGTCTGATGCTGTGAGTATTTTGTGGTTCTCAAGTTTCCATCATTACTTTTCGAGATTTTAAAACTGTTATAAGGTGTAGGGTTTATTGTTTCTAAATTTGGTCACAAATTTTGAATCAGGAGAAAGCTCCGTTCATAGCTAAGGCCGAGAAAAGAAAGGCTGAATACACCAAAGATATGGCGGCATACAACAAGAGACTGGTAAGCTCTTTTATCAGCGTGTTTCATTAGCTTTTAAAATGTTCCTTTCATATTTCTTGTTTGTAATATTCCCTATATTAAAATTGAGTTTTGCTATTGTATGAAGGCTGGTGGAGCAAATGATGATGAATCTGATAAATCAAAATCTGAGGTGAATGATGAAGAGAATGAGGACGAGGAGAGTGGAGAGGTGAAATACCTGGAGTTACGCTTCTACAATTATTATTTTTAATGTATTATTTTGGAATTCTTTTGACTGTTCTCATAACTTTTGTAGGATGAAGAAGGTGATGACTGAATAACTTAGGGGATACAGAGGATGCAAGAAGCAGTCAAGCAGTAAACTTGATATGATGACTTGCATTTTGACAATTTAAAATAGTTAGTTTCAATTGATCAGCCTGTTTCGAATTAGGGTAGGACAAAATATGGATTGGCTTCAGGACTGTCCTGAACTCATCAAAATGGTTATGTACTTATATCCTTATAAAATGATCAGATGGTTTAGTTTGATGTCTCCTGGCTTCCACTTTTCGATGCTTTTGGACTTAGTTGAACGAGCGCATCCAATGGTATCATTAAGTCACTCTTTTTTCCTGTTAATTAAGATTCATTTCTTATTTGTATTTGTTAATCATTTAAATGTTTATGGAGGAAAGAAGGCAACTGAAAGGTGGTTTGAGTTTATCTACGTTATTATCTAATAATGAACGTGGGCCAAAAAGAAGTAGTTGCATGTCAAGGTCTTGAACAATATCGTTCATGCATTTACTAGCATTTTTGTCCCGTCAATATTGACGTGTGGTACATTGAAATTGCAAATTGTTGTACAGCTCGTTATCCTCAACGGTAACATAAAACGCATCGTAAAACTCAACATTGTCAATAGTGACCGTTTTCCACAACATTCCAAATGAGTTAACTTCAATAAAAGGTAAGGTCCTGTTTGGTAGGAAATTTATTTTCCATAAATAAACAAGCGGATCAAGGTATCTCTCTGACGCATCTTCAGAAGATAGAGTCCGTATCTGTAGACAAGTTGATTACAATTTCTAGGTTAACCTCGTAACCCTTGGTAATTCCTAAGAAGGAAAGCAACCGACTCGGCTGCAAGTTGGATAGAATGGGGACTACTCCTGGGAAGATATTCCTTGTCACCGGTCCTCCTGTGAGTGAAAACAGAAACATGCTTCTGTTTTATTCTATGGTAATTTGCATTCAGAAACAATATGTGCCGGGGTGAGTCTGAATGTGAGGTGTCGTTTGCACGGTGTGGGTAAAACCACTCTGATAACAAGAGTTTTTGAGAGCCTGAAATCATCAATGCCCGACTTGAAGATTCAGGGTTTCTTCACCCGTATGTATCACCGTCTCTCTATTGTTGATGCTGGCAATGGTATTGGTAGCTACTAGCTAGCTAATTTTGAGTTATTATAGGTGAGATTAGAGAAGGAAGTGAAAGGATCGGGTTTCAGGTCGTCACTTTAGATGGTCGCACCGCTCCACTCGCCTCCTCCATTTCCCAGTTAACAATTAACTCTCTACAATTCATAAGCAAGTCTCTTTTCTTTTTTTTTTTCAGTAATTTTGATTTATTACTTCCTTTATGCTGTTGCAGCCCGGACTCTTACAGGTGGCCTGCCGTCGGCAAGTATAAAGTGGATGTCAAGTCGTTTGAGTCTGTGGCCTTACCCGAGATGCAGGTCTCATTTCTTCTTTTCCTTTCCATCTCCCGTCATCTTTGAGTTTCCAACGTGAGGCTTTGTGAATCTTGATGTAGCTGTGACTTTCTCGTGACACATCAAGCCAAAGGGTGAGGTGTGGGATTGATCCCTCGTATGTAATTCCTTGTAACAATGAAACTGCTCTCTTGTTTGAGCGATTTTAAGTCTCGTTAGTCGGATTGTTCCCATTTTACTGAAATGAAAAGAAGAGTTTGATGTTATAATAAAATGGCTATTGACTTCTTGCATCCTGTATAGTTATAACATCAAACGTGAACAACTATTTATAAGGTTTCGTAAACACTGATCTACGAAAGACTGGATAAGGAAACAACAGAAATAATCACATTGTTCACATTTATGCGGTTGATTCCGGTTGTCATATCAAAGAAAGTGTAATTCTTCCTGCTTATCCCTCTATTTACTCTATTTTTTCTTTTGCAGAACAATTTGTGAGAAGGAAAATATTGGTTTTAATAAAATGCTTTTCTCACTATAGTTTTAGATACTAAAATGGGAAGAGGGACCGTCCTTAGATATATTGGCTTCTGTTGAGTTATCTCCTTCCTGTATTCAATATTTCAATTAGATGAGGAAGGAGATAAGAACAATGAAATGACCTAAAATTAAGTACTTTTGTTTACTTTGCTAGAGTTTACAGAGGCTTCTGCCCTTATTATATATGCAGTCATGGTGTAATGATAATGTTGAATTTGTTTGTAGATCAGAGAAGATACAGATCTCTTCATCATTGACGAAGTTGGGAAAATGGAGGTTTTCAGTAGACCCTTCATTGATGCTGTTGAAAGGGTTCTGGAATTGAATGTTCCGCTGCTGGCTTCTATTCCCCAACCGAAATATTCAAGTGATCCTCCAATAGGTAACACTTTGCTTAGATACAATTTACTTCTATTGGATATCAAGTTTGTTTAACTGAAGTGGCTCAAGTACTTGTCAAAGTGGCGTCAAACTTGCAAAATTCAAAATTCAAAAGTTGAAATTGAATTTGTCTTGCTGGATGTGAAGTGAGCAAAAGTTGAATACTTTTTTTAGCTTTTTTGTGTTTCTCTTGTGTTTTTTTCTCCTCATAATTTGTATGTGATTAAGCTGTACGAACTCCTGCAGTTGCAAAGTTGAGAAATGAGCCAAGGGCCACCATTTTCACTCTCCACCCGAGTAATAGGGACGCAGCCAAAAATGAGGTATACGTCAAAGTGGTGGATTCACTCCACAAGCCTTAGATGATGCTTCGTTTTGTTCATCGTCCCGTCAGTTCCTTCCAAAATTGAGTAGTTTCTGATCAAACTTTAAACTGTCCGAGGTGCAGATTCTGACAGCTTTTTTTCTGATCCTCTGATTTGGTTATCTTCTCTCCAATATATATACATGAAATCCTTTGTGCCCATAAAGGTATTCTAATTATATGTCATCAATTTTATCTATACATTTGTGTAGAATGCAGATAAATGTGTGGATGAGATTTAATAAAATAAGGTAAGAACTGGTTTACGAGAATAGAGATCTGTTCTCATATTGGGAAGAGAGGGTGTTTGTATCATGTCAATTCAAGAGTCGTTCGTTGAGTTCTTTGCTTGAAATTGACGACAATTCGAAATCAAACCAGGTGATGTCAAGATGAATGAATAAGAAAATGATCAACTTAACATAAATCTCACAGATATAGAGGTGTTTATTGGATGCAAAACGAAGGTTTTAACATTGCGTATATCACACGTATTTGTGGAAGTAATAAATTAACTTGAAAGAAGCAAATGAATATAGGCTGATAATCTTAGTTGAGAAGATCCAGAAGCACTGATAGTATGTTGAGAAAGATTATCAAAGCAAAGGAATATGCGTGTAAAAGGGTCGTTTATACTTTTTATGCAATTATTAGTACTTCTGCTACGGCGGAGGAGGACCTGTTTCTGTCTTGCATTTAAAAGCTTTTAACAAGACGCATTTTATATTTAAGTTGAGAAGTTGCACAATCCAATTTTGATGACAACATATGTTATTCATCTTTAGATGTTCCCTGGGCGAGTGGGTTATATACGTGTAACGAACACACGAAAGAATAACTCCTGAAGTTGCGTTACAATAACCTGAAGCTTGCTTCGATTTACCTTGTATATCTCATATTACAGAGATAAATCTTCCCTTCCATTTCAAATCGACAAGAAGGAATATGCAAGAACAATGACATATTATATAGTTAAAGTTAAAGGAGCAGCTTCAGGGCTAAACTTAAGAAGAGAGTTTGAACTCTTGAATATGAAAGACTTTGAACTGGTGTAAGGATTATATAGACATAATCATGAAGGTGGTAAACCAGGTTAGGTTGGTTGGAGAAAATTAAAACCAGAGTAAAAATTTGTTGTGAAAGTGCTAATGACCTTTCCTAAGAGATTTGAACACAAAAATTCTTCTTTAGAGGGATACATGGGACTTGTTTCGTTATCTTTAATTGAGTTCGTAATTGTTTTTTGCATGTTGTTGAGCAAATAAAGTCCTATAAAGAGAAAAAAAGTAACTAATATAAAAAATGTTAGTTAATAAATTACATAACGATTACATAAAATGTTAATTCTTAAAAAAGTTCAAAAAATTATAACTTTTTGAAAAATATTTTAGTGATAATTAAATTTAGAGTTAATTTACCTTAAATTAATTATAAAAAGTGTTAATTATTTGCATTATAATTTAAGGTTTATAAAAATAAATAATAAGAAAGTATTAGTAAGTCAAAATAACATGTCTTGCTGGAACCCCACCCGGGCGAGTCACGGGCTCGACGTCCTATGTGACATCTGGATGCGTGTCCCACGAGGGAGGAATTCCCCACCAGGTCAAACTTAAACAAAACAAATTCATTTAACCTACCTCCAAACAAAATCTGAGGTAGATCATAAGAAAATTCAATAAAGGTTGACCCCGGAAGATTTCGTGGTGGGATCGTAGAAAAAGCATAGACAATAAAATAAATAAATCAAGAACAAAAATTTCAGAAAAACAT
>JANZXP010000194.1:21683990-21716803 GCA_027576715.1 Erythroxylum flavicans | reverse complement strand
TCCAATTTTAACTAACACCATATACTTTCTAATTTAATCTCAATTTCTCCTTTTAATCCATCAATCTTTAAAAAAAATTTCTACCCCCAAAGACATTAAAATTAATACCTAACCACAACAATTTAATCAAATTAAACCTCGAAAATAAACTAAACACATGCTTATTAGCAAGAAAAGAATCGGGGTCCAACATGTCTCGAGAAAAAGGAGGGATGAACAAACATGTTCCCGTAGAAATAAAGACAACAAAGAACCTAAAGGAGGAAGAATCATTCAGAAAAAGGACATGTTGTAAATATTGTCATAAGTTTAAGGGGTTGGAGCATCCTGTTCCGTTAGGGTGTTCTAACCCTATTTCACTTAATTTGGTCCACACATTTATGTGGATGAGAGTTAATGAAACAAGGTAGGAATTGATTAACTGGAATAGAGAATTTAATCTCAGTTTAGACATCCTCCACATTGGTGCTGGTACAGTACAAGCAATACTTGTTCCTAAAAATCAATCACAGAAAGCAGAGGAAAAACTTTTTCTCTTCTATACTAATATCTATGGACATGATGTATGCTTTTTGAATAGCACTAAAGATTAGTTAGGCAAGTACATCTATCGTTTTTATAGTATTTTCTAGTGAATACAAGTATTGTTTCTTCAAGGACTACAAGTGCTAGTAATAACTTTCTTTACATTATTTAATCAAATAAAATGAATTATTGACTTAAAAGGAATCATTAATTAAGCTAAAATCACTAATATGAAATAATAAACTAAAGTAAATAAACAAAATGAAATAATTAATCGATAAATAAGATCTAAATGTGGAGTCTCTCTACATTCTTCCTATTCCTAAATTTATCTTGATTTAATTATTAACCCTAGTTTCTTAGACTAAAAGAAATTTCAAAGTTATAACTATGTTCTTTCTTAAGAAATACGACTCCTATCTTTAAATTGATTGATTGCAACCTCTTTCTAATAAAAATCCCTAAGAACATGTTAACTTGTTAATTCCCTTATTAGATTTGACTTTAATTCATAAGATTTATGCGAACCTATCTCTATCGTTTCATGCAAATCTTATTATTCATGCCACAATCTATTCATACATGCTATTTCTCAATCCCTAAATATGTAGTATGAAATTGAATCAAAATGCTAGAAAGTCTTAATTCAAACAAAAGAAGTAATCACGAACAACACAAGGAAACTTGGGTCTTTTATTAAATTAAAGAATCAATTCAAATAGATAGTTCTAAGGTTCATTCTATCTAGATTTATCTCAGTTTGGTTCATACTAAAATAAACAAAGCTTTTATGTAAATGCAGAAGTATTAGAAATTTTGTAAGGAGTTACTAGCGAAAAAGAGGATGTTGAAGGAGTTAGCGACTGTGACGTTAAGTGGAAGGTGCTTAGCGATTCTTTAAAGCAAGCTACCAGAGAACCACAGAGATCCAGGAAGTTTTACCATCCCTTGTCAAATCAGTAGCTTAAAAACAGAAAAAGGCTTTTGCCTACCTAAAGGCCGGTATTAATATAATGTCTTATTCTTTGTTTAGGAAACTAAGATTAGATGAACTGAAACCTACTAGGATAAGTTTATAATTAGTAGACAAATTAGTAAAGCATCTTAGAGGTATTGTAGAGGATATATTTGTTAAGGTTGATAAGTTCATCTTCTTAATTGATTTTGTGATTCTTGACATAGAGGAAGATATAAAGGTACCTCTAGTTCTAAGTCGACCCTTTTTAGCCACTGCTAGGTCGATTACTTAGGGTTAGGAATGAAGAGGTAATATTTAAAATGTATAATTTCATGAATCATTTTGTTATTACCTAATGGGACCCAAGAGGGAGAGGGGGATGAATTAGGTGAAATCAAGAAACTGCCTTATGTTTGATGCTTCTATGAAAAGTGCCACAAATTATCATAAATGAAAATATAAAATGAAACTAAATTAATTAAATTACAAAATAAAGAGTGAGGGAAGAGAAACGCAAACCAATTTAAAGTGATTCGACAAACAATCCTCACCTACATTGACTCCCAAGACTCATCATGAATTTCCGCTATAGATTTTCTTTAAAGGTGAAGAATACCCTTTTAAGATCTTTTATTTTGGCAAAGCGGAACCTCATTTTCAATCTTTCTTCAAGGCACAGAGGAACCGCAAATCACAAATAGTAAACCCAGTACAATGATGTCAAACCTAATAACCAACTTACAACTGAAAAATTGCTCACTTCGATGCTATGATAATCGCAAAAGGCAGAGTTACTTTAAATGAGACAAAGAATGCTTAAATGATTGAAAAATATATAAAAATGTGTGTATAGAATACTTGAAAGCTTCTTGATGCTAAAAATAATGAGAAAATATCTATTTATAGTGTTTGGAGACCCAAAATAGTAGTTGTAGCCAAGAACTAGTCGTTCCAATCACTATATTCGATACACTAAATGCTCTAGATTCACTAGTTATTGGAATATTGATCAACTAATATGGCAGATTGGTTGACCAATACATCAGCTAATATTGCTACAAATTCTCTATATACCAAATTTAAAAACTTTAACCTGTATTGGTCGACCAATCACCCAAAAAACATGATTTTAACAACTTTTAAAACTCAAAACTATTTTTTAAAATCCAAATATGATTAAAATACTTCCTAAAATGTTCCCTAATGTTTATTTGAAATATTAAGAGACTTTTATATTAGAATCAAAAGCTTCAATGCCTCTTGATAAATGTAAAAACTTATACAATGAAAAAAAGAGAAATGTTTATGTATGGTGAGCCTCCTAGATTATCAAAGATGATCAAGATGAGCTTACAATAAGTAATATATGAAATAATCTTGATGTGTTTTAATCTATTGCTTAACTTGATCATAATCTTAAAGATTTCAAAGCATAGTCTTATTCTTATATTCCTTCTCATCAATAACAATAAAATCATTCATTAATAGTACTTATGTTTCGTTATCATTAAAACTTTGATTAGAACCTCACTTGGTTCAATAATACCCACCTTTTTTATGATAACAGTGTATTTGTGATATTAGAAAGTATTACAAGAACTTAGACATATTTTAACCAATATTGAGATAATAATTAACTCCCTCTTAATTCATGCATAAGAGAAAAGAAAAAAAACATAAATCCATATCATAAACACAATTTAATAGAGAGGAATTTGTAACAAAAGCAAATATTTTCAAAGAGATATAAAACTACATTTACTCGAAAATTATAGTATTTATCTAATATCACACAAATTTTTTGCCCTTTTTTTGGAAACATAAAAAAGATTCAACTAATTGGAGGTAGGAAACAAGACTTAATTAATCTATACAGGTCATCGGGGTGATGAATTGTGATGTATTAGAAAGAGTCAAGCTCTACTCACAATATAATCATCTGATGCTCAATGGCAGCAAAAATAGCATTTGGCAGGGAGTGATGTCATGGTTGAGATGTAGCAATCTCATCATCTATACGTAGCTTGATAGTGTGGCTCAAGAGGGGCTTGTTGGGACCATCATATGATGGGTCCTCATGAATTAGAGATGGATGCTAAGACTGAAGGTGTTGGTGCTAATGTGGTATAGGTAACTATCCATCAACCAATTGATTTCTCATTCAGTAAAGAGTAGCAAAATAAAAGAAGAAATTAAATTCAATCCTACTGCCACTGGAAGAAATTTAGAAGTGCTGAAAAATAAGGCTAAAGATGAGAGCATATAAGATATTTTGTTTCTTCTTTTTAGTTTAATAAAAGTGAATCGTATTGAGCAAAACAAAACGATCAAGGTGAATAGTTTGTTCTATAAAGGCAGAGAGAAACCAAAGATCATCGTGGCCTAGAAAGGTAAAATAATTACTACTGGAGACAAAATTATATTTAATAAACAAGTGGTGGAAATGAGGGATAACATTGAGGCCACGTACATTATTGAGTTTTCTATGGACCTTATCAATGGGATCTAATTCAAAAATAATTTTGACTCGGTCATACATAGAGGAAGGGTGTATGGAGTATTTGGTATGATAAGTATAGTAAAAAAGTCATTCAGGTATAGGAATGACTAAGATCTCATTTATAAGGTTAAAAATAAGATGGATGTCAATGCCATATACTTTAAAGAAAAATATGAGTGACATCTCGAATGACGTTAGGACGATGATTAGTATAAAACAAATGAACATTGTAGGACTAATCCTACATGTCTTAGTAAGGAGGGTCTTCCTAACCTTGATCAATAAAATAGCATATAAGACCATAATTCTTAAATTGATCTAGACTGGTAGGGGAAATGATATTGTTATCATATAGTTCCTGGAGGTACAATACTAAATTGAGAAGAAGTAGTATCTAGGTATTCATCCTCATTGGGAGATGTGAGGGAAGAAGGAGGGATCTTAAATCATTATCGAATCCTAGGAATCCTAGAGAATGTATTGATAGCTCTACCTCATGTGTGAATCCTACATGTAGGATTAGGATTTCATATATTTTGTGTCATAGATTCCAAAGAAGGGCTTAGGATAAAGGTAAGGGATAGTGAAAAATACAAGCTAGATTTGGGGGTCCCATTTAGGAATGGAGAAGGAGGGTAAAAATGGAGCTCAATTGGTAGGGGCTTCATGGTGGTGCAACTGGTTGTAATCGTAGGAGACTCCAAAAACTTTGCTAGAGAAGTAGCATAACTATAAAGAAGGTCTTGGCATAGGAGGTTTATGGAAATCGCATAGAGGTGATGTGGAGGTGCAGCCAATAAATGCAGGTGTCTATTGGAGATAGGTGGTGGAGCTGATGGGTAATATATGGTTACTGTGGCGAGAGAGAGTCTGGAGGAGAGAGGACAATAGAGAGGCTAGAGATTGGCATATGTGAGAAAAAGAAAGGAGCGTCTGATTTTTTAAGAACCCAATATATTGGTCAACCACTATGACTTATTGATCGACCAATATATGTTTTTGATTATAGATAAGTGTCTTTAGTTGACCGTTAAGTGGTTTTGGTTGACCACTATAAGTAACTAGTCGACCATTATGTTTTATTGGTCGACAAAGGACGAGACCAAAATGTCTTAAAGGTCTTGAGACTAAATTAATTCAAGGATTAGCAATATTGGTCAACTAACCTATGAAGTTGGTTGATCAGTAAATTCTAGTAATTTACTTTAAAAATTTCAAAAAGACAAATTAATTCAGAAAATGACCTAAAAAGAATTTATGTAAGGAAATTTCCATCAGTCATCCCTAATTCTCTTTTAATTAAGCAAAATCGATCTTTTATCATAAGTTTAATCAAGATGTCGACTAATTGGTGTTACGTATATACGAACTCCAATTTAATATCTCCATTTTGCACATTATCTTTTGTAAAATGGTAGTTAATTTCTGTGTGCTAGGTCCTAAAATGTTGAATGCTTCTTTTTAAGGCAAATGACATTAGTATTATCACATTTAATCAATATTTTATTAATCCATATTCTTTAAGTTGTTGTCTTGACCAAAGAATTTCAGCACAATAAGTTCTGGTTGCCACGTATTCAGCTTCCATCATTGACAAAGTCATTAAATTTTATTTCTTAATAAAATAAGAAACTAATGCATTTCTTACAAATTGATAGGTCCCAAATGTGCTCTTTCTATCCAAAAGGCTACCAACAAATTCTACATTTGAATAACCAATTAAGTTAGATGTCATATTCTTAGGGTACCAAAGTCCTAGTAAAATGATTTTGAGCAAGTATTTAAGGATGCACGTAACAACTAATAGATGTGATTCTCTAGGTCTTGATTGAAATCTAGCATATAGGCAAACATCAAATATGATATCGGGTCTACTTGAGGTAAGAGAAAATAAGCTACCAATCATACCTTTATAGAGCTTTACATCTATGGGCTTACCTTCTTCACCTTTATTCAATTTTGTTGTCATTCCTATAGGTGTCCCTACTAGTTTGGCTTGATCCATTCCAAAATGTTTTATTATTTCTTTCATGTACTTTGCTTGATTTATGAAGATACCCTCCTTCATTTGCTTGATTTGGAGTCCAAGAAAGAAGATAAGCCCTCCTATCATACTTATCCCAAACTCCCTACTTATGCACTTAGAAAATTCTTTACACATATTCTCATTAGTAGCACAAAATATAATATCACCAATATAAATTTGAACAAGTAGGATGTCATGCTTGTGTGTTTTAGTAAAAAGTGTAGTATCAACTTTGCCTTTAGAGAATACCTTTTCTATATTAAAAAAAGCACTTAATGACACGTACTGGAAGGGTGTATGGAATAATATTTCCCAACTACGAGTGAGAAGAAATATGATTGAGAATTATGGAAAGATTAGACATTAATGAACCTTGGATTACAAGGTGCTTCAATTAAACAACATCAAATAACAAACTACACTAGATGTTAAGGGTGGAGAAAGTGAAATCCAAAATGAAGAGGATGAAACTAATCAGTAACCAGTGGGATTACGAAATCAACACCTACCAAGAGAACTAAAACAAAGAAACCAACCAGTAGGATATGGAGAGCAAATGCAAGACTTTAAAGGCCATGATAGAGTTGAACTTTGTGTTGAACCCTTTGATTTTGCAGTAAAAATGGATCTACACCTATTCTTAGTCTAGATAGCAACAATAAAAGATTTCTTTGACTGATACTTTATGTCAGAAGATCAAAAAGTTCAACTTGCAAAGATGAAGATAGTTAGACATGCTAAAATCTAAGGGAGATCAATAGTGGATATATTTCAAAAAATAGGCCAACTTCTAATTACTGATTGGGAAGAGTTGAAGCTAAAGTTTTCAAAAAAAGAAATACATACCATTTCACTATTAGGAAGATCTCTCAGATTAACTCACAACCTTTAGACAAGGGATTATTTTTGTAACTGAGTAAACAGAAATATTTGATGATCTTTTTATATGATGTAAAGGTGTCAAGTTGAAACAAGAAGTTATATCTCACTATAAAAATGACTTAAGAGCAGAAATTTACAAGGAGCTAATAATGCAAAGGATTTATATCCTTGAAGATGCATATCACTTGGCTTTAAGAGTGGAACAATCCTTATGACAATAAGTAATTAAAAAGTTCAAAAGAGTTTGACATGAAGAGAACTACCATGGTGTAACATTTTCAGCCAGAAACTAATACATCAAAATTTGAACCTAGAGGCAAAGTCATAAATGAGACTGTAAAAAAAGGAGGAGACAGTGACAAGAAATGCTTTCAATGCAATGGGAGGTGCCATTTTGCTTATGAATGTACAAATAAAGGTTTACACATGATGGAATAAGAAGATGAGGAAGAATCTAGCAAATATGTTTGTGAATACGAAGCTAGAGAGGAGATAAAAAGAGATTATACTAATAAACTAACTAGTCCTATATATCTGAATGCAGTGGGGTGCATATTTATGACCCTTAAGCATAAGAACAAGAATAATGGCTTCGTACTCCTATTTTCTTTACTCAAGTTTAATGCAGAGATAAAGTATGCAACTTATCATTGATGAAGGAAGTAGTATGAATGTGTTTTTGGAGAATATGGTAAAGTGATTGAATTTAATAATAGAGAAACATCCTCACCCCTACAAGGTTGTTTGGGTGGATGATAGTACTATATCAGTTGTTTGAAGGCGTTTGGTGTCTTACAAATTATGAATATATGAAAACTTTATTTGGTGTGATGTTAATTCGTGTGAGAGTATCTCACATTTTAATTAGTTGACCATAGCTTTATGATCGAAATATGTATCTCTTTGAAAAAACAAACACCTATCAATTTATATTACGAGGAAAGAAGAAAATTTTGAAGCCTATGAAGGTAGACAAAGAGGAAGTAACAACACAACCATAACTACTAAGAAAATTCTTCTTAATATACTTAAGGAGAGAGAATTTGAAGCCGTTAGTAAAGATGAAAGGACTAATATTGATCACCAACACACATCACAAAGGAAAATATTTATTGAAAAATCATGTACTAATTTTGATTCCTTAAATTTAATTCGTGCTATCTTAGAGAAAGTGTTTGTTTTAGGTGGTGAGACTATTGACATCTATTCTTCAACAAATTAATTAGAATCTTCAGGTCCAAATGTAAAAGGTGCTAAAATACTTGATGATATGGAGAGTTTGACAATGGAAGATGAAATGGAGAGTTTGGAAATGGAAGACGATCAAATTGTTAAAGAGGAATAAAAACATAACGAATTTGATTCTTTAGCAAAACCTAAAGTTGAAACATTTAAACAAGTTTAAGCATTTAATAGTAAGCTGAAAAAATAGTGCAATATGCTAAAAGAATAGGACATCAAGCTAAAATAACAAAATAGGGAGTTGAAAAGATTAACTAGGAACTATTTGGGATTTCAGAGCTTGTTGGTTCAAAACTTGATGATATCCTTACTGTTATTGATGAAGATTATGTCACAACGGGTGATAAAGAAGGAAATTTGAATGAAGATGCAAAATTAACACAACATATGAATAAAGGAGAAACTATGAGAATTCAAACCATCTCCATCTTAAAGAAGAGATAGAAGATGTTCTTGATGATAAAATTATAGCCCAAAGAGATAGAGGATAAGTGGGAAAGGAAGATTAATTTTTTACAATACTTAGATTTTATGATCTAAAGTTTAGAAGTTGAATCCAGATTTATATGATTAGTATTTATCACATTCTATGTCGAGGATGAAGTAAAGAAAGCTAGGGAGAAATTGATGTAAAAGATCTTAAAATCTATAGAAGAAATAAAAGATGGAAAATTAGTTAATCACAAACTTTAATTTGGTGAGATCAAGGTTGGGAATTGAGTTAACTACAAAAATAAAGGCTAAAATTTAGATTATGTTACGATTGTTTATTAGATAAGAAGTAGTAGTAAAATAAATATATTATTCTAGTTTTAGATATGTTATTCTAATTATTTAGAAATAATATAATTTTTATTATAATGGAATTTAAATTTATAAGGAACTCATTCCTATTAGAATAAGGGTTCTAAGAACTTCTCTATAAGTATGTGTACTCAACCCTTCAATAAGAAGACATACTGAAATTTTTCTATAAACTTAAGTTTTCCACTAAAAGATGTGATGTTTTTTCTAATAGTGATTTTTAGAATGCACGAGTGATTCTTAGTTTCCTACCCTTCTTTATTTGTGTTCTTCACTAAATTCTACCAACCAAAACACTAAATTTTAGCAAACCGAAACTAAAATTCCAACCATGTAAATACTAAAATCTTAGTATAAAACATCTAGCAAACAAACCATACAAAAACATCTAGTTATCCCAAATCTAAAATTTTAGCGTTACAAGCTAAAATCTAATCTTAAAACCTGATATTCCAGTAACCTATTACTAATTTTGTAAGTTTTAGCTACTAGTAAGTACTTCTTCTATTTGTCCTACATCAACATTGATATAAAAAAATTTAACAATTAAAAAAACAATTTGAAGCTCTTTCATATATTAACCACACTTGTTATACCATTTACAATTACAAAATAGTTGTAACTTTAATCTAACAGAACACTATCAATATAAGAACTAAAATTGAGAACCCATCTCAAATTCTGTTTTGAAACTCTGTCTTGATTTGTCTATGACAATGCTCTACAAAATGAGTTGACAATTGGAAAATGAAAAAATATCATGAGATTGCTTATGAGCGACATGCTTAGATTTGTATTGTCCATAATAACACCAAAAAGTAAAATCCTCATAATGATACCTTTATATTATTAATAGATTAAGAGAGAAATGCAAGTTGAATTAGACCATACAAGTTAACCTTATCTGGACTTAATTGATATAGAGGGGACTAAGCATTCAAATACGCAAAAAGGGAAAAAGTTACTACTATATTGAGTTAATATATAACTAAAGATTATGGAAAAATACCCTCGATATCAAATGGTTATGTATAAATTGTACTCCTTATAGTCAACCAATTTTTATCTTGTTTAAGCAATTATACTTAAAGAGTATGCAGCCATATAGTAAGAATATGAACCACCCACATAGACCTGTAATATTAAATAACATTGTATAAAATATATGTGTCTGTGTGTATGTAGATATAAGTTCTTTGTGACAAACCATACACTAACAAACTCCAATATCAAATAAAAGCAATTACTTTTTACTTATTTGTTCTCTACAAGTATTGTAGTTTTCTCAATCCAAAAGATTGCTAAGTCAACCTTTTTCAAAGCAGCAGCTAGAAGTGCCAAAGCATAGATTTCAATAATTGCCATGTGCTGATCAATTTTCAAAATATATCTCATATTGCTTTCTTTCTAGACACTTAATTCAAGTTCTACACCAACATAGCACTTTCCATCCACATATCTACACTTGTTAAGGAACTCCTCAATAACTCTCGTGCACCTATCAATGAACCTTCTAATATTTGAATACATACCCTAAAAGAAAAAAACTTGATTTGTCACATATTGTACCTTAAATATAAGACCACCAACACAAGTTAATTGAAACTTTGCAATCTTGAACATTTGTAGAAGAAATAAAGTATTTAGATTTAATTAAGACCTCCTTTAGTGTGGGTTTATTATTGACCCCTTATTTTCAATTTAAAGGATTTTAATAAACCCTTTACATAATTTGGTAAGCTAACATCTTTTACTCTCATTACAATAAGGAAATATGAGAAATACTTATTGTATTTTAAGTTATTACTATTTTAAAATAGTCTTATTATGTAAAAGGTATAATCACTATTTCAAAACTTTCAATATTATCATCCTACAAATGAAAATTGTTAAGAAATTTATGTGTAAATATACAGTAGGCAACAAGAGAAAAAAAAGGGGGGTCTAGAGGGGGAAATTACTTGAAACCAATTCAGTGAGTTTCAAATTCTCCCTCTACTGTTATCTTTCAATCTGTAAATGTTAAAGTTACCCATTTAAGTAAAGAAAGAGGTGTTTGACATTTTATTTCTTTTCAAGTATAATGTCATCTTGTTTTGTAAACCATATCATAGAGAAGAATAATATTCTTGATAAGAGCCCAAGACCATAAAGTATGGGTGACTAATCAATACATAAAGTTGGTAGAGAAGCTATTAAGAAAGTTATCTATCTATTGATGGTGGGTAGTGGTAATGCTATGCAATAATTGCTTCCACTGAAATCGTCCAATGAAAATTGAGTATTCAGACAACGGAACTATGGAGAAAAGCAATCTACAACAGGATTCAGTTGAAAAGATTTTTGTTTTCAACTGTGGCTCTTAAGGCATTGGTGGCATATGAAAAGAGTACAAATTATTCTCATCATACTTGCCTACACAAAAATTAGGCAATGACAATTGTTTATTGAAACAACATATAAAGTATAAAGGAAAGTACTCTAGAAGTAATCAAGTTAAAATATCCTATATTTTCTAAGTCATCTTCGTATAGCTCTGCAAAGCATAGGTGGCAGATTAAAAAAGACTTTAAAAGGATGCAACACAACTTTAAATTTCCTCAATAAGATAATTAACATCTATATAAAAAGAAGTGTTTGATACAGAGGAGACAACACCAAAGGCCTTAGATACTATACCTAAACTAATGGGAATTGCTATAAAACTATTCTAGACTATAAAAGGCATTATGGATTTGTGAACACATACAACAACTGACATTAATCTACCACTTTATGGAGAGAGCATAAGTATTTATAGGGAACACAAACATGTAACATGGTTCTGTTTAGCTTATTTTATAGTCATTCAAGGGCTTGTTAGGATTGTCTTTTATAGCTTGTGTTGGACATTAAGGTAAGATGAGTGACTTTGACTTTTGATGATAAAACAAGCGCTAGTCCTTCAGTGAGTTTTAGGTCTAAGAGAAGAGAAGATGTTGATAAATTAAGGATATGTTCTTTAAACATAGGCACCCTTTCAAGGAAGTCATTAGAATTAGTGGAGATTTTAGAAAAATATAAGATTCATAAAGCGTGCATTTAGGAGACAAAATGGATAGGGGCTAAAATGAAAGAGAATAATAAGTTTAAACTTTAGTATTCAAGGTGTTCGAGACAACAGAATGGAGTGGATATCTAAGTTGTCAAGGAAATTATACATCATCTTTTGGTGGTAAAGAGGACTAATGGTAGGATTATGTCCTTAAAGATTGTGGTGAAAAGTGTTATTTTTAATATGGTATATGCTTATGCACCCGAAGTATGGTTGGATAAATAACTTAAGTGTCAACTTTGGGAAGAGCTAGATAAGGTGATTCAACAAATCCCTCCTAACGAGAGAGATATTCTAAGAGGATACTTTAACAATCATATAGGGGAAACCTTTGACAAATATTCATGGACTCATAGGGGTTTCAAGTACAGGGATAGGAATGATAATGATCGCTTTGTTGAATTTTACTATAGCATTTGAGTTGGTAATAGCCAACTCACATTTTAAGAAAAACAAGGAGCACTTGGTGACTTTTAAAAGTAGAATCATAAAAATGCAAATTGACTACTTCCTTTTAAGGCGGAGCGATCGACCTAGTTGTAAGGGTTAGAGGAAGAAGAGAAGTCCTAGAAGATGTACTAGAGTCAAATAGTGGAAACTAAAAGGGGATACGGTAGAAAAACTTAAGGATAAAGTAATATATGGAAAATAATGGAAATTGGAAGCAAAGCTAACTAGATTTGGGAGAGATTAGTAACTCTTTTAAGAAATGCAGTTAAAGAGATCTTGGATATTTCTAAAAGTCCTAAAAGTAGTAAGACGAAGTCTTGGTGGTGGAATGAAGATGTACAAGAAAAGGTTAAGATCAAGAAGGTTACTTATAAAGCTTTATTGGATAGCACCACAAAGGTAGAGAAGGTAGTTAATATAAAAAGTTACAAACAAACAAAGAAAGAGGTGAAGAAATAGTCTTAAAAGCTAAAACCTGAGCTTACGAGAAATTGTACCAACGATTGTAAACTAAAGATAAAGAAAAGGATATTCTAAAGTTAGCGAGAGCTAGAGAACCGAAAGTGAGAGACTTAGATCAAGTTCGCCGTATAAAAGATGAAGTAAGGCAAGTGCTCATGGTTGAAAATGACATCAAGAGAAGATGATAAAGATACTTCTATAGCCTTTTTAATAAAGGTACGGAGGACCACATTGCTTTAGGTGATCTTAGCATGTCCGAGAGGTATCGTAACTTTACTTATTGCCAGTAAATCACAAGGGAAGAAATTCAAAGAGCTTTGAGGAAGGTGGAGAGTGGAAGGGCAATAAAGTCTGATGAGATACCCATAGAGGCATGAAAGAGCCTAGGTGAAGAGGGTCTTACTTGACTAACCAAGCTTTATAATGTGATCCTTAAATCCAACAAAATGTCAGATGAATGGAGATTTAGTATGTTAGTTCCTTTAACCAAAAACAAACTGGACAACCAAAGTTGTATATAAAGGCATCAAACTACTTAGTCACACCATGAAGTTATAGGAGAAGGTGATTGAGAAGAGAGTGAGAAAGGATGGACCTATCTAAGAGAACCAATTTGGTTTCATACCAAAAAGGTCCACAATAGAAACTTTACATCTCCTTAAAAGATTAATAGAATATTATAGGGAAAGATAATATAAACTAGACATGATTTTTATGGACTTACAGAAGGTGTATAAAAGGTACTTACGCAAATCATGTAAAGGTGTTTGAAATTTAAGAGAGTTTATATGACCTATATAAGGGTTATTATAGATATGTATGAGATTTTAAGATTAGAGTAAGGACGACAGGAGGACAGGAGAAGATATAGAGCATTTTTCTATCAATATTGAGTTATACCAAGGCTCTTTATTGTGCCCCTTTTTGTTTGCAATAAGGATGAATGAGCTCACCAAGAAAATTCAAGGAGATGTGTCTTGGTATATATTATTTGTTGATGACATTGTTTTAGTGAATAAGACAAATAAAGAGATGTCAATGTCAACCTAGAACTTTGGAGAGATATGTTAGATTTGATGGATTTTAAATTGAGCAGGACTAAAATTGAGTACTTAGAGTGTAACTTTTTGAATCATAGGGTAGCTTTTAATATGGAGGTAAAGACTGGTTCAGAAGTAATACCATAGAAATAATATTTCAAGTATCTAGAATATATCATCCAAAGCAATAGAGAGATTGATGAAGACATTATTCATCGTATCTGATCGGGTGGATTAAATGGATAAGTATAGCATGAGTTTTATGTGACAAGAAGATATTAATCAAGCTCAAAGTAAATTCTATTGTGTAGTGATTAAGTGAACCATACTTTATGGGCTAGGCTGTTGTCCCATCAAACAGGAGCATAGTCATATGTTAATAGTGGCGGAGATGAGAATGCTCTATTGAATGTGCAACTTTACTAAAAGAGATAAGTACATGAATGAAATGATAAGAGAAAAATTAAAAGTGACTAATATTATTGAAAAATTAATAGAGACAAGGCTTAGGTGGTTCGGATATGTTAAGAGGAGAAATCTTGACACTCCAGTGAGAAGATACGAGAAGATTATAATTAGAGACTGCATGAGAAAAATTGGAAGGCCTAGGAAGAACTGAGGGGAGGTGATCAAGAATGATATAGCATTACTGGAACTTACCGAAGACGTGACCCTCAATAGAAAACTTTAGCGTAATAGGATAAGAGTAAATGATCTTATATAGGGAGGTCCTTCTACTTCTCATAAATATTTGAAACACCTTTATTCGAGCCTTATGTCTTATGTCTTATATTTAGCTTAAACTTTTAATGTGTAATACTTATCTCTTAGTTATTTAGTCTAAATATTTTCATACCTAGCCTAAACATTTTCTTACAGCGACTTGTTTGTTTTATCTATTTATTTGTCTTCTTTCTTATTTGCATATTTATTTAATTATTTTATCCTTTATTTTTATTCAATACCTTTATTCTATATTTATTGCATTATTTATATTATTACTTTTTTATATTTCTATTTCTAAGTATTTGCTTTTTATTTATTACTATTATTATCTTTTATGTGTTTTTAATTTTAGTTTTAATTTTTTATTATTACTACTTTATTATTTTAGTTTGTATCTTTTATTATTTTCATTTTTATTTTATTTTATTTTTGTATATTAGTTATTTATTTATCTAGTATATATATGCTTTTTCTTTTTTCTTGTTTTTTTCTTCATGTAGGTCTATTGGAAATAATGTCTCTATTAGTTAGGAGTAAGGTTATGTACTTTTAGAGCTCGTCAGAGACCCAATGTTTAGTGATATTTTTATTAGAATGATGTTGTTGTTGTTGGTCTTGTTATCCTGAAAAATACTGTACCTAATGGACTTGGGCCAACACCTAGCTATCCCTTAGAAATCAAGTCCAACCACCTACAAGAAGCCCAAAGTCAACTCTCATTCTCTTCTTTGACTAAACCATGTTTACCCTTGGATGAGTAAGCCAGAGCCTAGAGGTTATCAACGATCAAGCCTAGTCATTTAACAGGTTCGTCGACTTATCTTACATGCAAGCTCATTAATCACGGTTATCAAGTGTATTGCTAATAGTATTGAAGTTCTGTAATCATCATTGATGTTACACTGTGATGAAGTTTCTGCCTTCTTCCTTTTAGTGCACCTGTGTCTCCCTTTGACATGTTTGAGTTACTCTTTCTTAGGCTTATTTTTAGGTTGTTCATTAGAGTTGTTCTCTTGTGTTTCACAAATAAGAATAAAAGTTTCCTCTATCGTGTAACCCTGCTTGTACTTCTGACATTATTCTCACCTATTATTAAAGCAATTAGATTTCCAAAGAACAAAACTAATTAAATCTCAAAATATAAAATAATTATCTCATTAAAATATAAGATAAAATTAGATATCTTAAAACGAAATCAAACTTAAATGGATAAAATTTAAGATAAATATGATAAAATTGTGACTAAAATTTAAATACATCTATTTAATTATAAATTATTTTAACTTCCAAAAGATTTTAGTTGGATGTAATCAGTCACCTTTAGGCCAATGCATTTTAATCATAATCAATATGCAAATTAGATCTGAATAATCGAATATGACTAAATATTAAGTGAAATTAAATGTATGATTAGATTGATACTATATTATGATAAAAATTTATAAGAAAAGATTAAATAAAGAGAGTTTTAGATAAACCAACTAAAAGTTAGGCATTCACAATATGAAACATGATTTATTTAAGCTTTTAATAAAATTTCATCAACAAGGCATTCTCCTGCTTTCTCCTAGGGTCACTCTAAATGCACTGGTTCCAGTTACCTCCTATCTTTTCCTTGCATACCACATAACTACATTAACTACTACTAAGTTAAATAAACAGATCATACTTTCTTGATAAGCTTACTTCCTCACAAAATCAGCCGTCATCACAATACACGAAAGAACTCAAAAGCCTAAGAGGCCAGACAGTCACATAGACCAAGGTGTGAAACCCTCAAAGGAGTTGTGACTGAGCAGTCAAATCACTCGTTTTGATTTGAGTCAATGCCTAAATGCCTAAATACTAGGAGATTAGCAAGTCCATTATGACCTTATAGAACTCATCTATTTGCGCTTGAATGGTATTAACATGCAGATTTAAAAGACTATTGCATTTCATCTGTTAGGTAGATTAAGTGTTTTCAATCGCGGTTTTTTTGATGAATTTATTCCAAAATGAGCTATATGCCAAAGGGATACTCTTCTCTTGAAAAAAGATGTTCTATGGATGAGAGTTTTCAATGCGTCTAAACAAGCTATCCCATTGCGTATTATATCTGCTTTTAAACTGTTCTGTAAAGATCTAAATGGCATCATGTGGTGTGCAATTATTGGTGGAAACAAAACACTATATTCGATGGAATGGATTAGCTTGACTAAATCTGAAAGGGGTAGGGCTTCAAACTTCCATCATTGCTTTGCCAGCCAAGCAAGCATGGAGACTAATTAAGCATTCCGAATGCTCATGCCAAAGTACTATCCTGCTGGTAATATATTTCAATCAAAAAATAGATAAATTCCCTTGCGTTGGACTGGCCTTAAAGTTGATGTCTGGGTTATTGACGGCGTGGATGGCGTATCCGTAGGCTATTAAATTAAATATAGAAACATAACTAGATCCCTTCTTCTCTATTGTTTATGATTAATTTCTTCAAAATGATGTAGTTTCAGAGCTCATTAGTAAAGATTTAGGTTGGTGGAACGCATCACTTACAGATTTCGCCTTTCCTATATCAGAAGCCAACAGCCAATACCATAACGAGCTTCCTTCCACAACAAGAATTTATCAATGAAAACTGACATGTACAATCTCTAGCAATGGCTTCTCATTTCCATTTTTCTAGTCAAATTTAAAATCAACTCATACTTCAAAATTAAGAGAATCTCAAATACTCTGATCTACAATGGACAACTAAAATTGTACTGAAATTCAAATTGATGTATATTGATTGGTTCTCTTAAGTAATCTTTATGGTAGATGTGCAGTTTACTACCATCTTCGTGATCTATTCATTGATCGTTTGGTATATTACGAAACAACATTTAACATGGAAGACACAACTTACGCATATCGGTTAGCACAATGGTGAAAAGGTTTCTCAATCATTTGAGTGCATGTTAACAGTCTCATCAATAATACTGAATCACATCAATTGTCTACACGGAGGTGAAATTATATAAAATTGGAAAAGACAAAACGGTTGTGATTTTTCTTTTTTTCTTTCCAATACTCTTCATCCATCATTAGTGTTTGTGCTATTCTTCAAGGACTTAAAACAGGCAAAAATGTAGGTTTATCACAATTTTATTCAGAGATGCTGCCGTTGTCTTATTTTTCAGTCACAGCAATGAAAATTTAGATGTTGACAAGGATGTACATGTGTACCAGTAATCCAAGGTGAAACGAGACATATATAAGATAAAGTTGTAATCAACGGCCTCTAGGTGCAGGAGGAAGAGGTTGAACAACAGCTAGGGGATTTACTTGATAAGAAAATGCAAGCTGCCATAAGTCTATCAACGCCTTCTTCCCGTACAAAAGTTGCCTCTTAACAATCCTGAAAACGAGTATGTAAATACAATTCACAACAAAACATGGCAACCAAAAGGCTTATTTGTTAATTAGGTGACACCTCTCTAGTGTGAAAATTAGAAAATTTTTACCCGACTTCTGGAAAAGAAAGATACCTTCTTAGCCGCTTATAAAAACAAATTAAAACAAACTGTTTGAGTCATTGTTTGTAGTGTACAATATTAAGCAAGTAACATGATGAACCCAAGAAAATTAGCATTCTTAACATAGGTGATAAGAAAATAAGTGATCAATATCTCACCGATTCAGAGAAGCTCGTTTCTTCCGGAGAATATAAATGATAAAAGCAACCAAACAGCCAAGCAGAATCTTTCTATTAGTAACCACCAACTGAATAGTACCAAACTTCAGATTAAAAGAGTGAAACCACCAAAAACATGATCTGGTGCACCGGGAGAATTTTAAAATCGACTCTTCTCTATCATCATATCCATTGCACAGGAAGTTGTTATGTAACACTTTTTGAGATCCCTCAGAAACATTTAGTTCCTTATACATGGAATGTTTCATTTCAAGGTCATTTTCTGATGAAATTGAGGAGTCATGTGACAGACTGCTTGCTTGGGGAGAATACAGAGAGTATAATTTTCTTAAAAGTTCCTGTTATAAATGACAAAACAATAAAGACAGCACACAATGGTAGCATTAGAGCAGCCAAAGCGAAAAGTGTTACCATTGCAAAAAGTTAGTGAAATTTAACAAGCATCATTGCACACAATCCACAAAATAAGAGATTAAACCTCCAAACTAATAGCAGACAGAGTAAAAAGTAACGATATCATTTCTTTTACAAAGAGTTTTTCAAAAATCTGTTCTGCTAAAATAATTTATACTAGGAAACATTCAAGTTGAATCGCCTAGATTAGATATATCAATGTAAGTTCAAGTTATTGATCTTTCTAAACTTTAACACACATACCAACTTAACTTGAGATATTCCCTTAAATACTCAATTCATGTGACTCCAAACTAAGCATCAGCTACACTTTTTCAGTGTTTTAGAGCTCTGTTACCTGGAAATGAGTTCCTAATTTAGGAATGAAAATTTTGAAAGAAGCATGCTGAATAAATACTTGGTGAGATAATTTTAGTGCTCATGAGAGAATCAACAATACATAAAACAAAATCCAAGACTAAAACGTTTCAAGTACAAGTTATGTCCTGATTATCTAATCTTGAAACAATTAATGCAATCATCATTATATTTTTTTTCATAAAACCCACTCAAACACTTCCCTTCCTTGGATAACAAATTTGGTGCAAAAGAGTTTAAAGTCTATAAAAGAAAGAAAGGAAGAAAAATTAGTCAACTACAAATTTTAATTTGGTAGGATGAAGGCTGGCAATTGAGTTGACACCAAAAACAAGGGCTAAAATTTAGATGCTGTTAGAAATTTTTATTAGATAGGAAGTAGTAGTAAATAATATTTAAATTTATTAGGAACCCTTTCCTAATAAAATAAGAATTCCAAGAACTTTTCTATAAATATGTGTAACTTCAATAAGAAGATATCCTGATATTTTTCTACAAACTTGAGTTTTCAATTAAAAAGTGTGATACTTTCTTCTAAGAATGGTTTTTAGTCTCTAGGAGTGACTCCTAGTTTCCTACCCTCCCTTGTTTGTGCTCTTCATTAAATTCCAGCAAACCTATCTAAAATTTCAGCCATATTAAATCTTAAAATCCTAGCCTAAAATTTCCAACAAAGAAATCCCAAAAAAATCCAGCCATACTAGATCTGAAATTTTAGCATTCCAAGCTAAAATTCAAACATAAAACTTGATATTCCAGAAGCCTATTACTAATTTTTGTGAGTTTTAGCTACTAGTTAGTACTTCTTCTATTGTCCTACGTCAATTTGATATCAAAGCTTTGGCTCACAATGGCGACACATTGTGAGAGTGCGTATAGAAGAATATTTCGTGACAAAGAGTGAGATAAAATATTTTTGAGAGTTATGGAAAGATTGGGCATAATGATCATTATACTTCAAGAACTAATCCAGAAGACAAAAATGACACTGGATGTTAAGGGTGGAGAAAGTGAAATCCAAGATGAAGAGGCTGAAACTCATCAATAGCGAGTGGGATTAGGAAATCAGCACCTACCAAGAGAACCAATACAAAGAAACCAACCAGCAGGATATGAGAGCGCATGCAAGACTTGAAAGTTGGAGTTGAAGCCCTGATTTTGCAGTAAAAATGGATCCACACGTGTTCTTAGACTGGATAGCAACAATAGAAGATTTCTTTGACTGATACCACAAGTCAAAAGATCGAAAAGTTCAATTTGCGAAGATGAAACTAGTTGGACACACTAAAATCTGGCAGAGATCGATAGACGATAGATTTTGAAAAATATGCCAACTACCAATTGTTAATTGGGAAGAGATGAAGCTAAAATTTTCGAAAAAATACATACCATTTCACCATCAGGAAAACCTCCAAGATCAATTCACAACCTTTAGACAAGGGATTATATTTGTAAATGAGCTTTCTATCTGATGTGAAGGAAGGAAGTCAGAATAACAAGTTATATCTCATTACGAAAATGACTTGAAGAGCAGAAATTTGCAAGGAGCTGATAATGCAAAGGATTTATAGCCTTAAAGATACATCTAACTTGGCTTTAAGAGTGGAACAATACTTATGACAACAAGTAACTAAAAAGTTTCAAAGTCAAGCCGGGAAATTCGACATGAAGTAAAACACAAAGGTGCAAAATTTTAGGTCAACACCTAGTACATCAAAATTTGCGCCACATAACAACTACAAAACTTCTCAAGGAGCTGAACCTAAAGGCAAAGTCATAGATGAGACTGGGATGAAAGGAGGCTGCAGTGACAAGAACTGCTTCCAATGCAATGGGAGGGGCCACTTTGCTTATGAATATACACATATAGGTTTACACATATAGGTTTGCACATGATGGAAGAAGAAGATGGGGAAGAATCTAACAAATATGTGTGTGAATATGAAGCTAGAGAGGAGTTGGAAAGAGGCTACTAATAAACTAGCTAGTCTTACAAATCTTAATGTAGTGAGGTGCATACTTACAACCCTTAGGCGGAAGAACAAGAATAATGGCTTCGTACTACTATTTTCTTTACTCAAGTTTGAAGCGTAGGTAAAGTATGCAAGCTTATCATTGATGTAGTCTAAATGTAGTTTCTGAGAACATGGTGGCAATTGAATTTACTTATAGAGAAACATCCCCATCCCTACAAAGTTGCTTGGGTGGATGATAGTACTATATTGATTGTCTGAAGGTGTTTGGTGTCTTTCAAATTATGAATATATGAAAACTCTATTTGGTGTGATGCTAATTCTTGTGAGAGTATCTCACATTTTAATTAGTCGACCATAACTTTATGATCGAGATGTGCAGCTCTTTGAAAAAACAAACTCCTATCAGTTTATATTACATGGAAAGAAGAAAATTTTGAAGTCTATGAAGGTAGACAAAGTAGAAAAACAATCAGGAAGTAACAACACAACCATAACTACTAAGAAAATTCCTCTTAATATACTTAAGGACAGAGAATTTAAAGTTGTTAGCAAAGATGAAGGAATGATATTGATCAACAACACATAGCACAAAGGAAAATTGTTAGCGATGCATTCATAGGTCGCATATATAATAGGCACAGAAATTAAAGGCTTAGCCTTCTATTTTAATCATTTATTGTTATTTTGGATTATTCTAGAATTATTGGAGGTTTATCTCCAACAATTGGTAAGTGCTTGATTTTTGTTATTTGGGACCTAAATTATAGGTTTCCTATTTGGGACCTAAGTTATAGGTCTCCTAGTTGTAATAGAACATATCCTATTTAAAGGACCAAGAATGAAAAAAGAAGGGAAGCAGAATTTTATCGTTAATTCGAGATTGGAGCTCTCTCTCTTTCAACGAGGTCCAAGGTATTAGCCTCCCTTTGACGAGCCGAACAAAAATTCCAAAATAGGGCGATCTAAGAATCGTGGCAAACAAAAGAAG
This sequence comes from Erythroxylum flavicans, assembly GCA_027576715.1. Classification (NCBI taxonomy): domain Eukaryota; kingdom Viridiplantae; phylum Streptophyta; class Magnoliopsida; order Malpighiales; family Erythroxylaceae; genus Erythroxylum; species Erythroxylum flavicans. The sequence continues at coordinate 21,694,683 of JANZXP010000194.1, read as the reverse complement.
CAACTTTTAGAGCTGGATTTTTCATTTAGTTGCCCGGTAACAAGATCCTGGGCTAGCAGATATAAAAATTTGGTATCAAAGCCGAATACCATGGGCGAATCTAACATCGAAGACAAGTTGCAGGTACTGCTGGAGGCACAACCTGCTGATGATGCTCAGATTACCGAGGTAGAACGAAGGCTGGGAAATCAAATACAAGAGTTAACGCTCCAACTTAAGGAGCTGATGGCCAGATTTCAGAGGGGTTGGCGCACGGAATCCGAAGGAACAACAAGCAATAATCCCCCATGTCAATAGATTCCACCTGCGAATCATATTGGCCAGATGGGAACAGGGACAAGTGCGAATATAACGGGACATGTAGTCCCTCGATACACCAAGTTGGACTTTCCGACTTACGATGGAACAGAAGACCCCTTAATATGGTTGCATCGTCGTGAAAAATTTTTTGCGATTCAACATACCGCTGAGACAGATAAAGTGGGCATAGCAACCTTCCACCTTCTAGGTGAAGCACAACTCTGGTATCATCAGCTAGAGATAGAGCGGCCAGAAATCAGCTGGGTAATATTCAAGGAATATTGTACGCTATGATTTGGGCCTCCGGCACTCAGTAATCCCTTGGGTGAACTGGTCAATCTCAAACAAACAAGCTTTGTTAAAGAATATCAACAAAAATTCCAGGAAAAATTGGCTAGAGCTAACCGGGTTGTCAGAGTGGACCAACACGTGAGTCTTTTTACAACGGGATTGGTAGATTCGATATGACTGGACGTGGAGCTACATGCAACACCAGATTTAGCTCACGCTATGAACTTAGCAAGAGCATTTGAAGCCAAACAACTGGCGCTAAAGGAACCAACCCAGAAAAGGGGAACCTGGCAAATGAATCGGAACGCGACTTCTCAAGTGAGTCACTCCATAGCAAATACCAAAGGTAATAACGGTATGGGAGGGCAATCCAATTCCAAATCTGTGAATTCTCCTTCTCCTTATTTTAAAAAGTTAACAAGGGCTGATATGGCTGAACGGAGAGCAAAGGGCCTATGTTATAACTGTGATGAGATATATTCAACTAGACATCAGTGTAAGAAACTTTTTTGGTTGGAATTAACGGATTCTTTTGAAGAGGAGACAACACCGGAATTTGAGGCGGAACCCAAAATATCAATACATGCCATATGGGGGCAAAAGGGAGCATAAACAATGCAAGCACAGGTTCTGATTCTTTCTTGGGTGGCCATTGCGTGGATTAGTAGATTCTGGAAGCACTCACAATTTCATAAGTTTCACTGCTGCTAGGAGTCTTGGCTTACAATCCCAACGAAACTCAAGTGCTACAGTTGTCGTGGCAAATAGAGACAGTGTGTCTAGCGACAGAATCTGTACAACAGTACCCTTTCTATTGTTAATAATACCTTTAATGCTGATTTTTTTGTGTGCTTCTTTTGGCTGACTTTGATTTGGTTTCAGGTATTAAATGGCTTCAAACATTGGGACCAATTCTTTGGGATTTTGCATCTCTCACGATGCGTTTTGTAGCTGAAGGGAAACAAATAAAATTAAGTGGCCCTGCCAAATCAGTTCCACAATCAACTTAATGCAATTCAAAAGGTTGATTCACAGTGTGCTCATCTGGAGCAACTATTAATTGAATATGTTGATCTTTTTCAAGAACTAGCAAGTCTGCCCCCTATTTGCAACTGTGACCGTCGAGTTTGTTTGGAGCCGAGAATAGGCCCCATTGTGGTCAAACCATAACGATATCCACATCTCCAGAAGGATGAAATTGAGAAATAGTCTGCTCAGATGCTCGAACAAGGAATCATTCACCCAAGGAGATCACCATTCTCATCACCGGTTTTGCTAGTCAAAAAGCATGATGGCACTTGGAGATTCTGTGTGGATTATCGAGAATTGAATGCCAAGACAATGAAGGACAAATTTCCCATTCCAGTGGTTGATGAATTGCTTGATGAATTACATGGGACTCAATTCTTTACGAAGCTAGATCTGAAGTCGGGCTATCACTAAGTGCGTATGCATACTCCTGATATTGAGAAAACAGCCTTTCGCACCCATCGCGGGCATTTTGAATTCTTAATCATGCCCTTCGGTCTATCCAATGCCTCCTCAACATTCCAAGCTCTCATGAACGAGGTGTCCAATGCTCATTTGCGTAAGTTCATCTTGGTTTTCTTCGATGACGTTTTGATCTACAACCATACTTGGGAGGATCATTTAGTACATCTACGGGCTACATTTGATATATTGCGAGCTCACCAGTTGTACTTGGAGCGATCTAAATGTTTTTTTGGGGAAACTCAAGTTACATACCTTAGCCACATCATTTCGGCCAAAGGAGTTTCGATTGACCCATTCAAGATTACAGCCATAACAGAGTGGCCTCAACCTCAATCGGTGACAACTTTACGGGGTTTCTTGGGACGCACAGGCTACTATTGTAAATTCAATAAGGATTATAGGCACTTGACCGCTCTGTTGACAAGCATGCTGAAGCGTAATTCTTTTCATTGGGATGAGACAGCCATGAGTTCCTTTGACCAACTGAAAAGGGCACTTATTGCTGCATCGGTGTTACATTTGCCAAATTTTGATCTTTTGTTTATGGTGGAGTGTGATGCTTCGGGGGGAGTTATTAGGGTTGTTCTTCATCAAAATAATCACCCCATTGCCTTTTTCAATCGCCAGTTAGCCGCAAGACACCATAAACTAGCTGCCTATGAACGAGGAGTTGATTGAATTGGCTAAAGCCGCACAGCACTGGCAACCCTATTTATGGGGTAGATTATTCCTTATACGCACAGATCTTTTTAGCTTGAAATTCCTGTTGGATCAGTGCATTACTACATTCCCCCAACAGCATTGGATCAACAAACTAATGGGCTTTGATTTCACAGTGGAATATCGTGCAGGGCGTTTGAATAAAGCTGTTGATGCCTTATCTAGATGTTTCAATGAAGATCCTTCTTTATAGGCAATTAGTCAGCCTCGTTTTGATTTGTTGAATGAGGTCCATGAGGAGGTTCGCAATGAACCGTCCTTATAGGACTGTATGGCAAAGTTACAAGGGGAGAATTACCAAGTTATTGGACCATACGAGATGGACTTCTTCTCTACAACAATCGCATTTATCTGCTACCAACATCACCCTTAATTTCCACCGTGTTATCTGGGTTCCATGACAGTACTCATGAGGGTGTTTAGAAAACTCTTCACTGGATCCGAAGTGATTTTTATTGGAAGGGGATGAAGCAAAGCATTGTTGAATATGTGAATTCTTGCCCAGTTTGTCAACAACACAAGGTTGAGCACCTAAGTCCAGTTGGTCTCCTTCAGCCCTTGGCTTTTCCTTCTCATATTTGGGTTGATATTTCCATGGATTTTATTGATGACCTGCCTAAAGTGTGGGGTAAAACAGTATTATTTGTTGTGGTGGATAGGTTTTCTAAACATGCCCATTTTATTCCCATGGCCCATCCTTATACTACTACTCGCCTAGCGCATGTCTTTATGGATAATATTGTTCGTCTTCACGGTATACCTGAATCCATTATCAGCGATCGTGATGTGGTCTTCACTAACTATTTTTGGAAGGAACTTTTTCGTTTGTGTGGTACCAAACTTGCTTTTTCTTCCTCCTATCACCCTCAGTCGGATGGTCAAACAGAGGTTGTTAATCGTACCATTGAGATGTATTTACGATGCTTTGTTGGGCATTATCCGAGGAGTTGGGTTAGCTGGATTTCTTGGGCTGAATACTGCTATAATACTTCTTTCCATTCAACTTTACAGCACACACCTTTTCGGGTTGTGTATGGTCAGCATCCACCTCGTTTACTTTCTTGAGAGGCTGGCTCATCACGAGTGCATGCTATGGATCAAACCTTGGCTGATCAAGACATGGTTCTTGCACAAATTAGAAACAATTTGCAGAAAGCTCAAACTCGAATGAAGGAATTCTATGACCACGGTCATCGAGATGTTAAGTTTCAAGTGGGAGACCTTGTTCAGCTTTGATTACAGCCTTACCGACAACAATCAGTTGCTGGTCAATCTTGACACAAGCTAGCTCCCAAGTTTTATGGGCCCTTTCCTGTCCTTCAGCGTATCAGATCAGTTGCTTACAAGCTTCAACTGCCGGATACCTCCAAGCTTCACAATGTTTTCCACGTCTCTCTTCTTAAGCCTCACAAGGGTGCTCCACCAGCAATTACACCATCGCTACCTCCTATTGACGATGATGGCAGGGTCATTCCCACTTTAGCTATTGTTCTTAAAGCTCGTCTAAATCGTGGCTCGTGGGAACTTTTAGTTCATTGGATAGGGATTGATGTAGCTGATGCAACTTGGGAGGATCTTGCCCATTTTCGTCATGCCTACCCAGCCTTTGAGCTTGAGGACAAGCTCTTTCTCCAGAGAGAGGCTGATGTTACGGATGCATTCATAGGTCGCGTATATAATAGGCATAGAATTAAAGGCTTAGCCTTCTATTTTAATTATTTATTGTTATTTTGGATTATTCTAGAATTGTTGGAGGTTATCTCCAACAATTGGTAAGTGTTTGATTTTCGTTATTTGGGACCTAAATTATAGGTTTCCTATTTGGGACCTAAGTTATAGGTCTCCTAGTTGTAATAGAACAAGTCTTATTTAAAGGACCAAGAATGAATAAAGAAGGGAAGCAGAATTTTATCGGTAATTCGAGATTGGAGCTCTCTCTCTTTCAACAAGGTCCAAGGTATCAGCCTCCCTTTGACGAGCTGAACAAAAATTCCAAAATAGGGCGACCTAAGAATCGTGGCAAACAGAAGAAGCAACTTTTAGTGCTGGATTTTCCAGTTAGTCGCCCGGTAACAATATCCTGGGCTAGCAGATATAACAAAAATCTTTATTGCAAACTCATGTACTACTTTTGATTCCTTAAATTTAATAGGCACTATCTTAGAGAAAGTGTTTATTTTAGGTGGTAAGACTATTGACATCTCTGCTTCGACAAGTCAATTAGAATCTTCAAGTCTACATGTAGAAGATGCTCAAATACTTGATGATATGGAGAGTTTGGCAATGGAAGACAATCATGACATAGAGAGTTTAACAATAGGAGATGATCAAAGCATTAAAAATGAAGAAAAATAGAACGAATTGGATTCTTTAGCAAACCGTAAAGTTGAAACAATTTAACAAAAAGTTCAAACACTTAACAATAAGCTAAAACAACAACGCAATAGACTAAAAGAATAGAACAAGAAGCTAAAATAACAAAACAAGGAGCTAAAAAGATTAGCTAGCAATTACTTGAGCTTATTGGTTCAAAACTTAATGATATCCTTACTGTCGTTGATGAAGATTATGTTACAAAGGGCGATGAAGAACTAAATTTCAATGAAGATGTGAAATTAACGCAACATATGAATAAAGGAGAAGCTGTGAGAATTCCAACCATCCCCATCTTAAAGAGGAGATAGAAGATGTTCTTGATGAACAAATTATAATCCAAAGAGATGGAAGATATCGACAATTTCTTGTCAAGTGGCAAGGAAGACAAATTTTTTACAACACTTGGATTTTAGAATTTGAATTCAAAAGGTAAATCCAGACTTATATGATCAGTATTTATCACATTTTTTGTCCATGATGACTTCAAACAAGCTTGGGAGAATTGATGCAAAAGAGTTTAAAATCTATAGAAGAACTAAAAGATGAAAAATTAGTTACTCACAAACTTTAATTTGGTGGGATCAAGGTTGGGAATTGAGTTGACATCAAAAATAAAAGCTGAAATTTAGATGATATGAAGACTATTTATTAGATAAGACTAATAAAATTTTTATTATAATAGAATTTAAATTTATTAGGAACCATTTCCTACTAGAATAAGGGTTCTAAGATCTTTATAAATATGCGTACCCTTCAATAAGAAGATATCTTGAAATTTTTCTACAAAATTAAGTTTTCAATTAGAAGCTGTGATGTTTTCTTCTAATAGTGATTCTTAGACCGTATGAGTGATTCTTAATTTACTACCCACCCTTGTTTGTGTTCTTCACTAAATTCCAGCAACCAAAATACTAAATTCTAGCAAACATAACCTAAAACTCCAACCATAATAAACCCTAAAAACTTCCGGCAAACAAACCCTAAAAAAATCCAGTTATCCCAAATCTAAAATTTTAGCATTGCAAGCTGAAATTCAAACCTAAAACTTGATATTCCAGTAGTCTATTACTAATTTTGTGAATTTTAGCTACTGGTCAATACTACTCCTATTTGTCCTACATCAAGAATTGATATAAAAAAAAAATAACAACCAAAAACAAAAGTTAAAGCTCTTCATATATCAGCCACATTTGTTATACCACACTTGTTAGGAGAGAGATGCCATTTCAGGTAGACCATACAAGTTGACCTTATGTGGACTGAATGGACATAAAGGCCCTATGACTAAGCATTCAAATATGCAAGAAAGGAAAAAAATTGCTGCTATATTGAGTTAACGTACAACTAAAGAATATGGAAACATACTATGGATATCAAATGGATATGTAGAAATTGTACTCATTGTAGTCAATCAATTTTTATCTTGTTTGAGCAGTGATGCTTAAAGAGTATGTAGCCACGTAGTAAGTATGTGAACCCACCCACACAGACCTGTAATATCAGATAACATTGTACAAAATATATGTGCTTGTGTGTATGTAGATATAACTTCTTTATGACAAACCATACACCAGCAAACTCCAATATCAAACAAAAGCAACTACTTTTTACCTGTCTGTTCTCCGCGGGTATTGCAGCTTTCTCAATCCAAGAGATTGCTAAGTCAACCTTTTTCAAAGCAGTAGCAAGAAGTGCCAAAGCATAGGTTTCAACAATTGCCATATACTGATCAATTTCCAAAATATACCTCTTATTGCTTTCTTTCTGGACATTTAATTCGGGTTCTGCACCAACATAGTACTTTCCATCCACATATCTACACTTGTTGAGGAACTCCTCAATAAACTCTTGTGCACCTATCAATGAACCTTCTGATATTTGAATACATACCCTAAAAGAAAAAAATGCATGATCTGTCACATATCGTACAGTAAACATAAGACCACCAACACAAGTTAATTGAAGCTTTGCAACCTCGAACATTTGTATAAGAAATAAAATTTTCAGATATAATTGAGACCTCCTCTAGTCTGTGTTTATTATTGACCCCTTGGTTTCAATTTACTGCTAGTAGGCCTTGTGGTTTTAGAGGATTTTAATCAACCCTTTCTATAATCTGAGATGCTAAGTTACCATTTAATTAAAGAAAGAGGTGGCTAACATTTTATTTCTTTCAAGTATAATGTCATCTTTGTTTAGTAAACCAAGATCATGTGATCTGATTTAACCCAATCATAAAGAAGAATAATATTCTTGATAAGAACCCAAGACATAAAGGATAGGTGATTAATCAATACGTAAAGTTGGTAGAGAAGCTGATAAGAAAATTATCTATCTATTGATGGTGGGTAGTGGTATGCTGGGCAATAACTGCTTCCATTGGAATCAACAACTGAGTATTCAGACAACTGAAGTATGGAGGAAAGTAATCTCAAACAGGAGTCAGTTGAAAAGATTCTTGTTTTCAACCGTGGATCTCAAAGCATTGGTGGCATATGAAAAGAAAACAAATTGTATCATACCTGCCTCCACCAAAATTGGGCACTGACAATTGAGTATTGAAACAACCGATGGAGTATGAAGGAATATACCCTAGAAGTAATCGAGTTAAAGTATCCTATATTTTTCTAATTCATCTTTGTATTACTCTGCAAAGCATAGGTTGCAGATGAAAAAGAGAAACTCTAAAAGGATGAGACACAACTTTAAATTTCCTCAACAACAGAATTAACATCTATATAAGCAGAAGTGTTTGATACAGAGAAGACACCACCAAAGGGCCTTAGATACTAAACTAAAACTGATAGACTTGCTATAAAACTATTCCAGACTACAAAGGCATTATGAATCTATGAACACATACAACAATTGGCATTAATCTACAAGTGGGACGTGCCACTTGCTGGAGAAGAGAACATAAGTATTTACAAGGAACACAAGCATGTAATATGGTTCTGTTTAGTTCATTTGTAAGTACATAAAATATTAAGCGAACAATCTTAGCATCAATATATACTTAGGTGCTTAAAATAATCATAAAGTAGAAATTTCAAATGATTAGATATAAAAGGAGCAATGCATACGCTGTATGGAAAACTTCAACAGGGATTTCTGCAGAAACAAAGTTTTCTTTAAGCTGATTCAAAATCTGTGGTCCCCTGCATAACGATAAGGTAGCTTTAGGTCTAAATAATTTACAAATGCACTTATATGCTTTTGTAGTGATTAGTAGCCCGTCAACCATATCAAGATTTCAGAGCAGACAACTCATGCATGAACAATTATAGACCAATCAAACAAACAAATTATATTTCTTTCTTAGATTCCTAAATTGCTTTTAAGTACATTCTCATATGATCTTTTATAGATCATATTTGGCAATAACCATTTCAGTGTGTTAGGATATGGTATGAGCATCTCCGATTAACATTAAACACTAAGTTTTGGAATTACTATAAGATTTGGAAAATAATAGATAAAACGTATGGAGTGGAACTAACTGATTTGATCAGTTGAAAAAAAGATTAGCCCCAAAAAATTTAGGTGAAGTGATTGAGCAACACAAATCTTCTCATGCAATTCATTTCCTCTGGACGAATGCACGATGAGCATTACTTCATTTACATTTTCTTTTCCATTCATTTCACGAGTTAATCAAATGTGCATGCTTATGGTCACCAAATGTAAATACTTACAAAAAGAACCACATAATTTCTAAGTGAAGAAGTTATAGTTCATTCAGCTTCATGCTTTAACTTTGGAGCACTAAAGTCGTATAGGCTAGGGATTAAAGTGTTTTACCTGCCAAGTTGACTTAATGACTGAACCAACACCATACCAGCTGATTCCATCATACCATAGAACTCTTCTAAATCCTCCAATGTTTCACCACCAAAATCTCTGCCGCAAATTTGCTTTATAACCAATGAAGCTAAAGATGTAGCTTCCTCGAGCATTGAGGAAACAAGGTAGCTAAATAAAGAAAACACAACCTTAGCAATTCGGGAAAAACGAAGAAACAAACGAATATATTGGCCAATTTGGTTAATAAATCTTCTTTAAAGGAAAGTCTGCACGAAACCCCACATATGAGTGCATTTTTGTTTGAAATCTTTAAGCGATTAGATGATGAGGAAAGACCTATTACTAGAGTTTGGATGTCAAACAAAATATTTACCTCTCTGAAAGCTCAATCTGTTCCCAGAGTGCAGAATTGTAGCGAGTCATCGACATCTTTCTCTTAAATGTAGACGAAACACAATATTCTCAATCTACCAAATAACTATAGTCAATAATGCGCCTCCGTTTACCAAAACGGTGTCCTTTCTAACGAACTTGAAGTCTCCAAACGGTGTATTGGTATGGTAAGTTGTGAATGGATTGACACGAGAAAAGAGAAGAAAAGGAAAAGCTTCTTTAGAATTAGAAGAGACGGTCTCGTTATACATATACTCTTCACAGTGTCACAAACAATGAGAGTAGAAAGCAGAGAGCTTTAGATCTGAAAATAACAGATACCCAGAAATCCTTAGCCTGTAAGACGATCGACGTTTTAGATACCGAAGAAATTTACTTCCCTTTTCGGGTTTGAGTTGTGACTGCGACTGCGCCGCTCCCTTCGCTGCCGCTGTCACGCCTCACCTTTCATGCCGCCTTTTGTTAATTTTTTTTTTAAATAAGGTATCTCAGTTTTGTCGGATTAATAATAAACTTATAAGACATCATCTTAAGAATTCTAGAGGAGATAAATCTGAAACTCTAAAGTTCTTCAAATTCTTACATAGCTTATATATTTCTGCGCATAAGGAGTCGTTACATACTGATTGATCAGCTGCTAATTAATTACTAACTCTGGTCAATATTAAGTTATCATCAACTCCAAATTTTCTAATAATTCTAATTCTCACATTGTCGTTGAAAGCAAGTATACTTAAGAAGTTAGAGAATCATTAATAGAAAAATTTTCCTTTTCTTTTTCTTTATGATGATTCGAATTTAAGACCTTCTATAAAAAAGAGCCTTAAATAAAGAGTTAAAATCAATTAAATCACTCCTTCGTCTCTTGATATCGGCCCTGTTTGGCAATCAGTTGATTGCATTTAGCTGTTAGCTGATCCTATCAGCTGTTAGCTGTTAGCTGATTCTATCAGCTGATTATATTAGCTGTTTGTTAGAGATGTTTAGTAAAATTAGCTGTTTAATATTAGCTGTGTATATGTAAAATGACTTATGAAAACTTGACTTTAAAAAAATTATAAGAATATGAGTATTATATATTTTAATGTTTCGATGAATATTCTTATAAAAATTTAAAATTTAAATATTTAATTTTACAAAATGCAAGTGAGTGCAGTCCACAGCCTACTATTTCCTTTCATAAGATAACTTATACATTTATATAAAGAAAGATATCCTTGATTCTGAGAAATAAGTTGTGGTTCAGCCGGATTCTGACGAGGCTGCACGTTGCCGTTTGGATCCATGGAGACAACTGTTGGACACGAGAATTCTG
>JANZXP010000194.1:21638605-21667982 GCA_027576715.1 Erythroxylum flavicans | reverse complement strand
GTTGGCGGGTCTGTGTAATGAAGCTCGTGGGCCATCGTTTAATTTGTGGAGGATTGATGAGAAGAATATGGAGTTTGGACAGATTGGTAGCATGCCTCTGGATTTGCTTTTGGGTTTGGTTGATAGCGAGGAGGGTGATAAATTTGCGAGCTTGAAGTGTGTGGGTATGGGGAAAATAATGGGTGTTCCTTAAAAACATACATCCTCTATTTTCATAATTCACATGATTCCAGGACAATAACTGAGGTTGAATTTTGATGTGCAGTGGCATAATTTGCTGAGTTCTAGGATGAAAGAAGCGGACTGGGCTAGAGAGAATCGTGTCCCAATGTTGGAGGAATACATAGAAACCTCCATTGTTTCATTTGCACTAGGACCTGTCATCCTCGTACCTTTGTTTTCTATCGGACCCGTGTTGTCTAAAGAAGTGGTTGCGTCTTTAGAGTACGATAACCTGTTCCGACACATTAGCTTAGTTGGTCGACTTCTCAATGACCTTGCCTCTGTTAAGGTAATCATAACACGACACACCATCGAACACCTCTTCCAAGTTTCTCTTACCTTTTTCTTTCTTCTGCTAACTGAAAAATGAACGATTTTTGCAGAGAGAAGGTGAACAGGGTAAGCTGAACAGTGTAATCCTAAGAATGCTTCAAAAGTCCATGACTGAAGAAGAAGCAGTGAGCGAAACTAAGAGACTAATAAAGAGTCATAGAGTAGAGTTGCTACGAATGGTGTTGGAAAAAAAAGACAATGAAGTCCCAAAAGCTTGCAAGGATTTCATATGGAAGAACGGTCACGTCCTTCACTACTTCTACAATGAGAAGGATGGGTATTCCTGTAACAGTGACAAGCTTAAATACAAGAAGTATGTTCTCTGGGATATTTCAAATTTATTAAGAGTTTGACCCGTGTAAAGACTAAATTACATGCATATAACAACGCGTATAAAATATGTCCTAATTTTCATCAAAAAATTTTTTAATTAAGCATATTTGTAAAATTTTAGACCTTTTATAAGTAAGTTATAAGTTTAAATCTCAAACTGATCAAACTCAAAAAGGTTAGGCGTCAATTTGAGCTTTTAGCTATGCAGAGGAGACTAGTAAAATTAATCGACCAACTAAAGGTTATTTTGATCAAATATATGAAAATAAAGGTATTTTTAAATTTCTTTTTATATAATATTATATTACTAAATTTTGTTTTTATTTTAATATTATATTACTAAATATAATGTTTGTACATACAGATGATTAGATCCAAGTTGTTGATGATCTTATCAACAAATACAATTAATTAATTAGAATTAGATGATGTTCTCTTAGTCTCCACTCTTTAGTCTATCCAGCTGCTGATTTTGTAAATTGTATCTTTTTTTTGTAAAATGATTTAGATAATCATTTGTGTACAACAAAATTTTATATAGTTAATGAATTTGGTTTTATCTATTCTCTCTTATAATAATTAATAAATTATTTAAGTAAATTAAAAATTTATAATTAATTGAATTGAAATTCTTAACTAATTATTAACTTAATGACTTTTCATACAAATTTCTAATTAATTTAATTAAATTTCATAGTTAATCATACCATTACATACATCTTAAGATTTTAATTTTAAAATGTATTTCTCAATAATGATATGCAAATGTATGTATTACCGTTCAATATAAACCTGATTTAATGACTTTTAACACAAATTGTATTAATATTTAGCTCCTTAGTCATTATACCTAAAATATTAATTAAAACATTAAGAAGTTAGTGATGTTACACTTTCATTTAATGACTTATAGTTTTATTCAAATGAAATATTAAGTGGTTTAAATAAAAAGATATAAATATTTTGTAATTTAATATTATATAAAATTAATAACTTTATTATATCATATTAAATATTGTTATAATTTAAAGTTGTGACATAATATATATATTAAAAAGAAAAAAAGGTGAAAATTTTATAAATTTTATGAAATATGATATGCTTATAACACACTAAGGACGATAAGGATTTAAAGTAAAGCTTATATCAAGGTTTCGAGTAAAGAATACTCTTAATAAACTTTTAATTAAAGTGACTTAAGAATGAATCCTCTAATATTAGAATTTAGAAAGGAGAAAAAAATTATGAATATAAATTTAGATTAATTAAAATATAATGATTTTTAAAAAAAGTAAAAGAACTATTTTCAAAGTAATAAAAATAAAAATTTATAAAAACATATCAAAAGTATTTATAAAATGTATTCTAGTTTTAATAAAATAATAGCTATTTCAATATAATATTCTATACGTATTTGTTTTTATAACTCAATTAATTATATATTCTTTTGGAATTGATACATTAAGATTAATAAAGTGATTAATTCATTTGAAGATTAATATAAATACATATATACATAATGTATATATTGTGTAAATATGAAAAATAAAATAAAAATTTTAAATGCGTTAGGATTAATCATGATATTAATTCATTTCTTTAATATGTGTAATAAAAATATAAAATTTTACAATGATTATTTTATAATAGATATAATATGAAAACACAATAATATTTATATAACTATACAAGTAAAAAAAATCAACAATAACTAAAAATACAACAATTACATAAATTAAGAGTTTTGTAAATAATTTATAAAAACATTAAAAGTTTGAAAATATTATATTATAAATTTAATAAATGTATTTTTAAAAAATATTATTAAAAATAAATATAATAATTTATTAAACACGTAAAAATAAATTTTGAAATAAATTCATTTCACTTAGATAATAAATTTTTTACATTTACATTATAATTAATCGTTATAATAAAATTATAAAATTAAAATTAAATTCTCTTATTTGTAGGGAATAATTATGACAATATTATCATTACTATATATTTTTAATAAATATATATTAGTTCTTATTTTATATAAATATTTTTGTATAATTTATAGATAATTTTATCTTATACTTTCCTGTAAATGGTTACGCTATAATTTATAATTTATGAATTTTAAAAAATATAACTACAATATTTTCAAATTCTCTTAAAATAAATATATAAAAATTTAAAAAATATATTAAACGATTGGATTTACTGGGGCTCGACGGATTACTAGTGGCCTGGGGGCTGCCCTTGGCCTGCTCGGGCCGAATCATTCCGGCCGCTTGGGCCATGGGCCAGGCCTACTCGAAATCTTTTTTGGCCAGGCTGGACCGAGCTGTGATTTACAAGCATTGTAGCAGACATGGTGAATATTCAAAACAATAACAAATTTCAGCAACTTCGATTCACCCAGGATAGTGATTGTCCGGGTGAAGGTAATTCCGCCTTTTATGGATTACCATTTGAATCAAGAACTAAGATTTGGGGGCTACATTGGTTATGTTATAGGAACAGTACATGAGCATGTGTCAAGTTGCACAGGTATACACATTATGGATATATGTGCCTGTAGTGAACTGGAGTAGATAAGTATTTTGATTCACTACTAATTCCATGCTTCAGACTTTGTGTCAGGGAAGATTAAGGAGACGAACTGTTGGCTTCAAACGGCGGAATAACTTCCAACAAATTGCAGTTGAGTATTCTCACAAATTTGATGACTTTCTGTTTCCTGTTATGATTACATGTAAAATTTTCAATGCCATGTCAACTTGTTTTATCAATAATTGATATATTCCTCACCCTATTTGTGGAGGATAATAATGCATCACTGAACATGGATAGTCAGCATGATATACTTGACATCTCTTCAGGACTCTTACATCTTACTGGCAATTCATTAGTTCCAGAGTCAATCCATGGAAACTACCTTGATGATGCCAAGGTTCTTCAGCAGCTGGACAAGAAATTCATCCCAACTGTGGCTGACAAGACACTTTCTGTTATAGATCAGGTGAATTAGCAGTGTTTTGCTTCTTGTTGACGTCGATTCACTTGCTCTTGTATCCTTTCTCAATAACAAGTTTCTTTCATCTAAAAGTGATTTACTTCATTACATCGGAAAATAAGGACCTCCTATGAAATCAGACATTATGATATTGAGAATTTTTAGTGGATCAATGTATTAAATTTACTTCACCATTGGAAATTTGTCCTAGTCAGAAGGAAGAAGTCCTTACTGGCTATACAGTACAGTTAAGTTGCAAAACCGTACACATCTGAATGACTTTATTTTTGTAGATGTAATCGATTCCATAGATATGAACATATGCACATACAAGATAAAAGATAGAGAAGTGTCCTTAAGTTAGTTTTGGCAGCACTACTGACTTCAGTATGGGGCTTATCCTACAGCATGATGCAGATGAAAGAATTCGATTAGAAGAACTTCGTCAAAAGGTAAACATGATTTTGTATATCGATCTTGTAGAATGATGTATGCTACAACTCAAAGGCTAATGAATTTTTAGGTACTATCAGGTCAAGAAAAGACGATTACCTATTTGGATGCTGAAGAAGAGCTGGTATACTTCTTTTATAAAACGTGTGAGGTTTTGTTGTGCACTGCTGTGAACTGGTTTTATTTAAGAGTTTGTTAACTTCAACAGATACTTCCTGAAATGGGTTATCAACTACTGCATAATTAAGCTGAACAAGAAAGAGGTTGGGGTTGGATTTGCAATACTGAATCTCAAAGTGCTGCAATCTTCACAAAGTAATCTCTTTCTCCATCAATCATTTCGCGCTTATCTGCACCAACATTAACATCTGCTTTCATACTGCGGAGTTGTTATAAACTCTTTCAGTAGTTTGAGATAAGACTGGAATGAACTGGAACAATGTGCATGTGTCCATGTACTGGGAGATACGTCAAATAGCTACCTTTTTTCTCTGTATCATCGTATGTGATTTGACCACTGTTTTGTCAATAAGTTATTATCTTTACTCTTGATATTAAACGCTGTCTGGTTCCTGTGCTTTCATGATTTTCCTTTGCAAGAATGAAAAATAGAAGAGCGTTCCACAAAATTGGAGAACCGATAAGCTACCATCACACCTAAAACCATTTCTTCTTGTCCTTATGATAGTTTTCGTCGTACTCCTATACTATGTTGTTAAATTTTGAATTTCATAAAGGCTGCTTTTTTTTCCCCCCTTTAGCAGGAATTGCATGGAGGAGCACATGATTCTACCAGTTCCACCATTGACAGTCCATTAAACTTAATGGTGGAATTGGTGGGATCATGGAGACGTCCTTTTCTAGATATATAGAGCAAATATGGACTCTGTGTAAGCATATCGGTGACATTCCTTATTTTCACAAGTACAAAGATCCTAGTGATTGAAGTCCTTTTTGTGGATACTTCAAAATGAACGATGAGATAAAAGTCCAACAAGCACAAACCAACCAAAAAGGTTACGAGATTTCCAACTCAGAATCGTAATGAAGCCATAGTAAATACTGATATGCCAGGCATGGTAAAGTAGTGGTACAGCTGAACAACAATTAGAGCAAGTTATCTCTTTTCTCATTTTCATTAGCTTAACAACCTTTATACTACAAAGCCCTTGAATACTCTGCAAATTTGTGAATTAAATTAGGATCACCAGATGAAATGAGCATCACCCTTGCATGCCGTAATTTTCTGCTTCTTCATATAGATTGTAACTTCCAGGCATCCCCATCTTTCCGGTAAGATGGTCATCTCCTGCATTGACTTTAGTAGTTATTTAGAGTTCACAGTTAAGGCCATTACGACTTACGAGTTGACTCAAAGGTAGCATAGTATTATAGGAAGTAGTTAAAGTTTATAATTTCATCTTGTAGGTACTTTAAAATAGGAATACCTACTTTTATGATGCAATTTATCCATTATATTAAACTATGCTTTTTACAAACAAGATCCTTTATGTTATGCATTCACCAATATATGCCAAGAATGCTTTGTAGGAGAGCATGCTAAAAACAATAAGACAAAGGCTCGGACAAAAAGCATTAGTACTGAAGTTGTTGCAGTGAAAATTGTAATAAGATGGTAATTACTCTTCAACTGGTACCTGTCGGTCATCCATTACTAGTGTATGAGAACAGTGCTACATTTCCAGGTTATATTATGGCTAAAGAAGGTAAATCAACAACTATCTACATACTTGGAGAAGATAACACACCCAAGAAATGTAGTTCAGAGCTTATCTCCGGGCTCCGAAAGCACAGATCTTCCGGCCTTGGAGGGTTCTGCTGGGAGCGAAATATTTCTGGTTTTGTTTTCTTCTCATTCAATGAATCAACTTCTGCCTCCACTTCGGACTCTGGATTGTTGGATGGCACAACCATTTGCTTCCTTTTTGATCGAGCACGCCTGTTTTGGAACCAATTATACACATTTGTTTCAGATATTTGTCCATGCTGACTAAGTTCAGATGTTATCTCTTTGATCTTTTGCTTGCTCGGAGTTCCATTTCCGTGATCAAAAATACGCTCCAAAATCTGAAGTTGTATGGGTGTTGGAGTCCACCTCTGTCTAGCGCTAATTTTGTGCCCAGCAGTAGCCATCAGTGGATCACAGTATAGGGTACCTAGTCGGCCTCCTGAAATTTAACACAATAATGGAGGGCCAATCTTATCAAGTTCAAACTAATTAACAGGACAAAGATGATGATGAGATTTACTGAAGGAAATCGACATTCAGCATCAGAATTTTTAAGTAGATCAAAGTATCTGTGTTCTGGCAAGTCAAAAGCAGCAATTTTTTTTTGGAAAAAATCAACTGGGGAAACTTTTGGTAAACATGGTCAGAAAAATTAGAATTACAACAAATCTGGAGTGATTGTACATGTATCAGAGGTCTCCTTTTGACAACAGAGGGAAAGACAAAAGAGTATGAACATGAGAACATAATAGGACCTGCAAGATCTTGCTGGGCAGAAAGGGTCTTATGCATCTCCACCAACTGTTCACATATTGTTGCGTAAATAGCAATTTGCTTCCTGAGAGTTTCCAGTTGATCATCTGTCATAACCTTAACGTATAACATTCCTCCATTGGCATTCCCATTCCCATTTTTTCCATTAACATTGACACCAGCATTTCGACTGTCTGTGTCATGTAGCTGTAGCTGTTGATGGTGGTCTTGGTTATTATCCCACTCCATCATGTTGTCTCAGTCATAACACAAGAGCCACTTCTCCCAGAAAAAGAAAGGAAAGCTTTAAGACGCAGGTAAAGTCATTAGCATTGCAGCTGTAGTGAGTGGGGAATTGAAACAGAAGAAGAAAGCAGAAAGAAACAGACAAACCTGTGAAGAAAAGTTTATTGTTGCATGGTCTTGGTGTGGGACAGTGTAGTGTAGCAGACAAAACTTTTTTGCCAATAGCTAATTTTGGTACCAAATCTTGCATCATCAATCCTTTTAGGTCCATCCATGGATGATGGGATTTCTAACCTTGAAATTCACCAACCATGAGATGACTCATACTTAGCTAGTAAATCACAACTTTTGACTAAACAATTATGGTTCAAAGAAAATACAAACAGTTAAAGTTTTAACCAACAATGAATGCCGTGAGGTCAACACTATCTAACTGGCATAAATAAAACGCCAACTCTCATTATTATTTGGTTGGAAGTAATTCTATCTGAGCTCCCTGAAAACTGCCAGATTCTATCCAAATCCCAGGAAGGAAGGTACATTTACTTCATGTCATTGCCAGCCTTGTGACTTTCTGCGTGTTTGTCTATATTGATTTTGTTACTACGTTACATGTAATATGTATAAATATATAAATAAAATAAAATAGTTACTGCACTTAAATTGCGTTCATTTGATCACTGGTATCCATGCATTGTAAAAGAGCTTGGTGCATCCAACGACAATGATCCATTCATTGTATGCTTTCTTGCTGTTCTCAACAAGTGTGCCAACTGAAATGGTCCGTCCGATTAGCCTGGAGTCTTCTGGTTTTGGCAACAAACAAACAATTACATGGCCGGCCATGTGCAGCTCTCCACGATGTGGCAAGGGGAATTTGGTTCCATCCATAAGGAACTTTGTGCTGTTACAAAATCCTTTATTTTCAGTCAACACTAAACTAATTACTAAACCAACTTCCTACACCACAGTTGGAGAATTGTTAAGAGTTTTACACAAGGATTTAAATTGTAAATTTACATATTGTATTAAGAATTTTAATAATTAAGAAATATGAATACAATTGTAGTACAGTCTACAATTTAAACTACTTATTATCTTTATATATTGTCCTGGAGCTAATGAAGTTCATTTCATTGTCGATTATACAAGTCTGTGGTCTTAAGGGCAAGTAATACTGAATATGGCCTGTAGAAGTGCATGCCAAAAATAAATCATTTTGAGTTGGAAGTATTATAGTAGAACTTAGAAGCTTACGAACCAATTAAGGCACTAATTGAGGCAGTTGGTGTAAAGATAAGGATAAAAAATATAGTAGAATATGGGACCAACCTCCCTACCTGCCACAAATAGTGTTTCTGGTGGGAGGTTGCACTCCAATCCAAGACAGTTTATTGGCCTAACGTACCTTTTACATATAGAGTGAAGAAATAAAAGCTTTCTTGGATTCTTTTTATCATAGTCGCTTCCTTTAAGGATCTTTGCTGGATCCTTACTTGACCGGGACAATGTAGCTTACATAACACGATTTAGCAATCTAACACTTAGCATGAACCTTATTAACTGTTTCGGATCGTTCGTGAAAAGAAAATAAACGAAGTAAATGCAGAATACTTAATTTCAATTTCATCAAAAGTTTGGAGGAGTTTTTCGAGGTCATAACGAGCTCGAATTCACCGAGACCTTTACGAGAACTTCTCACAGTCACATGGTTAACGTCTTTTTACAGTTTTCTCAAAGCGTAAGCTGTTTTAACAAGTTAGAGAATTCAAAAGCTTACGAATGATAGAAGCAACTGCAGGAGATCTTAACCTATTTATATAGCTTTCATATTGGACTTTCCCATCACAGGCCCGATATAGATCTGGTCCACATTGATCAGGACCTATTTCCCTCCTGAATTTCGACTCATTGACTTATATCATTCATTGAGCTACTTTATTATTTTTATCCGAATCAAATTATGTAATTTAATAGATAAGTTATTGAAAATCGATAAAACACAATTAATTATTGTCCAAATTTTTGAAAAAAGTCTAACATTCTTCCCTTTGGACAATAATTAATTGCGATATTGACTCAAGTTTAAAAACAATTTAAAAATTCGATTAAGTCATGCCACTGTATTGATACCAAGTTTAAAAATTAAAACATTTGATCAAAAGATAATGAAAGTCCAATATTCTTTCCCACAGGGCTATCGATACTGAAAGATATATCAAACACATTTATGATGTGTGACACATGTCTAATATAATCGCGCATATCTAATACCTTACTAACATGAATGGGAAAATAAAGTGTGGCAAACTAGAATGATATCTGTATGATATAATATGTATCATCTTTTATTTATAGGTTTCGATTTCTCTGTACCTTATACTAAACTACACCAGAGAAATCTTGTATTCTCTCACCGAATACTAAACAACATTAAAGAAAATCTTTATGTTCTCTAACTAAATGCCAAACTGCAATAAAGAACCTTTATGGGATTGAAGATTTATATCCCCCCTATGCCATGTTAAAACTCATGGATATCCTATTAAATTGTATGTGTCTCAATGACATAGGCTTGGTCAATCTGTATATATGCTCAGTGACCTTTAAAATGTTTCACATGTATTATGATGTTACACAATAATAGGTATTACGAAGGATAAAAGGATGATCATCTTTATTAATGAACCACCATATTGTCATAGTACATCAAAATGTATAATCTTACAAGGAGGAAACACAACGTTCCCTAACTAATAGTGTCGAAGGACTTCAAAACACTCATACTGTATACTTATCTTTCAAACACAAGTGGGCAAAGTCCTTTAGTTAAAGGATTGGCTAACATCTCATAAGTCTTGATATGCTTCACTTCAACGTCACCTTTCTGAATCAACTCCTTAACGGTCAAGTATTTGATCTCCAAATGCTTAAACCCTGTGATATTCTTATTATTTTCACTAAACAACATAACAACAAGATTATCACAGTACAACCGAATGAGTCTAGCCATTAAATCTACTATAGACAACTAAGAAATCAAGTTTTTGAGCCAAACCATTTGTGAAGCAGCCCCATAGCATGCATGGTTGAGGAAGTTACCAGTGTTTGCTTGACACTTTTCCACGAAACTGCACCATCTGCTAAAATAAAAATGTAAGCTAAAGTAGACTTTTGATCATCTAGACACATAGCAAAATCAGAATCCATATACCCACGAGGCTTAGATCATTGACCCTTCTTTATGTCAACATATAATCTTTGGTACCTTTAAGGTATCTCAACACTCACTTAATTGTATTTTAGTGGTCTATACCTGAGTTAGCCAGACCCAACAGTCCAACAACAAATGCAATGTCTGACCTAGTGTACACCTAGGAATACATCAAGCTACCAACTGTACTAGAGTACGAATCATTGCTCATAGCCTCTCTCTCAAGTTCATTCTTTGGATACTGTGCTAAAAAAATCTCTCACCATGAGAGATAGGTGCTACAATAGATTTACAGTCAGCCATATTAAACCTTTGTAACACTCACTCAATGTATGCACTTTATGAAAGGCTTAATGAGTGTTGAGATCTGTCCCAGTGAATCTGTATATATAGGACAAAAGATGCTTCACCAATGTCCTTCATGTCAAAATGCTTGGCCAAAGTTGCTTAACTTCATGCAACATGGTCAAGTCATTTGACACAAACAATATATCATCTACATACAACAGTAGGAAGATGACTTTACTCCCCCTAATCTTGTAGTACAAGCATCTTTTAACTTTGTTTTCTACAAAGCCAAAAGAGGTTAGAATCTCATCAAACTTCAGGTACCACTGTCTGGAAGCTTGTTTCAGACTGTATATTGATTTGGTCAATTTGTAAACTTTGTTAGTTGCTCCTTGATCTTAAAATCCTTCGGGTTGCTTTATATAGACCACTTCATAAAGGTTACCATTCAGAAAAGCAGATTTTTCATTTGATGTAGCTTCATGTCATATACTATTTCCATAATCACTCTGAATGCATCCTTCGAGGATAAGGGAGAGAAGGTAATATTAAAGTCAACCCCTTCTCTTTGAGTGTACCCTCTGGCAACAATATAGCCTTAAATTACTCAACTTTACCCTGAGTGTTCTTGGTCTTAAATAGTCACTTGCAATTAACGGATCTTCAATGTTGAGGAAAATCAACAACTCTCATACCTTGTTGTGCTACATAGATCGTATCTCATCCTTCCTTTCTTTCCACCACAAGACTGCATGGGTTCCAGAAACAACTTCTGTAAAAGTAACCGGATTCACAATATGTCCTATACCAGAGTATTGTTCACCTAAATAGACTATGAAATAAGGTGAAATAGCAGGGCATATCTCTCTAGTGGATCTATGCAATTACATTGGTTCTTATACCCTAGCAACCTCTGCTTATACAGGTATAGGTTGTTGTTCCTACACAGGGATGATATTCAGACTTTGATCTACTTGAATTGATTGTATGAGCGATAGATACGAAATAATTGTAGTATCCATTCTGCTATCACCCGAAGGGTGAGAGGGCCTACCCTCATCATGTACATTTTATTCTAGAAACTTAGCCTTTTGTGATTCCATTATTTTGACTCCTCATTCTCTATAGTAAAATCTGTAGCATTTAAAGTAGTCGAGATAACCTACTAGATAACAACTAGTAAAACAAGGTTGCATCTTAATTTCTTTCATAAGGATTATATAACAGTACCTTCGTAGGGCAGCCCTATACATGAATATGTGAAAGGCTTAGTTTCTTACCAACCCAAAGTTCACAAGGACTCTTAGGCACTGACTTGCTTGGGAATCTATTTAATATATGCAATGTTGTCTTAATGGCCTCACCCCAAATGTAATCGGGTAGGTTAGTCCTGCCCTGCATTGACCTCATCATATCCTTTAGGGTATGATTACGCCTTTCGGCCACAATATTTTGCTTAAGACTACCCTACATAGTGAATTGAGACACTATTCCAATTGATTTTATATACCTGACAAACAGACCTTTTTCTTGTCCTGCAACACCAAGTCTGCCATAGTACTCTCCTCTCCAATTAGACCTGACAATCTTGATTAATTTTTCCAATTAGTTCTCAACCTCAGTCTTGAAGATCTTGAATTTATTAACTTCAGGCTTTTCCTTAAGTAAGAATATGCAATCGTAATGGGAATAATCATCTATAAATGTCAAAAATATCTAGAATTGCATAATATAGATGTATAGGGTCCACTTATGTCTGTATGTATAATTAAGGTTTAACAAGCCAGAAGCATGAGTTTACCTCTTTTTCTTTATCTTGGTCAAATTACCTCTGTAATAGTCAATGCAGGTTTCCAGATCACCAAAATCTAAAGTTAGGAAAATGTTTTCCTTTATCAATCTCTCAACCCTTTCTCTGAAAATGTGGCCCAAGCGTCTATGCCACAATATGTATGACGTTTCCTTTATCAGAGGTCTTTTACGAGTCACAGGTTCATCAATATAAGAAGAAGCATAAATTTCATTAGGGGTAAGGCACATTCTATATAAATCGTAAGATAAGAAGGCGGCTTCGATATTTTTTGCATTGATAGATATATTTACAACTGAAGTATCATTTATAAAACAATAACCCTCTTTATCCAAAACTGACACAAATCAAATTTCGTGTAAAAGATAGTATATAAAATGTGTCTCTTAAAACAAGTACAAGCCTCGTATCGAGATTCAAACCTACATCCCCTACATACAAAACATCTACTTTTACATTATTGTAGAGCATCAACTTCTCCTCTCCTTTAGTCAGCCTTCTCGTGCATTTGACCCTACATTGTGGAAGCAACATGATTAGATGATCCATTATCTAGCCACCAAGAACTTGATGTGGCAATAGCTAAATTGGATTCATGAATCATATAGGCCAAAGAGTTTTCTGATAGCTCCTGTTTGAATTTCCAGACTTTGTACTTCTAGCAGTTAGATTTCCTATATCCTTTCTTCTTACAGAAGAAGCATCTCATATTCTTTAAGTCTTGTGGACCCTTTGCAATGCTAGATTGACCAATCTTAATATGTGGAGAAGGTTTGGATTTCTTACCCTTAAACTTTTAGGGCTTAGCCTTCCTCTTGCCTTTGGCTGCATACAAAACTATATAAGGAGTGCTCTTCAGCTTCTCCTTTGCTACAACACATGGAAAATCAAGGCATTGATATCCCAAGCCTCATCCCGGGAAATGTATGAAGTGACCAGCATTTCAAACTCTTACGGGAGAGTATTAAGTGCATGGTGCACTATCAATGTATCAGTAATGAGAATATCCAATGTCTTCAGCTTACTCTAAAGGTAGACTATCCTTATAATGTATTCATTTACACCTCCTTCTCCAATATACCTCATGAAGAATAGATCCTTAATCAAAGTGCTTAACTTAGCATTAGACGAAACCTTGTATTTTTGAGAAACATTGTCTATAAATTCCTTCGCTATGGTAGTGTCCAACAATCCACTCAATAAATGATCTGGTAATAATCTCTTAATGGTCAAATAACACATCATATTTGACCGCTCCCAGATTGCAAAGGTCACCTTATCAGCTTTTGAGTTGATGTCTATAGGTTGAGAGGGTCTCTCTGTTAGCATAACTATGTTGATGTCTGCCATCTCCAAGGTAAACTCGATATCTTTTTTACACTTCTTAAAATTGAAACTGGTCAAGGTTTTAATAGTGACAGTATTGTTGTTAACAGAAAATGTGACCATAAAAAATAATGAAAAAATTAACATAAATGTAGGATGACAGCGATATTCAAAGCGTTAAAACAGTTTCTATATCGAGAATTAGATCACACATATTATGAAACACCTTTGGGCTGAATGCATAATATATGCCATTAGACCTTCACATAAAAGCGATCAAAGTACAAACCGTCAACTCTCATGACACTACTACCTTTGGTCAAATAGATCATTTAAGCAATGACTTTTCTCCATCTAATGCCTTTATGCACATCTCAAAATCCTATGTAAGGTCAACACCTTTTAGCAGACTAACTAATATAAGACCAGAGGCATCCCCCAATATGCAAGCAGAATAATTCAACATACTGACTTGAAAGATCAATTTAGTGACTACATTCTCATTAGAATCCGAAAGGTCCACAAACACAAGGGATACATCTTTATGTTATCCTCACACTCTATATGGGCATCCAGTATATGAAAATGTAGCATCAATAAATGCAAAAAATCAAATGTGTGGTCCAATTATCATATACTCGTGTTGAAGACATTCTTTAAAAACTTTATTTGAGACTTCGGTAGTAAAAATTCTTATTAGAGTGATTATCGTGCATCACCAAACATCGAGCTAACCATCCAAGACACAAGAACCTCATGTATCTCACTCATGGCAAGTTTGTTGCACAAAAATTCATTCTAAAATGGCTTTATAATGTCTAAATTCCTTTTCTAGAGTCAAACTACCAACGTAATTAATTCAAAAAAATAAAAAAAAGTCACTTAAAAAATTCCTCCGACCTGAAAATTGACCCAAAAGGACTCGGGGCAACCTTATAGGAATTCTGAAAATTTTCTTTTTCTCTTTTAGTGTTGACATCAGCATTACTAGCAGCTACTGTAATGCTGATGTCAACATGTTACTATGCATTGACGTTAGGGTGCACGTAGGCCTGTGGCACGTGAGCTACACACGTGCACACCCAACATGCCTCCAGATGTGTCAAGCGAGTGTGTTGTACTTGCCCCTCGCACACTGAAGCGCTGCGACATCGTTGGCGTGTGTGGCTTATGCGCCCACATGCGCAAATGCATTGATCCTATATGGCGCGTGTATCACATGCGTCAGCCAAGCATTCACACCCGCACTTGCTATGTATAGGGACAGCTGGATGGCCCGTGCATTACACGTACTAGTCCCATCGCCATCGGTTGAAAAACATGTCCGTTATGGTATGTGTAGCACACTCGTTATTTGTCTACCTTGCCATGCGTTGCCCATCTGGCAGGAGCATGCAATGTGCTCGCCGACCAAACCTTCTCAATGGAGGTACTATTCACAAGTTAGGTGCATGTACCACACACACTTGATGTTCACCGTCACTGCCGAATGTGAAGGCGATTTTCGGGGAGTTTCAAGCATATTTTTTGCTCTCCATAACTCGTTTTTGACTCGTTTCTCAATGCTACAAACGTGTAGCTCACTTTCACGCATGCATACATGTGAAAAAAATCGAAAAACATATCAAAAGACCTTCAATACCCTTATGGATAAAAACAAAAAAACTTCGTTTTTAGCTACCCAATCATGTAACCGCTTTGGTATCCCGTGTAACATGTAGCATGAACCTTATTACGTGTCCCAAATCATTCGTGAAAGGAAAATAAACGAAGTTAATACGGAATACCTGATTTCAGTTCCATCATAAGTTCGAAGGACCTTTCCAAGGCTGTAACGAGCTCGAATTTACTAGGACCTTCACGAGAACTTCTCCTTGACACGTTGTTAATGCCTTTTTACAATTTTCTCAAAACATTAGCTCTCTTAATGAGTTAGAGAATCTGGAAGCTTACGAATGATATGAGCAATTGCAGGAGATCTTAACCTATTTATATAGCTTCCATATCGACTTTCTCTATTACAAACTCGATATGGATCCGGTCCATATTGATAGGAATTTGTTTTCCTCCTACTTATTTATTGAGTCACTTTGTTATCTTTATCCGGATCAAATTTCGTTGCTTAACCGATAAGTTATTAAAGCTCTATAAAATACAACTAATTGTTTTCGAAATTTATGAAAAATGTCTTAACAAGCAAAACCCAAGTATACTTTTAGATGTTGATTTTGTGGTTAAGAAATGAATTTGACCTTTTGTTCTTTTCAAGACATTCTAAAACCTTTGTGGGAGTATTGACAGTCCTTTACATATTTTGTTCCACCACTTTTAGCTCTGCCGAATTGTCTGAAAATAAACATTGTTATACTCTTCATTTCATCCACACAATGATTAAAACGTCTACTCTTAAACTGTTGGGGTGATCCCATTTCTCTTTTTCGTTCTATTTTCCTTTTGGAAGAGAAAGATGGAAGCTAATTAGCAACTAATTCCGTCGAGATTTGTGCTGATTTTTTTCCATTGAAACAAATGAAATGGTCAAAGTAGCGAGTCTAACCGAGACAAGTACATGAATTCCATGTGAGAAGCAGCTCTCAAGCCACGATAAAGCACCAAGCCCGTACCATGATTTTCCAACATAACAACACACTTGAACCAAACAAAGACTCCACAGACAAAAAAGGCGTGGCTCCAAGATGATTTTGATGCCACAACCCAAAGAGCAACTACAAAAAGCCCACATGGAACCATGAATGCTTGAAAAAATTTGTTCAAGAGTACAATCTCTCCAGGCCATATAAAAGAGCGTGCAGATTTTGGTCAGCAATCGGAGAAACAGGCCTGTAGGTCATCTGCTATATATGGCAACCGGATCTCGTCATAACAAAATTGCAGTAAATGATTCAGAACTTATAGTAACATTGATCTTTGGTATTTCGTCCCTTTTTGTGAACTAAAAGTTTCACAAATTTTCTCAATGAAGACAAGATCCTCAAAAATTTACCCATTAATACAGACGATCAACTCATCTACAGATGACGGGATAAGAATGTTCTTCTATATCAAACAACCACAAACAAGTCATATTTACCGACTCCACACTTACCTAAACCACGCAAATATGATTGCCCATGCAAATGACTTATATATGTTACCTCTGTCTGTACCATGTTGTATCACAGTCTTCACTCTCTCCTGATATTTATCCAATATCATTGGAGCATTTCCTTTACAGTTTCCTCGATAATATCTCCCATGATCAGGCATGCTATCTCTTTCCCATAAGCATTAGCCTCATCGTCCATCAAAGTGGACCATGGAGAGGATTCTAAATTCCTAGCCTCCAAACTGTCAAGTGAGTAGTAAGACTTGTCGTTTGAAGGGTATATGTACTCACATATGATCTCCCATGTACGATCAAGCAACTTCTTTCCACGTAAAGGTGGCAGCATGGACATACCTATAATCTTCCTTCTAAATCTAGACATGGTTATAGGAGGTCCAAGTACAGTTGGCAGTGTTTCATTCAACAAATCGAATAGCATTTTGTGGTCTACTTTTTCACTTCTGTCCAACATAAATTCCCTGTCCTTAGCCTGTTTCCTATATGATTCTTTCACTTCTTCAAACACTGAGTTGCTAATAGGCTTTCCAGATGGGTCCCATTTGGATAAACATTGATCGTATGACCCATCATATAAACCAGAAGTGACGAATAAATCTCTTATGTAAGCTTCTGCTTTGTTATCCAAATCAACCATCAATTCCACAGGCTCATGTGTTGTTGTTGCGTCCTCAAGTCCATCTGATTCAAGTTGATTTAGTTGCCTCCGCAGCTCTTCAAAAACAATAAACAGAAAAACTATTAGCAGTTTGTGATAGATATACTGAGTTGTACACAGTTATGTCAGCAGGATCAGAAAAACTTCATTTTATCAGTTGGTGTAGGCATTTGCTAGCAGCAGACGACCACCAGTATGGTAGGGACAAATCCTCAAAAAGAGCTTACTAAACCATCCTCTCTTAAGAGTCTTGAAACATAAAGCCACTAGGAGATATTGGACCAAAGAGACATCCAATGGAAACAATTCAAATTGTACATGGAATCATTAAGCAAATTCAAGCATAATGCATAGAATTTGGAAATAGAAACTCTGTACTGAAGCAACAAAGATATGTTTCTAACCATTTAGATTACAACTGATCTCCCTGAAAACCTGAGGCAAAGAACCATCTTCTCTAAGATCAGGTGTTGATGCTGGGCTGATGTCATCTGCTGGTCTCCAAAACTCTTCTTGAGGACTGTTGCACACCGATGCAGGACTTGGAGGTACCTCAGTTGAGTTCTCCTAAGATGCAAGACAAATAAACAGAGGGATTTACTAATGAAAATCTGTATGTTGATGATTAATATTTTTAAAAAGAATTTAGTAGTACCATAATGGCCCTGTGCCCCAAGTTCCTAGTAACTGTCGGTCCACTCATGATATCTTTCACGATATCCTGCTCACAACCATGGGACTCTACTATTGATCCCATTTTCTTGCCAAATAGCCTACCCCTGAGACTGAGGTTGTATTTGAAAGTTGAGACTTTTTCTTTGATATTGAATTTTTCCTTCTTCAAGTTTTTCACATCAAGAGTCACATTGTCAAGGGACTCATGCTTCCTCCGGATGTGGGCACCAGTTAGAACGTGGCGATCCTCGAGAAGAAGCTTCCCAAATGATGTTCCTGACACAGGGGCCGACAAAGACCTTATCAAGTTTCTAGGGGACAAGTCTCTATGAAGCAATGAATCACCATCTTCATGCCTAAAAGATCTGGTTTGAATTTCCTGTTCATCTTCCTTAATTTCCCAGTAAGCCTTTTCATTTTGATTTTTCGAGACGTCTCCAACTTGTTTTAGCCTATGCAACTCATTATCTACAGGAAACGATCTGGAACTGCTACTGATGATCACTGGAGCATCAAGATGTGCTTCTCTCTTCAGAACATTCCTTAATCTTTCTGACAAGAATCTTCTTGTATCCCTGTTTATGAACTCTGGAGAATTGCATGCATTGAACTGAATTTCACTTCTACATGATCGTGTTGATTCTGAGCGAAGCAAATTCATTCCATGCTCATGGCTAGCACTTTCTCTGACTTGTTTTGCTATGTGTTGAGCAATTTGTTTTGGATCTGATGGTCTTTCTCTAAAAGGAGTCTCAATTCCACTTCCTCTGACTGCAGAACCTCTTTTAAGAGTTTTTCCCTGTAATTCCAATCTCAGCTGTTCTTTCACCTCCTCAAGGAACTCTTCCATACTAACTCTATCCTCCAAATCTCCAGAGGAATTAGTCCAGGGCTCTTCATAGTCATAAATTCTGTAAGGACCAGGTTTCAAGATCACTATTCTTGTGGGAGCTGAAGAGGAATCCAATCTCTGATCGTAATTCAAGGAGTGCATCCTTGAAGAAAAAAGTTCCTTCTGTTCAGACGGGAATAGTTTCCTTTTATGCTTATGATGTTGTAAGCCAAACTTTTCGAGTGAGTTTGCTTTTGTCTCAAAACCTTTGTGTTCTAAGGACTTCTGCTTAACTGGTTGGCCAGAATATGAACAATTTACAACTTTTGGCTTGTTGATATTCCGTTGAACGGGAAAATGGTCAGAAATGCTCCCAATTTCAACAAACTTGGAGCATTCCTTAAACCTGGAAGCTTGCCATGCTTCAAACTCTTTCTTAAACCTTTTGAGCTCCTCTTCTTGTGGATGTTCCCGAGGCCTTGGCTTTCCTAGCATCTGGCTGTCGTTCCATCTATCAGCACCTCTGGTTTCACCAGTGTATAGGTCAAAGTTCATCTTCCTGGAAGACTTGGACTTGGAAGGGAAATTTTTGGACAATACCACTTCATTCTTATCCTTTTTTGAGATATTGAATTTTGTCCTCTCACTCTTTTTATCAGGTGGCTTTACTACTGATTTTGTGTCCAGTGGCAACATGTCCACACCCATCAATCGAGCCACAATACTTGGTGCATTTTTTTTGGTGTTATGTTGTTTGGAAATTTCCTCATTGATCAACTTCTTCATTGAGAGTTCAATTGGATAGCAGTCCCTTTCAGAGCAGTCTTCTTCAACTTGAGAGGAATACTGAAAATTTTGCATCAAGACATATATAAGTGCATATAATAGAAAGATAAAGAGAAAATTGATACGAGAATATCAAGCATTATATAATTATAGTATGATGCTGTACAATTTAAGAACCTTTGTTAGAATCAAACATTTGTGACATTAAGAAGTAGAAAGATGCATGATAGTTGCCTCAGGATCAAAGAATTCAGCCATTTTAGAAAACTCAGATGATTTAAACCTCAAGATTGCCTATTAAGAAACAAACTCTGTTGCCAGGATTCTTAAATATTAGGCATGAAACTATGTCAACCTCACAAACCTAGAACATAGTCTAAAAGGATTAAAAGCAACGTCTGATAGAGACTACAAGTATTACCAGAGAATTTCCTGCATCTAAACACTGCTGAGAAGTTTCAATTTGTAGTTCCATGCTATTTCTTGGAGCTTCCAATCCTGCAGGGCATATAACCAACTGCATCAATCTTCAGTCAAACAAGGAAAGAACTAGCACACTATTGTACCATATGTAGTTATCACTAATAATGCCATAACTTCATAATTTTGGAGAGCGTAAATCTTCACCTAATATTGGACCATATTGCTTAACCTTTAAAACATGACATTCCACAGGAAGATTGGCCCTCAAAGACCATTGAACAATATTCAGAAGAACATATAATGAAAAAAATTTTTTTTTCTTGCAAATTATTGAGAGCCATCGAGTGTGATATTCATATTTGATTACAAGAAAAGTTGTTCGTTATATTCACAAGGGATAAAGAAACACCATATGAGATTCTCTGATCAACTCAAGTAGTAGATTGATGGCCATAACCAAGACAACTAATGGCATTAATTAATCTTTCAGGTTTATTTATCTATGCAATTACCCAACTCTTAAAGAACTATTGTAGTCATTATGATGTGAAAGTATCAGCCATTGCGTGCAATTAAGACCGAAAAGGTAGGCAGTGAACGGAAGTACATGTTTCAGTTGAATACAGTTTGAAAAACCAGATTGTGATTACCATCAACATGTCGCTTATGTGGAAGTATCTTTCTCGCCATGGTGCTTTGGTTAAGGTTAAAAAGCTGAAATAATCCTCCCATGCAGCAAGTTATCTACCAGAGTTCTGTCATTTGCTTGTATGCATCTGCCTTACCCCATTAAGAAGCTAATAAATTTTCACCTAGTTCATAGCTGCATCATCAAGAAAGAATAATGGAAACGAGCCGCGATTTGTTAACATGTATGAGAGAACCCAAATTCAACAAAATAAGCAATTAAAAAAAGCCTCTCTACGTTTTCCATGCTGGTATTTGTATTTCAGGCAGGCTGAACCAAAACTAAGAGAGAAGAAAAATCTCTTCGAGCATCAGAACAATAAAATTTAAGAAGATATAATGAATTGGGATAAATCCTGATCAAACATTAACATAGATGCATGATCTACTAAAGTCAGACAAAATTCATCTCGCATTTAATTTGAAGAGGTAGCTAAAAAATTTAAATATAAAAAAATTAAAATCAACAAAGAAGAAGAAGAAGAAACAGATGATAGCATACACTACTTGAAAAGATATTAACTTTCTCAAATTACGTTAAGAACTCACATACGAATATGGCAAACAATTGTGTTTATCACAGCTTTGACGACTTGAGTAGGAAAACGAAGAGATTTTCAGAAATTCCCTTCTTGGAAGTTTGAAGAAGGATGGAACTTGGAGGCTAACTGAGCATGAGGCAACTTAATGGCTCTGGATACAAAAGGTTTTGGATAATAATTCGACGCCTCAAAAGGCAATCGAAATAAGGGCATAAAATCTGAAACTTTCAATTCCTTCTCTTTTTCCCACCAAAATCTTCAACAATGTGACAAGAAAATGCACAATGATCAAAACGAGAGCTTAATTTCAAAACGTACCGTAGGTGAGAAATCACGTGTAGTAGTCAAAATGAACACACTGCTTGTCTGCGAGGCCTGAGAATCTCTGAACGAAAAGAAAAAAACATGAACTAAGCTAAGCTTAGCCACAAGTTTTTCAACTGAAAGTAGAAATGAAAGAAGCAGAGAGATACACAGTGAGAAAGAGAGGCAGAGGAACTGTTGAGAGAGAATTGGAAGAAAAAGCGGAAACTAAAAAGCTTGGTATTTGTACAACTTAGAGCCGAAAAGATGATAATGATGTAATAAAAATTTGATCTTTACAATGATGATACAGGGAAACACCATACGCTATTGGTACAGAACTGAGAGAGTCTCTGCTTGTTAGGAGCCACCAGAAACCGAATCCTCTATTTCCATCCGGCCATTCTTTTTTTCACTTTATTTTATTATTGTGCAATTATACTGAAGTTTCTTTTCTACTATTACATTACAGGGCACCGAAGTTTTACAGTGGAATCATTAGACAGATGATGCTGTAACCTGTGGCTTGGACTAGGTTGCCCTAATCTCCCAACTTATAGGTACGCTCTAAATTTACAGTAGTTCATTGTTTTAAAACCAATAATTCAGCATCTAGATTACATATATGTGTTAACTTGAGAAAAGGGTTTTCCCTTAATGGATCCAACTTTCCAAAAGCAAAAAAGTGTCAAGGAAAATTCACAGGCTTGAGTAGATTCAGAGAAAGAAACGAGGCAACTTCAGCGTGTCGCTGCAAGGGAATTGAGTTGTGAATATTAAAACCAAAGAAAGAGATGGTATAACCAACAGCTCATGGACAGCGGCTTATAGGCACGACCACTCCATTTGGCGCCACAATACACGGAGAATAACTGTGCAAGGAATGTGCTGTTTAGTTTCTTTACAATGCAGCACAATTGGGCTGGACACGTTGTTTCTGGGCAGAATGTGTGAGTCAGTCATGATTAACGTGAGGTTTGACCAACAGTACTCATGATATTATTATTAACAGAGTCAGAGAAAGAATTGTTTCCAAGGAACAAAAAATGATAATTCTTTGCCATTAGCTTATTGCGTATTCTTACAAGAAACACCCTGCATAATTGACTTGGAATATAGTATTCATCAACTATAACATGTTAACTAATTGAAGTAACACAAGGTGGAGAAAGTGGTTATGGACAAGCTATCCTCCTATCTCTGTAGCGTACTTAAAACATAAATGATACCTAAATCCTTTAGTATTTACGCAGGTATATTATAGATAAAAACCGAGTTGCTATTTTTCAAATGCACATGGATGGTGACACAAAGCCATCAATGAACCGTAGCTCAACGAAATCGTGGAATTTATGCTAATCTTATGGGGGGTGTGCAATTAGATGTTTTTATACACTAACCAGTTAAAGAAGTGGAATAATTGAAACGGAGCCTGCCCAGATGGAGACTATAGACGAAAATGTTAAAGCGTATGTGCTTGTAAAAGTTTCCAAGTTCCTGAAAGAATGTGACGTGATTCCCCATAACAAAAAGTGGAACAAGATGATGAAGAAAAAGGGGCTAATGGTCATGACATACTGGAGGGTGTGGGGGCTTATATGTAGTTGTAAAGTGATCCTTTCTATCCTAATGATGTTGAGAGCCGCTGGACATGTGCTTCAAACCGTATAAAATACGATAAGATTGCAAGTACATGTTTGTGTCACTAAAAAGAAGATGAGAGACAGAGCATTACAGGGCCTCCACTCCACGGTCTACTGGGGTGGGGCAACATTCCTCAACTCCACATGGCTTGATGGCCTGAGCTGTGATAGGTGAAGTTGCAGGTTTTTAGATTTTAGTCCTTCCTTAATTCTTCTTTAGGGAAGCTAGCTAACTAGCTAGGCCATCTCTTTGATTACTCCACGTTGCTTCCAGGGTACGTAGGCTTCGGCCTTATTATAAGATTCATCACTTGCGAATTGAATAATTTTAAGCCTTATTTAATACTCAGAAAAAAAAGGTAAAAATTGAAACTGTAGTCTTAATTTTTAAATTTTTGCTTATTTAATTATTAAAAATAAATAATGCAAGGAATAACAAAATTAAAATAATTTTTAATTTTTATTATTAAAAGGGTGTAGGTATAAACTGAAATTAAATATCAAGAATAGAAGAAAAATAATGAATAAGATATTATTAGAATACTCTCAGCCTTGATTAATTCAAAATATTATTATCAAAACAACATATTATAGTCTTTTTATATTTATTTCTTTATTAATTATTTTATTTTATTTTATTAATATTATATTAACTAAATAAACTTTTATAGTTTTTAAATTTATTTTTAATATAAGAATTATTTATAATTATTTAAAAATAATAATTTTATAAATTGTTGGAAGATAATTGTGGTTATTTATTTATAAAATACAAAAATATTTTAATTAATTATTTACAAAATTAATCGTATAATAACTAAATATGGCTAAAAATATTCTCCTTAGCATTCCTAATATTTGATAGTTAATACTTGCATAATTATTGATCTATTTAATCTCATTTTTAGTTATTACATATCAAACATGAATAATTAATAATTTTATTCTTATTTCAGTTCCAACTTCTCATTCTCATTCTATTTTTTAAAAAATTTGATTCCTTTATTATTAGTTACCAAACAATACCTCAATGTTATGCCCCAACCTACTAACGCAAAAAAGATAACGAGTTCAAGAGAAGTGTTACGGAACCCAAATAGTTACAGAACTATATCTAAATCCAGTCTAAGAAAAATTAACTACAATTTTAGGTACTTACCCAGTACCTAAATAAGTAATCAATACGAATCTTTCGATTTAAAATTTTTTTAGGTACAGACACATATTATTTGATGTAGACATGTGATTTTCGCTAGAAAATTGTGGTTGAATTTGATCCCACACACAACAAAATAATTATGAAATATTTTCTTTTAATTTTTGAAAACTAAGATCACTTAAAATTTTATAATATGATTAATGTATGAATACACTAAACACATGAATCATAAATTTGTACCTTATTGTGTAGCATAATATTTTTCTTGTTGTTTCCCTCTAATTGCTTTTGAAATTAATTTATCGTAATAATTGTAGTTGTACACATGTTCGACTTCTAATGACATCCACACAAATGTATTGAGAGAATTCTGTAAGTAGTATAGAAATAGTAAACAAGAGTATTATCTCTTTTAAAACCTAAGCTTATTTATAATAAGGTCCAAAACTTTTAATAATTTTATTTTATTTTAACTAAACTTTAATTAGAATTATAATTAATTCTAATAAGATATCAATTAGGCTCAAATAAGATCCAATATCTCATATTGGTCCTTATTTATTAAATATCTTATATTTAATCCTAATTCTCAAACTTTACAATCAAGGCTAACTTGATTAAAATACTATTTTCTCTCTTTAATCGTTTTATGTGTGTGACCTATTAGATTCATACATATATTGGCACTAAATATATATTATAACTCTAAAGTATATTTATAATTATATAAATTAAAAATAAATAATTTATTTTTTACTTTTTTAGTTAAATAATTTATATTCATATATCAATATTGACATTTAGCAATACATCATGACTACTAAAATATTAGAAATATCAAAGTAGTTTTGACTAAATTTTCTAAACATGATTTTTTTGTATAATTCAATCTTTTATCATACAATATTCTGATTGGACATAGAGTATAAAATTAATAGCTACTCTATTTGAATTCAATCATGTTAGTTATCTACCATTAGTGATTGATTCTATTAATAGCATTTGAAAAGGATTCTAAAAGTGTCATTCCACTGGTAAAGATTTCTTGAATCAATACTAATTAGGAACAACAAAACATTCTCCCTATTTACTTTAAGGTGATAAATTATGTATTGATCATTAAACTACTTTCACATACTTCATGCTATATCTAATGACTACTAATTAAGCTATCATTGACTAGAATACGTCATAAGTAGTGTCGAAACATAACAATCCATAGATGAGATACTTTGGAGATCTCTTGTTAGATGATTACTTATACAATTATCATAATAAGAATTTCTATCTACATATAAGTAATATTCCAAACGACCCTCATATAAGGGGACTTTATTAAACTGGTTCTCTAAGAAGCACCCATATTATTTTAAATATCTTTATACTTTAATCTATGAGATTAACTACTTTCTTTATAAAACAAAAACATAATACATACTAGTCTTTTTACACTCTACTAATATCCAGTCTTAATATAAATGATTAGAAACAATTTTAGGGATAATATATAAATGTAATGTGAAGCTTACGATTATGATATCATAATAATTTTATTTCCAATATACATTTATCCCACGAACTTTGTCATATATATATATATGTATTATATTTGAATATGAATAAAATAAAGAAACATCTAAATAATTATATCACTAAAACTACAATCAATTGTTTAACTGTAGGACATAAACCAATAATTTGATCCTTAATTCATATAACCACTTTAGTGCATAGATATGATTGATTAGTAATGAAATGATATAGAGAATCTAGTAAAACTTTTGACCATTCTCCCTCTTTTTCTAGAGTTTCCCTATCCTCGAATTGAGGAAATTAATGTAGCCATTATTACCAATATTAGTGCTTTCATTGACTATACCTCACAAACCAAATCAAGACATTTAGTATACCCTTTTCACTATTTTATCTAAGAATCTTAGGGCATTGTACATGCATTTTAATTAATTTCAAGATACCTTTTAAGAAAAAATGGATCAATGCAATGAAGCTTTAACAGCTATTGTGGCGGATCTTTATTCCAAAATCATTTCTCAACCACCTCCCTTTCAAGTATAACCAGTTTTTTGTCTACCTTTGACTAGAATATATCATAAGTAGCATCAAAATATAACAATTCATATATAAGATACTTTAGAGATCTCAAGTCAAAGGATCACCTATGCAATTATCACAATAAGAATTTCTATAAATATATAAGTGATGTTCTAGATGAAGTTCTCATATTAGAGGAGTTCAGTGAATATGTTCTCTAATAAGCACCCATACATTTATTTAAGTATCTATATACTTTAGTTTATGAGATTTACAATTTCTTTTATGAAACAAAACATAACATGTACCAGTCTTTTTTCACTCTATCAATTTCTTGTTTTAATATAATAATAATCAGGAACAATTTATAGATAATGTATAAATGCAATATGAATCTCATAATTTTAACATTTATCCTATGTACTTTATCATATATATCTAAATATGTATAAAATAAATAAACCTCTAAATAATTATATCACTAAATCTACAACTAACTAATTAGTTGTAGATCGTATATCAATAATTTGATCCTTAATTAATATAACCACCTGAGTGTGTAAATATGATTGATGAACAATGAAATAATATAGAATTTAGTAAAATTTCTGACCATTCTCCCTTTTTTTTTCTGAAATTCTCCTATTGTCGAAGTAGGAAAATTGATTTAGCTATTATTAACAATATTGGTGCTTTCATTGACTATGCCTACCAAACTAGATCAGGACATTTAGGATACCCTTTTTGCTATTTTATATGAGAAGCTTAGTGCATTTCAGATACATTTTGATTAATGTTAGGATACCTGAAAAAATGAATCAACGCCATGAATCTTTATTATGGTGGATCTTTAATCCAAAGTCGTTGCTCAAATGTCTTACTCTTAGTTACAACGGCTAAATTGATTTATTAGATGCTTCAAAAGGAATAATCAAACCTAGCACTAGTGCTTACTCTTCATTAGTTCTCTTAGTATACAAAAAGGATGGTTCTTGAAGGCTTTATATTGATTACATGACACTTATGGTTCTTGAAGGCTTTATATTGATTACATGACACTTAATGTAGTTATGATTCGTAACAACTTTCCTACACCTTTAATGGAGGAACTATTGGATGATTTATATAACACCATGGTATTTCAAAATTAATTTAAGATCTACGATATTACAAAATTAGAGTTATTAAAGAGGTTCACCATAAGGCTACATTCAACACAGTTGATGGGTATTTGGAGTTTCTTGGCTCCCTTCGATCTTACTAATGCACCCTCCATATTTCAAGCGACTATGAACATGCTAACCTTTTTCATCGGCTTGTGCTTTTTTTATTGATAAATTGGTTGTTAGTTCTTCATATTAAGAACATTTATCTTATCTTAAGTTGGTGTTAAAGTGCATAGCCACCCATCAATTTATGGCTAAATTTTATGTCAGTTTGTTTGGATATGTTATATCGACCTAAAGCATACACATGGGATCTTGTTAAAATTTAGTTCATTATTGACTGGGTTGATTATTATTTTACGTGATTTCCTTGACATTATAGGTTATTATAGAAGATTCGTTAAACAATGTGCTCCTTAGGTTAGTCCTCTAGCATATCTCCTAAAAACTAATACGTTTACATAGGATATGCAGAATATAACTTCATTACAGTTATTACCTTACCTAAATGTGATCTTCCCTTTTGTTGACTATCTAACCTTATTTTGAGATTTTGGATGATGTAGCGGATAAGATTACATTAGATAGTGTAGGAAAATCCCGGTGTGCCCATCACATGGACACGGTGTGGAAAACAAAAATTTTTGTCCCGGGACCTTCCCGAAGCCAAGGATCGTTGTGTATATATAACTAAACCAAACCATAACGACCTACGTAGCCCGTCTCTAACGGTATCCACGCAGAGGTCGGAAAACCTAACCGGGACCAAACCCTTTTGACCCGGGAATAGCTAGACTAGGGTAGAGAGTGCTAGCTCTTACCTTAGCCTTGGAGAGCTTGAAGATTGATGATGAAACCTTGGAGAGGATGAGATGGCCGTGAGTGATGGAGAGGAAGCAAGCTTGAAATCCAAATTTCCTATAACCTAACTTTTAGGTTTTGGCTTCTCCATGCATAACCGACGGCTTCTCTACTTCTAATACCTTTCCTCTTTGTTTTTAACACTTAAAAGGCAATTAAGAAGGCTTGGTTAAAGCTCATCCACGTGGATGATGCTTAAACCATTAGAAAAGTGAATGAATGATGAAGTTTGACTTTTCAAACTTCATCTTCTCCTCTCCTTTAAAAAATCACCGTATACATATATATAATTATCTTAATTAATTAATTCCAAATTAATTAAAAGATGTATATATATGTAATTGCTGAGGTCCAGTCCAACTGGGGTCGGTCTTACCGGCCTACCGGGCCCCGGTATGCAAAACACACCGAAAACCTTTTTCAGCAATGTCGATGTCGCGATCGCATCGGGACATATCCCTATCTCATCGGGATCCATTTAATTCGACTGCTCTCCGATATCGGATCTCTGTCCGAAACTATTTTACGAGTTTTCCGAGACACTCTTATGCGTGTGACCCATTAGGTTCCCGGTTATTTTGGCCACTTAGATTAACCCTTAATCTAAGCAAGTCATGAGCGGTATCTAGCAACACATCATGACCCCCAATTGACCGGAAAGTAATTGGTTTGACGAAGTTATATAAACTACGAACCAAATACAAACCTTTCCATAGACAATTACCGTGCAATTC
>JANZXP010000194.1:21624471-21638505 GCA_027576715.1 Erythroxylum flavicans | reverse complement strand
ATGTCATAATCACATGTGGGTCTACCGGAAACAGCCTCTCTACTCTGTAGGGGTAAGGCTGCGTACTATCAGACCTCCCCAGACCCTGCTTTAATGCGGGATTTCAGACTGGGTGATGATGATGATGATGATGATTTCCATTGATTTAACCAAGTTGATTCATAATGTAATTCAACTTCTAATGATTCTTATTAATCACTTTCAGTTCATTATTTAATTTTTCAAAAATTTCTACCTATTAAGCTAATTACAATTTGATAAAGTTTTTATAAGAAATAAGCTTAAAATAGAATAAGTGTAATCCTTTATCACACTGAAATTACATTGTCCTTAATGTACTAATGAAGAAACATACATAATAAAAGGTATAGTAATAACGTAAAAGATAGGAAGGGAAAGTAAAGATGAAATTAAACGTATCTAAGCTTTATATTCCTTGTATTTCAAGAAAACTGTGATAGATATATAAAATTCATTCGTACCTTGCATGCAAACTAGAACAAAATTCAATAAAAATATATTACAAATTAAAGAAACTTCC
This sequence comes from Erythroxylum flavicans, assembly GCA_027576715.1. Taxonomy (NCBI): domain Eukaryota; kingdom Viridiplantae; phylum Streptophyta; class Magnoliopsida; order Malpighiales; family Erythroxylaceae; genus Erythroxylum; species Erythroxylum flavicans. The sequence continues at coordinate 21,637,964 of JANZXP010000194.1, read as the reverse complement.
AAAAAAATCTAAAGGTACTTGTTGAAAGTAAACATAAAAACTAAAAAAATAATATAGTGATGGATGCATATTTGACTATACTTATACACCCATATTTGGTGTATTTTTCTTTATACTTTGTAATTTTGTTATATATTTGATACTTAATTTACATTAAGTGCTTTTATAGGTTATAATTGCCTTCATGAACTAAAAGGAGAGGAATTCAGGTGAAATTGTGGCATAAAACAAAGATTTGAAGCAGTTAGGAGATATATAGCCATGTATGTGGCTGTGTAAGTCTCTCAAAATGTGTAAAGTCATGATTTTAAGTGTTTTGGAGGTATATAGTTTGATACATGGTTATATATCATACCTTGTATGTCCCAAAAACCCTAAATTTTGCTATAAAAGGAGGTGATCAGAGGCAAATTGGGGAGTAGACATTTGGAACTAATTTTACAAGTAGAATACCTACAAAAGGGATGATATTGATCTAGGAATATAGAGAACATGACGAATTATCAAGAGATCCAGTAGATTACAACATCAAACCACAAACTTTCAAAAATATTCAATAGAAGAGAAAAGGAAATTTATAATTATGATTCCTTTGTTTTCTATTCATTTTCTTACTGTTTTTCTTCAATTTCATTTTCTATTATATGTAACTAATGCTTTTTAATGTCTAGGTATGATGAACCTTAGTTGGTATAACAATATATATTGATTCTTTTATTTAATGCAATTATTTTGATTAATTTATAGTAATTCAATTATGTGTTTTATATATGTTCTAATAGATTTAGAATATTATACATAATCTAATTTCATAACATAGAGATTGAGAAATCCGATGTACGAATAGATCTACTATAATTGAAAGGAGTTAACTGCAAACCTAGAGATAAGTTAATATAAATCCTTTGGGTTAAGGTCAAACCTAATAATAGAATTCATAAATCGACAATGCAATCCTAGAAACTTTAACTACAAATATTTCAGTTAATCACCATATAGATTAGTTATTACTAGTCTCGAGAGAGTTATTAACATAAGATAGGAATTTCCACGATCTAATAGTCTATAAAATAATTGCATGATAAAAGGTTAATTAATGAATTTTAGGGGGGCATTCATCTCCTAGACACTAATGTTTGATATTGAGTTTTCTAAGCGATTTCCTTTATTTCTATGTTCATTATTAATTCCTATTTTATTTTATTTGTTTAAGAATTATTTTTAATTTAAAGCAAAAAATTCAATTTATAGGCTAGTTAATAGGAGAAAGGTAGCTACTAGTATTTACTGTCTTCGTGGGATTAACTCATACTTGCCTATGCTAGTGACAACTATGCTATACACTTGTGGTTAATTCAAATATTGGTATGAAAATGACCAATCCAGTTTTCGTGCTATTATTAGGGACATTAATATTAGGAACATCTGGATGTTATTACTTTAGCCCTTAATTTTTGTATTTAATTTATGTTTATTGTGTCTTGTTGTATTCTTGGCTTATTCATTTAATTATATTTTAAACTTCTTTAAATTAACAGTGTTTTGTAGTTTATTTTAGGGATTAAGGTTTAACGTCATTACCACAAGATAAAGTAGATAGTACTCTTATAGGAGCTATGAGGTGTCTTTGCAATATGTAACATCACCATGTTAGAAAGAGCAATTTCCTCATATGTTTTCGAAAGCTCAATTGATGTCCATATTGTGTGGTGACATTTGAGGGAGTAATAATTACAATCATGAATGTTGGACACCAACCTATATATGGGCGTAACTAAGCATGTATAACAAACCTTAAGGTGCATCATACGAGAATATGTATAATTCAGAGTTGAGCAAACCTTACGCATATAGATGGAATGACTGTGCTCCAACTAAATTTGTACAATATGAGCAGCAATATAGAAGTATTACAGATAAACTAATATAATCCCTTAGTAAGCATGTAGCTAGTTGATATGAATTTGAGGCGAGATTTTCTTCACCTAGATATGATGAGCATAATAGCTTATACTATCTAAGCTCCCTAACATTTCAGAGTGAAGAAGAGATGATGGTCGATTTGATGAATGAGAATACATTTCAAGAAGGTGAGGAGGTAATTGCTGCTTTGAAAGATATGATGGCTAATTTTATTCAGGAACTAAACATGAGGCATCAGGAAACAGAGGCTCTTATACAAAATATGGTGAGTCAGATAAATAATCTAGAGAATATATTATCTAATCAGATGCAGCGGAGTTTGCCTAGTTCTACTGAAAAAGATCCTAAAGAATGGCAATCAGCCTTAGGAGTAGAAAAGAGCTTCCACAAGAAGATGAAGAAGAAGAAAAAGAAAAAGCCTCTGTCGAAGAAGAAGAATTAGAGAAGTGGTAGAAGGTAATGAAAGAAGATGAGCCAAAAACCTTTGTCCAAGAAGAAGAAAAAGAGGAATGGACAAAGGTGGTCGTGGAAGAACTAGCGTAGGAACCAAATAAAGAAACTACTGATGAAGCATTGGTAGTCACCTTAAATACAAAAGGTTCTCATTTCCTCTAAGACAAACTACTTAAACTAATTGATGATTCAAAGAGTTTTATTATTCCTAATTTTATTGGCAGTTTGTCTTTGAAAAGGGCATTACTGCGATTACCTGGTTTTAATAATTTATACATTATGTCCTTATGATTATCTTGCAACAGGTGGCTTACCTACATACTACTAAATTGCCTTGTGGAGAAATAGGTGGAAGCAAGCTACTAATTATAGACCTAGGATGACTGTAAACATGCGGGGTATGTCGAGCTAACGACATTAAACAAACACTATTTGGGAGGCAACTTAAGAATTATTATAGATTTTTATTTTAAGTTATTTTATTTTCATAAGTCTTAGTTATTTTCGTTATTGTTATTGTTATTTTTCATTATTTATCCCCTTTTCAATTCTATTTTTGTAAGGATGGATATACCTAGTATTAGATGGATTCCTCATCGAAATCAGAATATGAAAATCTTATTACTCAGAAAATTATCAACTCAATCTTTTCTCTTAGATATATGCTTATATTATATACATTAAGGACAATGTATGATTTTAAGTGTTAGGAAGGGGCTACCGATTTTAGTGATTTTCTTAAGCTTATTACAATCTTATTTATTAAATTTTATGAACTGATATCTTGACTTAATTAAAATATGTCCATAAATACTTGAAATCATTATTAAATATTTATTTGAATTAGTATACAAAAGGATGATAGTTTGAATAAAATTGATTTTATAAGTCATATTTTAATAGTTGTTGAGATAGTTGAATTGAATGAAATTGCATACTATTTACACAAATAAAACCATTCTTTTTCATGAGTTTTTTAGCTTAACAATAGAATTTTCAAAAATTTTAAAGCTCTTTTATTATTTCATGTGTGTTATCATGTATAGTTGAATCACTCCAAAACTTGCTTTTATTATACATATTAAGATCACAATTGTCAAATTAGAAGCATTGACATAATGGAGGCGCTTAGATTCAACATTTGTTTAAACTTATTTCTTTGATAAATACCTTACCCTTAATTTTTCTTTAGGAATAACCAAGTTGAGCTTTAGCTTTTTTCATTTATTATACCCAATTATTAGCTGTTATCCTATTTTTCTTTCAAGCCTTATTATTATTTTAAACCAGTAAGGTTATTTACATTATTTGCTTGTTTACAACTTGAATTTTTGAATAGTCTAATATTTCTTTAATTGTGGTACATGATAAAATCTCAAAATTATTGTGAAAAAATCTGAGCATAAAAAAAGAAGAAAAGAATAAGTATATATTACCGTTAGTTTGATAATGAAAGGAACTATGCGTATTATGAATAAGTTTCATGTAATGTCTCTTTAGTAAATTTCCTTCAAGTCAACATATTTATTTTCCTAATCACACCTTACCTAAGCCCTATTACATCCCTATAAAAACCTTTTAATTTTTGCTTTTAGATTATACGTCAGTGGAGGAGATGTGATAAAATTGCAAGTCTACGGTAAGAGTTCCATCGTGCATTGATTTGAGAGTTTGATACTTTTCATAAGTGCATTGAGTGAAATCTTGGTGAGGGTGTAAAGGTCTATATTTTTTATTTGAATGTGATTCCTCAAGTGATTATTATCAATATTGACTTATGAAGTTCATTTTAGGATAACTTGATTCCATTTGTATGTTAATTTGATTAATTTGATATTATGATTTAGAGTATGAATGGACAGGTTGATATTGATGAAAGATAGATGTTGTAAGATTTATGGTTTAAATTATGATTTGCTTGAGGATAAGTAAAAACTTAAGTGTTGAAATGTTTGATAGATATATATTTGACTATATTTATACACCTACATTTGATGTATTTTACTTGATATTTTGTAATTTTGTTATATATTTGGTACTTAATTCACTCTAAGTGCGTTTATAGGTTATAATTGCCTTCATGGACCAAACGGAGAGGAATTCAGGTGAAATCATGGGATAAAATGAAGATTTGAAGTAATTAGGAGATACACAAAAATTCAGGTGAAATCGTGACATAAAACTAAGAATTGAAGCAAATAAGAGATACACAACCATGTATGTAGCCATGTAAGTCTCTTAAAATGTTTAAATTCATAATTTTAATTGTTTTTGGACGTGTATCAAAGTGTATATGTCTTAGAAACCTTAAATTTCACTGTAAAAGGAAGTTAGCAGAGGCAAATTGGGGAGCAGACTTTTAGAGCTGATTCCAAATGTAGAAAACTTACAAAAGGGATGATATTGATCCAGGAACGTGGAGAAAAAGAAGCATTTATCAAGAGATCCAATAGATTAAACATCAACTCTCAAACTTGCAAGAACATTCAATAGAAGAGAAATGGAGATTTAGAATTATAATTCCTTTGTTTTCTATTTGTTTTTTTTCTTGTTTATCTTTGATTTTAGTTTCTATTATGTTTAACTAAACACTTTTTAATGTCTACATGTGATTAACCTTAGTTAGGATAATAATATGTCTTAATTCTTTTATTTGATGCAATTATTTTGATTGCTTTATTATGATTCAATTATTTGATTTATGTACATTCTAATAGATTCAAAATATTAGTACATAATCTAATACATTTGGAATATTAGTACATAATATGATTTTATAATATAGAGATTGAGAAATCCTGTGCATGAATAGATCTACCATAATTTAAAGGATTTGATTGCAAACCTTAAGACAGGTCAACATAAATCCTCTAGATTAGGGTCAAACTTAATAACAGAATTCATAAATTGATAATGCAATTGATGTATGTCGAATGCACCAGAAAATAAATCTAACTCTACACAACTAAATTTTAGAGTAGCGGTGAGCAAAGATGGTATCCACAGGGAATATACGCTTAGTTTTTACAATGAAAATAATTAATGTTAAAGATATAAATAGGGGGTTTGGGTTTATGAAATTAAGGAAATAAAGTAAAAGTGAATCAATGAAAGCAATTTAATTCAAACAGGAAAAAATGATAAAATTGATGAATGTGTTTAGAATCCGATTCTCGGATCAATCTCAGCCTACACATAATTAAACGTATTTCATTGTTATAATGTTTTCACACCTTTATTAAATTGATAATAGATTAACAAGTTCTGTTAATCCCAATTTTCTCTTAGGTCGTGTTTAACTAAAACAAGATCTTTAATTAAACTTAACTATAAAAACTTAGAATAAACTCTCTAGATTTAATCATATAGTTGCATTACGAATAAGAAAAACAGACCAATCTAGGCAGTAACCACATGAGTTTGGGTTGTTTATCCTATGTCACATTATTACTAATGATTCAATGCCATTATTAACTACAATCAAACCCAAAACATAAGGATTACATATTTTATTAAAGATTTTAGCAATTGGTTTACATAAAAAACAATCCAATGAACACATGCAGATTATCTTTATAACACTCAAATTAATAAACATAAAACAATGATAAAAATCCATAAAGATAGGGATTCAACAATACACAATGAAAAGATATGCTTAACTTTGATCCTAGGTGTCAATTTCACCTCCGAACCAAAATAGGGAAGCTTAGCCCTTAATGGGTTTGAAAGAGTAAGTTTTCTGCCCTTTACGAGGTCCCAAGTTGAGACCCCTCATTTTGCTATCCAAGTGTTCTATTTATATGAAAAAATTAAGTTTCTAAGCATATTTACGGTTTGATACATGATCATATATCAAATCATATAAGTAAAAAAAAGGTGAAACTCGTGAAGATACATGGTTAGATATATGATTAGCCAAAATTTGTCTTCTGAATGCATACATGGCCGTATAAGTATATAGACAGTCATGTATCTTCATGTATCTCCTAGGTTTTACATAATTTTTATTTTTTTAATTTCTTGTCCAATGCTCACTCTAATCCATCTTCTTCTTATTCCATAAGGACAATTGAGATTGAAAACCAAAACGTTGCCTTAAGGAATATGCTATTAACCCATTTTATCTCTTATGCTTCCAAATTGTTTTTAAAACTAAATATGAACTAAAATGAATGTCTTAAGCATTTCAGAGCATTAATCATTAAATGTCATGGAGTAAAAGTATAAACAATCAAGCACATATCAAATTCCCACACACTTAGCCTTTGACCGTCCTTGGAAAAATTAACAAAATCAAAGTCACAAACTAAAACACTTCCACATTTTCCATATTTTATAAGAATAGAGAATCATAAGAAAAGATGAAATAACTTTCAAAACCATGGCTATTTAGCTAATGTAGCTTATGAAACAAAGAATACCTATATCATTTCTATGTTAACGCATGTGATAAAAATGTGGTCTTGAATAGAAAATTAAGCAAAGTCAGGATGCAAATGTCATAAAGGTCGCACATAAACAAAAGACAATGAGACTGATATGGATATGTGTCAGTCTGTAAAGGCTCAAAATCTCATTGGTTTGTATCTACTACTAGTCACTACTCTTCTAAAGATAATGTATATTGACCAATCACAATAGTAAAAATATATTTTAAAGTTGTCATTAATTTTTCTAGTCAATTCATTCTCTAATTATGACTTTATAGTCTTAAAAGCAATAGAAAAAGAGAAAATGTTTGTTTGTTTGATTTTGAAAAATACCTAAGAAACACACATAAGTAACAAACAAGCTTAAAAACATGCATGAAAACTAAGATCTCCACTCCCACACTTAAAACTTACATTATCCCCCATATATCATAAAATGTAAGAAATGGAACATTTAACATAAATAACAAATGCAAGAATGTAAATGAAAAGAAATGAACTTCCTTGGGTTGCCTCCTAAGCAGCACCTTTGTTTCACGTCGTTGGCTCAACTCCATGTTGCTCTCATCAAGTGATGTTTGCGTCTTCCAGCATCAACACTCCCTTATTCTCCATTTGGAAGCCCTCATAATACGATTTCAGGCAATGACCATACACTTTGAATGTCTTTTCTATTTTCAAAGTCTCCATCTCTACTGCACCAAAAGGAAAGACATGAATAACAACAAATGGACCAACCTAACGAGAACATAACTTACTTGGGAATAATTTGAGTCTGGAGTGATAAAGTACTTTTTGACCCACAACAAAGCTTTTTCTTGAGATCATCTTGTCATGAAAAGCCTTCGTCTTTTCCTTATATATCATTGCATTTTGATAGGAGTCATTCTGCATCTCCTCTAACTCTTGCAATTGCAATTTTCTATGCACTTATGCATCATTAAAATTCATATTACATTGCTTTATAGCCCAATATGCCTTATATTACAGCTCCACTATAATATGACATAGCTTCCCAAACACCAGTCTATATAAAGACATCCCAATTGACATCTTATAAGCCGTACTATAAGACCACAATGCATTTTCCAGCCTTACACCCCAATCCTTTCTAATGTGTTGAACTGTTTTCTCTAGGAATGACTTAATTTCTCAATTTGATACTTCAGCTTAGCCATTAGTCTAGGGATGGTAAGAGGTGGAAACCTTATGTATGATGTGATATTTTTTAAACAACATTCCATCACCCTATTTTTGCCCTTATTGTTTATTATTGCATTTGGCATCCTAAACCTAGAAAGAATGTTATATTTGATAAAAGCTGCAACAACTTTGGCATCATTAGTTCTGGTGGCTTTATCTTCCACCCATTTGGAAACATAATCAAATGCAAGCGATATATAACTAAAACCCAAAGATAGAGGAAAAGGTCCCATAAGTTCACAACCCCAAACATTAAAAATTTCACAGAAAAGAATGGGAGTTTGTGGCATTTGGTTCTTATGGGACAAGTTACCTGATTGTCGACACCTATCATATGACTTGTAATAGATGTATGCATCCTTATATAATAAGGGTCAGTAGAAGCCACTCTCTAATACTTTATAGGTAGTCCTCTTAACCCAAAAATGTCCTCCACACGTATACGAGTGGTAGAAGGCTAAAATTGAAGATGTTTCACTTTTAGCACACACCTTCTTATGACTTAATCTGCATAATGCTTCCATAGTTACTACTCATCCCAAACATAGTAATTTGCTTCATTCTTTATGCCCAAACATCCTTATCTTAGGATAACTTATCTTTGTGTCCAGGCACCACTCTCATTTGCCAAACCCTAATCTCCTAATATGAAGCCTTAGTTGCCTTTTATCCCTCAAGTTGCCAACGTTACTATAGAGAGCATCACCATAATAGCCTACATCTTCTCCAAGACAAGAGCGAACCATCATCCTTATGATGTCATTACTGCCCAAACATATAGCCCCCATCTCATAGAGCTATAACTTTTTCCTCCTCTTGTCAGCCACTCACCGTCTACAACAACACTAGGTAAAATTTATCACTGACAAGATCTTTAGTAGTTACCAATTGTGACCCGACAACACTGTCCAACTGCTACTAAATAGAAGCCTCTAACATTGCCTACTATTTTTAGTCATCGACAACAGTGACAATCACAAGCGGCCATTAACTTCTTATTACTAAGCTATCTTTGTGTCTTTTGAAAACCACATCACTAAATTATTATAAGGAACCAGTGAACATAGGTTTCCAAAACCCAAAATATATAAGCAACTCACCAATTCCATAACGTCAACACATAACCACTCACATCGTAAATGCTCCTTAAACATTAGAAACATGTTTTTGCTACTGTTATATTCCTTGTGGTGACAGGGAACAATAAAAAAATGTTCATAACCATTTTGGTTGTTTTGGTGGCTTATAAAGAGGTTTCAAAAACCACACTCTTTTTGTCTTCTAGTTCGATTGTTTTTCAAAAAACAAAAATGGAATATTTTTATTTTTTTAGATTTCTTCATCTTTTAGGCGTCGCAATGGGTCAGGCATGGGGCTGCCTGACTTGAGCCCGGGCCCAAGCCCAAGCCCAAGCCCAAGCCCAAGCCTGACTGGGTTATGGAAAGCTCGAGTCATTTTGGGGTTTGACTATAGGGCTTTGGGTCAGGTCGGGCATTTGACCAACTCGGGTCTGGTCCATTAACTTCGGACCAGGTCGGGTCAGACCTAGATTGGACTCCCATCCCTATCTTCTATAATGCAACTTCATTGATTTCTAAAACTTATTGTATGGCAACATTATTATAAACTTTTCAAATTTCAAGAATAACCTGATCTAAATATGAATTTTAGAGTTTGTGAATAAAGGATGTTCATATGATTTTTCATATTTTAATATTCAAATTTTAATTTTAATTTTTTTATAGTTCAATTTTAAAATCATAATTAACAATAATCAAATATTCTGAATTAAATTACATAGTTAAAATAGATTGTGATACTACTGTTTAAAAATTAGGGCGAGACCTAATCCTATATGTAACAAAATAAATACAAAACTCTTTTTTTTTTCAAAAGTTAAGATGGCTTTAAATTCTATAATATATTTAACTTATTGTCTAACTCAATCTTTTTTTTAATTTTCCCTCAAACCGATCTTGAAATTAGTTCATTACAACTATCTTAGTCATAAACGAGTCCTACCTTTAACTACGTTCATACTAATAAGTTAAGAATTTTGCAAGTGGTGTAAAGAGGGTTAACAAAAAGTGTTATCTTTTTCAGAACTTAAGTCTATTTATAATATAAATTGAAATTTTAATAATTTAACTTAAATAAAATTTTAATTTCAATTAAAACTTATTTAAAATTATAGTTAATTCTAGTTAAATACCAATTGGGCTCAAATAAGATTTAATTTCTCATATTGATCCTTATTTATTAAATATCTCATATTTAATCCTAAAGTTACTCAAACTTTACAATAAAATTCAACTTGATTAAGTTACCTTTTTTCTCTTCAGATTCTTTGTGTGTAATTTATTAAGTTCCAAAATATGTTAGTAATGGATATAAATTACAACTTTAGATTATATTTATGATTAAATAAATTAAAGTTAGTGTCTAACAATACATCATGACTACCAAAATGATACAAATGTTAAAGTAGTTTTGACTAATATACATTATTTTTTTTTTGTATAATTAAATCCTTTCATCATATGATATTCTAATAGGAGATAGGATAAGGGCATGAAATTAATATTTACTTTAATTGAGACTAATCATATTAATTCTTTACTATTAGTATTCGATCTTATTAATGACATTTTAAAATTTTTTTTAAAGTATCATTCAATCTTGGCCAAATATTTTTAGAAATCAATACTAAATGAGAACAATAAAATATTCTTCTTAATTACTTTAGGGTGATGAATTCTAGATTAATCATTCAACTATTTTCATAACCTATCTTTAACTATGATACGTCATAAATAATATCAAAACATAACAATCGCTGCATGAGAAACTTTAAAAATCTCAAGTCAAAGGTCACTTATACAAGTATTAAAATGAGTAGTTCTATAAACATACAAGTAATATTCCAAATGAAATTCTCATGTAAGGTCAGATTAGTAAACTTATTTTCTAACAAACACTCATATGCTTATTTAATATCTTCATATTTTAGCATATAAGATCAGTAACTTCTTCATAAGGAAGAAACATAACATGTACTAGTTTTTTATGGAAATATTAATATTCAATTTCAACATAATAATGACTAAAAACAATCTAAGAATAATACATAAATTAAATATGAATCTTACAATTATACTCGCATCATAATTTCATTTATAATGTACATTTATATTTTATCTTATATACTAGTTAATTAAACAAATATGTATAAGATAAACAATATTTTAAAATAATTATCTTAGTTAACCAATTAATTGTAGGATATAAACCAACCAAATCTCTTAACAACATTCTCTTAGCTACCACACAGCAACAAGAAAAATAGCACTGTCTAAAAAAGCATTCTCTTTCCAGTGTGTCATGGAAATATAAACAAGATGACATTACAAATTAAATAAAACCTTCGGTATCCCGACAAAATGAACCAGATGGAATCAACTTCTAGATATGCATGGGATAATATTAGTCAACTTGATCTTGTATACATAAGGATTTATCTATACATTTATGTAGTCCCAACTGTATATCATACCAAAACTGTAAGACAAATTTGCCTTTAGGGGCAATTTTGTAATTTTCCCATATGATGGACATTTATTAATTGTAATTTTGGTTTTCAATAAATTACCGGTTATATTACGCAATTTGATTTAGATAAAGGTAATACGATGGCCCAATAAATGATCTAGATTAACGGGTCAAAGTTTGGGAGGAACATGGGTCCCTTCTAGTGTGGACTTGGTCCATATCAGCTTTGTGATGGGAAAATTCGATATGGAAGCTATATAAATAGGTTATGGTCTCCTGCAGTTGCTCATTATCATTCATGAATATTCAGTATTCTAACCTATTAAGAGGGCTCGTGTATTGGCAAAACTGCAGAAAGGCCTAGAACACGTGCCGGTGAACATTTCCTATAAAGGTCCCAGGGAGATTCGAGCTCGTTTGGCAGCCGAAATCAGCTTCAGAAAATGGGATGGAACTAAAATCAGGTATTCCGCATTTCTTCATTTTAATCCTTTCATGACCGATCCTGGGTACTTAATAAGGTCTGTTCTACGTATTATATGTGGTATTAGAGTAGTTACGTGATCGAATTGTCAGAAATGAAGGTTTTTTGGTTTTTCATCTCATATATTTTTTCTCCGTTTTTGATTTTTTTTTATTTTTTTACGTAAATAATTATGTAGAAATGGTATACATGAGGTTAGCCTTGGAAAGCGGGTCAAAGACAGGCTAAACAAAGCAAAAATCGTGCCTCTGGGATGCCAAAAATCACTTTCGACGTCGGAGGCAGCGGAGGACGTCGAGCGTTCAACCCCGCTACAGTACCGTCGAAGAGGCTATGCATGAGGAGCATGCGTCGCACACGTCAATCTCATGCAGCCTGCTCTCCTACCGATGTGGGAATGCTGGTGCGTGCGTCGCACATGCCCATTCGGGCAGTCCACATGGCATCGGGCGATGCAGGGCACGTGGCGGTGCATGCAACGCACGCTCCATACAGTAGTCGCTCGTCTGCACGTGGGTGCGTGTGACACGCACGCATTAGACACATCAAGTGCACGTAGGGGCTTGCATGTGTCCTGCGCAAGGGGTCTGTTCACACATGCACTGACGTGGCTGTCCATGTCAGCGGCTGACGTTAGCTGTGCGAATGTGAACAGTGACCATAAAAAAGGGAAAAATTTTCAATTCCCATAAAGCTATCCTGGGTATTTTTGGGTCAGTTTTCGAGTTCAGGAATTTTTTTAAGTAATTTTCAAATTTTTTTGGATTTATTACATTGGTAATTGGATTCTAGAAAAGGTTTTAAAGCTTTTTTAAAGCCAATTTTGAGTGCATTTTTGTGCTCCAAATAGCACATAAGGAAGACACTTGTTTTATGTCTCTTGTGGTAGGTTCGGTATTTGGAAAAGTACGATGGACACTTTTACTAAGATTTTTTAAAATAAAATCTCAAATAAAGTTTAAAGACAATGTTTTCAGTTTTTGCATGTGATTATTTGACTGTGCATTTAGTTTTTACATTTATAATTAATTTTCACATGCATTATGCCCATATAAGATATGAGGATGACATAAAGTTGTATGCCTTGTGTTGGTGGACCTTATGGGATACTGATGAGAATGTAGTCACTAAAGTGGCCTTTCAAGTCAGTATTTTGGATTGTTCTACTTATATGTTAAAGGATGTCTTTGTCTTTACGTTTGGTTATTCTGGCCAAAGCTGTTAGCCTTACATAAAGTTTTGAGATGTTCATAAAAGCGTTTGATGGAGGAAGACCATTGCTTTATCCATTCACCCAAAGGTGGTAGTGTTATAAGAGTTAATGGTTGGTGCTTTGATCGCTTTTATGCGAGTGTCTAATTGCATATATTATGTAACATCCCGTTTCCAGAGAACGGGTCGGACCAGTGAAACGGGTCCAAGTGTGGTAAATCAACACATCTCTTGCT
>JANZXP010000194.1:21608009-21619084 GCA_027576715.1 Erythroxylum flavicans | reverse complement strand
TTGAAGATTGGACTGGTCGGCCTGTGGATCATTACGAATGGGCTCGGGCCCAACACGACCGGCTCGACCACACCACTCCTTAATCCACATTTCATAATGTATCACTTGATCTGTATATTTCTAGCTAATCAGTTCTACCTTTGAGAAGTTATAACATATTACAACTCTCCCATTTGCATGATAAGAATGATTAGAAATCACCTTCCACTTTTTTCCAAAAAACCACATACATCTTCCTAGCTAATCCTACTTTAATTTGGATTCTAAAAAACTAAAAAATCTACATTGCTACTCCTAAAGAACTCCCTTATAGCAAGTTGTTTATTTATACTATTAAGGCCCCATGATATTCCAATAGCAAGTTTCATTGGTTGTAATGGCCCTTTCTTCGTAATACATTTTCATATCTCATTTTTTATCACAACAATAGGGACATTTTTTCTTTTTATACTATCATTTAAAGAATTTGGCTCAAATGTCAACATCTGTCCATCTGAGAGTTGGACTAGTCTTTCTTATAGGTGCTTTCTGCCTTTTATATGTGATATTTCCTTGCTTTCTGTTTGTATTTTTCGGACCTTCTCAAAGGACCAAAGGTCATCATAATCATGTCCTCTAAGGAAAGAATTTAAAAGTGAATCAAAAAATTATATTTAGAGTATAAGGCTTCAAAATAGAATGATGAGATAAAGATTGATTTGAAATAAGATTAAGATATAAAGATTCTACAGTAAAAAGGAAGAATACCTATATAAGCTTGAAGTTTCTTTACATAAGGGAGGAGATGGAATTGAAACTCTGTTAAAGTATCGCATATTTACTAAACATGGAGATGTTAAAAGGTTTATAAGTGAAAAAGGCCAACTAACTAAATGACTAATTATAGTCATTTTGACAATGGTTGACCCAAGCTCAATTCTTGTTAATGATCTCTACACTTTACCCATATTAAAAATTATAATATGGTATCAGAGTAGGCTTGGTCCAGATTATTAATTTCTCGATTGTCCATCTAGATGTCCACTCCCAGCGGCTCGGTCCAGTTACCATTGCGTTTTTTTCAAGTGACAACTAGATGTCCAATCCCAGTTGCACTTGAAGGGGAGTGTTAGAGTATCTCATATTAACTAAACATGAAAATGATAAAGGGTTTATAAATGGTAAGGGCCAGCTATCCAAATGACTAGTTCTATTCATTTTGGCAATGGTTGAACCAAGCCCAATTCTTGTTAATGGGCTCTACAATTTACCCATATTAAAAATTATAATGTACTCCTTTTATAAAAAGACCTATATGGAATGAATTTGCTTTTCTTAGAATTAACATGATCATGTAGAAGTGAAATTCAGTTCAATGCACGCAATTCTCCAAAGTTCATAAACAGGGACACAAAAAGATTCTTGTCAGGAAAATTAAGGAATGTTTTGAAGAGAGAAGCACGTCTTAATGCTCCAATGATCATTAATAGTAGTTCCAAATTATCTCCTGTAGATAATGAGTTGTATAGGATAAGACAAATTGGAGATGTCTCGAAAAATCTAAATGAATAGGCTTATTAGGAAGTTAATGAAGATGAACAGGAAATTTAAACTAGATTTTTAGGCATAAAGATGGTGATTCATTGCTTCGTAGAAACTTGTCCCCTAAAAACTTAATAAGGTCTTTGTCGGCTTCTATGTCAGGAGCATTATTTGGGAAGCTTCTTCTCAAGGATCGCCATGTTCTAACTGGTGCCTACATCAGAAGGAAGTATGAGTCCCTTAGCAATGCGGCTCTTAATACGAAAAAATTGAAGAAGGAAAAATTCAGTATCAAAGATAAAGTCTCAAATTTTAAATACAATCTTAATCTTATAGGGGTAAGCTATTCGGCAAGAAAATGGAATCAATAGTAAAGTCCCATAGTTTTGAGTAAGATATCACGAAAGATATCATGAGTGGACCGACACTTACTATGAACTTAGGGCACAGGGCCATTATAGTATTATTAAATTCATTGTTTAAAATATTAATCATCAACATACAGATTTTCATTAGTAAATCCCTATGTTTATTTGTCTTACATCTTAGGAGAACTCAACTGAGGTACCTCCAAGTCCTACATTAGTGTGAAACAGTCCTCAAGAAGAGTTTTGGAGGCCAGTAGATGACATCAGCCCAGCATCAACTCCTGATATTAAAGAAGATGATTCTTTGCCTCAGGTTTTCATAGAGATCAGTTGTAATCTAAATGGTTAGAAACATATCTTTCTTGCTTCAATACAGAGATTTTATTTCCAAGTTCTATGCATATTTCGATTGTATACCTTTTGCATGAATTTACTTAATGATTCCATGTAGAATTTGAGGGCGAGCTATGAAGCAATTAGTAAGGTTACTCCTTTATGATTGGAAGATCACGAGTTCGAGTCACATAAATAGTCTCTTTGTAAAATGCAAAAGGAAGGTTTCATACAATTAATGACCCTTCTCCGATCCTCGCAAAGCGATGAGCCTTGTGCACTGGGGTTTGCCCCTTTATTCCAAGTAGAATTTGAAATGTTTCCATGGGATTTCTCTTTAATCCAATATCTCCTATTGGCTTTATGTTTCAAGACTCTTAAGATACGATGGTTTGGTAAGATCTTTTTGAGGATTTGTCCCTACCATACTAGTGGTCGTCTGCTGCTAGCTAATGCCTACACCAACTAATAAAACGAAGTTTTTTTTATCCTTTTGACATAACTGTGTACTATTTAATAGATCTATCGTAGTTGAATTGGAGAATGAAACTACTAATAGTTTTTCTGTTTCTTATTATTCAAGAGCTGCGAAGGCAACTAAATCAATTGAATCAGACAGACCTGAAGATGCAACGATACATGAGCTTGTGGAATTGATGGTTGTTTTGGATAACAAAGCAGAAGCTTAAATAAGAGATTAATTTGTCGCTTGTGCTTTATATTATAGGTCATATGATCAATGTTTATCCAAATAAGACCCATCTAGAAAGCCTATTAGTAACTCAGTGTCTGAAGAAGTGAAAGAATCACATAGGAAATAGGCCAAGGATAGGGAACTTACAATCAGGCTCACCTACCTAGGCCTACTCTTAATTTGCCCCTATTTTGTCTCATTTTATTCTTTATAAAGGTCCACTTTTAATACTCATAAACAACCAAAAAAAGTAAAATATGGCCTTCTTTTTACTTTATTTAGAGCCTATAAAACATTAGAAACGCCTGCTTACAATGGGAAAAGTGAGAAAATAGACCACAAAATGCTATTTGATTCGATTTATTGAATGAAACATTGCCAGCTGTATTTGGAGCTCCTATAACGATGCCTAGATTTAGACAGAAGATTGTAGGTATGTTCGTGCTGCCACCTTTACGTGGAAAGAAGTTGCTTGATCATACATTGAAGATCGTACAAGTCTTATTATTCACTAGACAGTTTGGAGGATAGGAATTTAGAATCCTCTCCATGGTCCACTTTGTTTGGGAAAGAGAGAATGCCTGATCATGGGAGATATTATTGAGGAAACTGTAAAGGAAATGCTCCAATGATATTGTATGGATAAATATCAGGAGATCGTGAAGACTTTCATACAACATGGTACAAACAGAGGTAACATATACAAGTCATTTGCATGGAGCAACCATGTTTGCATGGTTTAGGTAAGTGTGGAGTCAGTATGTATGTCTTGTTTATGGTTGTTTGATATAGAAGAACATCCCCATCATCTGTAGATGAGTTGATCGTCCGTATTAATGGGTAAATTTTTGAGGAACTTGTCTTCATTGAGAAAATTTGTAAAACTTTTAGTTCACAAAAAGGGACGAAATACCAAAGATCAATGTCACAATAATTTCTAAATCATTTACTCCAATTTTGTGCCTTTATGATGAAATCCAGGTGCCAAACATAGCATATGACCTACAGGCCTGTTTCTTCGATTGCTAACCAAAATCTGCACGCTCTTTTATATGGCCTGGAGAGATTGTTCTCTTGAAAAAAATTTTCAAGCATTCATGGTTTCATGTGGGTTTTTTGTGGTTGCTCTTTGGGTTGTGGTGTCAAAACATTATTTTGGAGCCACACCTTTTTTATCTGTGGAGTCTTTGTTTGGTTCAAGTGTGTTGTTATGCTGGAAAATCATGGTACGGGGTTGGTGCTTTACCATGACTTGACAGTTTCTTCTCAAATGGAATTCATGTACTTGTCTCGAACTTAGACTGGCTACTTTGACCATTTCATTTGTTTCAATGGGACAATATCACCACAAATGTCGACGGAATTTGTTGTTAATTAACTTCCATCTTTCTCTTTCCAAAGGAAAATAGACCGCAAAAGAGAAATGAGATCACCCCAACAGTTTAAGAGTAGATGTTTTAATCATTGTGCGGATGCAATGAAGAGTATAACAACGCTTATTTTAAGACAATTCGGTTCAGTTAAAAGTGCTGGAACAAAATATGGAAAGGACCGTCATCACAAAATTTCCCACCAAGGTCTCAGAATGTTTTGAAAAGCACAAGAAGGTCAAATTCATTTCTTAAATAAAATTAGTAACCACAAAATCAACATCCAAAACTATACTCTGGGTTTGCTAAATCGTGTTAGGTAAGCTACATTGTCCTAGTCAAGTAAGGATCCAACAAAGATCTCTGAAGGGAGCGACTATGATAAAAAGAATCCAAGAAAGCTTTTATATCTTCAGTCAATATTTAAAAGCTATGTTAGGCCAATAAACTGTCTTGGATTGGAGTGCAACCTCACACCAGAAACACTATTTGTTGCAGGTAGGGAGGTTGGTCCCAAACTCCACTATATTTTTTATTAACACCAACTGCCTTAATTAGTGCCTTAATTGGTTCGTAAGCTTCTAAGTGTTATGGAACTCAGAGTAAATTTTCATCAATAATAATAAATTCACCTCAAGCACTATTGCCTAGATGAACAGAGTGTAAACGATTGTACTGAAAAATCATACCAGGTAAATTCCCAGGAAAGACCGGAGACGCACCTCCAAGATAAAATTTTCCTAGACCTGTAATTTAATAGCACAATAATTCATTACAACTATACCTGACTATAGCTATTAAATAGACAAATAAAGAACATCATAATTTAACGAGGTTTGGCCAATTATGCCTATTCTTCGAACACTATTAAATTAATATTTCAGTATTTTCAGGAAATAATACAAGTGAAATATTACAAAAGGAGAGAAACAATTTTTATCTTACAGAAAGACAACTTTGGGATGATCAAAAAACTAAAAGGAGGAGGGTTATTTTATAAGTAAAAGAACCTCCCATAAATCTATAATTTCTCAATGTAGGATTGTGGGGTGAGCCACAATATTTGACCACTCAACAAATCTCCATCTTGGCGAATTCCACTTTTTCAAATCTCTCGTAAAACTCATCTTTAGTAATGTCTTCAAATGCGCTTTATAACGCCCATCTTCAATTTTTAGCAATATTGATAAAGTTTAAACAATATTGGAACTTGACTGTAGTCACCACCTTTGTCGACATATTAGTAGGATTCTCAATGTCTTAATCCTCTAGATTTTTACTCCATCTTTTTCCAGAAACTTTTGTAAAAAGTGATAACAAACATCGATGTGTTTTGTCCTTGCATGGTAAACTTGGTTCGTTGCTAAAAGAATAGCACTCTGACTATCACAATGCACTTTGATGTGCTTTTGTCGAACTTTTAATTTACCAAACAATCCTTGAAGATAAATTACGTCCTTCACGACCTTTATAGCTGTTATATGCTCTACCTCTATAATCGACAAAGAAACTGTTGAATGTAAGATAGACCTCTAACTGACAGGTGCCTTTGAAAGAGTAAACACATAGGTAGTAGTTGATCAACATTTATCTATATCACCAACATAGTCGAAATCACAATATCCAACTAAACAATGACCACCTTTCTCATCCCACTTAAACATTAATCCATTATCTACGATATTCAAAATGTACCATAGAATCCATTTCACAACTTGCTAATGCTCCTTGCCTAGATCATGCATATACTGCTCACGATTCCTACTGCTTGTGAAATATCAAGGCTTGTACACAGCATAACATACATCAAGCTACCAACAACATTTGTATATGATACTTTTGACATGCATTCTCATTCTATATCATTCTTTGGAGACAAAGATGCACTAAGTTTGAAATGACGAGTGAGTGGAGTATTCACAGGCTTTGACTTTTCATTCAAGCCAAAACATTTTAGTACCTTTCTCAGATACTATTTCTGAGTCAAACAAAGTCTCCCCAACTTTCTGTCTCTCCTTATCTCCATGCCGAGAATTTTCTTAGCTTCATCCAAATCCTTTATTTCAAACTCCTGATTCAACTGAATCTTCAATCTGTCAATTTCTCTTTGATTCTTTAAAGCTATCAGCATATCATCAACATACAAGAGAAGATAGATGTAGGATCCATCTTGTAGCTTAGGCAAATACACACACTGACTGTATTTGCTTCTTGTGTACCTCGGCCTCATCATGAACTTATCAAATTGCTTGTACCACTATCTTGGAGATTGCTTCAATTCATATAATGATTTCTTTAATTTACATACCATATTCTCCTTATCAACATCCTTGAATCCCTCAGGCTGAGTCATATACATTTCCTCTTCCAAATCTCTATGAAAAAATGCAGTCTCTACATCCAACTACACTAACTCCAAGTCTAATTATGTTACCAAGGCCAATAGAACTCTAATGAAGGAATATTTTACAACTGGAGAAAATACTTCATTATAATCAATTCCTTCATCTAAGCGTAGCCTTTAGCCACCAGTCTTGCCTTGTAGTGGACATCATTCTTATCGAGAAATCCATCTTTCTATGCATATCCCCATTTGCATCCAATTGCCTTCTTTCCCTTTAGGAGGCTAGCTAGCTTCCACATCTGATTATTATGAAGGGAACGTATTTCTTCATTATTGGCTATCCTCCACTTATCTTCTTCTAAACTTCGAACTGTTTCTTTATAAGTGGTAGGAATGTCATCAATTTTAATTGAAGATGCATAACCCACCATATGAGCATAATGAGTAGGTACTTGAATGTTCCTTTTTAGCTTTCTCATTGCAATTGGTAATTATTGCTGTAGAGGTTCTTGGGTTGAAACCTCTTCTTCATCTGGCTCCTCTTTTACAGCAGGACTTTTTGCATCTGCTTCATCATTTACTGGGGCTTCAAACTCCATCTGTTTTAGAGTACCATCTGTCTGCTTAATATTTTCAGTTGTCACCTTTCCTAACATGGTAGATTCATCAAAGGTGATATCTCTGCTGAAGATTATTTTCTTTGACTCTAGGCACCAAAGATGCTATCCTTTCACACCAAAGGTGATCCCCATGAAAATTGCTTTCTTTGCACTTGGATCTAACTTTGATTCCTTAACATGATAGTATGTAGTGGAACAACACATGTAAGGAATCATAATTTGTAGCAAGTTTTCTAAACCATTTTTCCAAAGGTGTTTTACCACCAATAGTAGTTAATGGAAGGCGATTAATGAGATGACATGCATATGTAATAGCCTCAGCCCAAAATTCTCTGCCCAAACCAGCATTGGATAACATACACCGAACTTTCTCTGGTAATGTTCAGTTTATATGTTTTGCCACCCCATTTTGTTATGGTGTATCCTTGACTATGAAGTATCTAACAATACCTTCATCTTTACAGACTTTTAAAAATGGATCACTTATATACTCTCCTTTATTATCTGTACGAAGACGCTTAATCCCTCTGCCTGTTTAGGTTTCCATCATCTTCTTCCATTTAAAGAAAAATCCTAACATTTCATCCTTAGTCTTCATAGTATACACCCGTATTCTTTGGGAAAAATCATCAACAAAGGTCACATAATAGTGTTTTCCTCCTAAAGAAGTTGTTTTGGAAGGTCCTCACACATCAGAGTGAACATAATCCAAAATACCCTTCGTATTATGAATTACAGTGCTGAATTTCACTCTTGTCTGTTTCCTTTTGACACAATGCTCACAGAATTCTAGTTTGCAGGCCCAAACTCTTTTCAACAATCCTTGATTTACTAATATCTTCAAAGATTTTTCACCTACATATCTTAAGAGCATATGCCACAACTTAGCTGCTTCTAGCTCTTGATCATCATTAGAAGCTAATTTTGTTTCAGTAACTGCATTACCTTAGTAATAATATAGGTTATTGTTTCTTCAAATCCCTTTCATTACCATAAGTGCACCAAAGATGACTTTTATTACTCCATTTGCTGCATGTACAGTGTAGCATTTTAATTCTAGGACTCCCATAAAAATGAGATTCTTCGTCAAACTTGGCATGTATCTGATATCCGTTAGAGTCTTGGTTATTCCATTATGATTCCTTAAGCAAATTGAACTAATCTCATTTACGATGCAAGGATTGTCAGTTACTGTGTAGACAACTCCACCTTCTAGCTCTCTAAAATCAGTGCACCAATTCCTATTGGGATATATATGATGGCTACAGCCTGAATCTGGCAACCATGGATTAGAAAGGCTTATTGAAGATGTAACAATCAATGAAAGATCTGAGTGTACATCTTCACACTCATCAACATTTCTAATTCCCTTTTTCCTGACGAAAGGCACATTCATCTTTGCTCAATTTAGGCCTCAACTTTGATCTCCCTTTCTTTCCATTAGTCTGACTTTGCGAATGGCCTCTGACCACCAAAGCTTCTGCTGCTCCACTTGTATGTTATTCCTTTATCTTCCTTCTCAATTCATGATTGTACAAAGTAGCTGTAACTTCACTAAAAGACACAACAACCTTCCCATGAAGTAGAGTAGTTTCAATAAACCCAAACTCCTCAGGAAGGGATCCCAGCAACATCAAAACCAGATCTTCATCTTCAAATGTCACATCCAAATTCATTAAATCAGTAACTAACTGAGTAAAACTGGTGATGTGATCAGTTATAGTGGTACCTAGAGAATAAGTGAAATGAAACAATCTTTTCTTCATATGGAGCTTATTCTGATTACTTTTCTTCAAGAATTTTTCCTCCAACTCATTCCATAATTTAGAAGCAAAAGTTTCTTTTGAGAAAGCATATTTTTGCTCTCTGGAAATACACAATTGAATTGTACCATATGTCAAACAATTTATGGTCTTCCAATCTTTCTCCTTAACATCATCTGATTTATTTTCTTCAATGGCAATGTCAAGACCTTGCTGAAAAAGAACGTCTTGAACCTCACTTTGCCATATGCTGAAATGACCCGTACTATCAAAAATCTCCTCTACAAATCTTACATTTTTTACAACAGTCCTTGTTAGAATAGATAAGGTAAAAGCTGTTAGTGCAGTCGTATCTTTAATTTCTATCATCTCTGCTACAATTCTGTTCAATAGCTATCAATTCAGAATGTCAATAGCCTAAGGAAAAATCTTTTCTGATGTGGAAGATTAGACCACGCTATAACCACAGAGCATATTAAGAAAAAACCTTAACTCTGATACTAATTATTGTGGAACTCAGGTTAATTTCCACCAATAATAACAAATTCACCTTGAGCACTATTGTCTAAGTGAATAGAGTGTTAATAATTGTAATGAAAAATCACACCATGTAAATTCCCAGGAAAGATTGGAGGGTGTTCACAAATGGTCCTACTTAAAACCTAACCTCCTAGACAAAATTTTCCTAGACTTGTAATTTAATAGCACAATAATTCAATATAACTATACCCAACAAAGTTATTAAATAGACAAATAAAGAACATCAGAATTTAGTGAGGTTCGGCCAATCATGCCTACTTCCTTGAACACTAAATTAATATTTCATTATTTTCAGGAAATAATAAAGTGAAATATTACAAAAGGAGAGAAAGAATTTTTGTCTTAAGGAAAGACAATTTTGGGATGATAAAAAAATTAAAAGGAAGAGGGTTGTTTTATAAGTAAAACAACCTCCCACAAATCTACAATTTCTCAATGTGGGATTGTGGGATGAGTTACAATATTTGACTACTCAACACTAAGTTCTAATATGATAATACCAACTCAAAATGATTTATTTTTAACATGTACTTCTATAACTTTTATTCAATATTACTTTCCCTTAAAACTATAAACTTGTATATTCAACAATGAAATGAACTTCATTAGCTCGAAGACAATATATAAAGATAATAAGTATTTTAAGTTATAGACTGTATTACAATTGTATTCATATTTCTTAATTACTATAATCCTTAATAAAATATGTAAATTTACAATTTAAAAACCTCGTGTAAAACTCTTAACAATCATCTAACTCTGATGTAGGAAGTTAGTTTAGTAATTAGTTTTGTATTGATCAAAAATAAAAGATTTTGTAATAGCACAAAGTTCCTTATGGATTAAACCAAATTCCCCTTGTCACATCATGAAGAGCTACACATAGCTGGCTATGTAATTGTTAGTTTATTGCCAAAACCAGAAGACTCCAGGCTGATCAGACGGACCATTTCAGTTGGCACACTTATTAAAAACAACAAGAAAGCATACAATGAATGGATCATTATCGTTGGATGCACCAAGCTCTTTTACAATGCATGGATACCAATGATCACATGAACATAATTTAAGTCCAGTAATTATTTTATTTTATTTATATATTTATATATATTACATTTAACGTATTAACAAAAATGAAAACAAACAAACAAGGGGAAAGTCACAACTTTGGTAATTTGATAAGAACTTCTGCAAATGGATGACTATGGAAGAGTAAATAGATAAATGAACCAGGTAAAGAATGCTAGTATTTAGGATTGTATTGATAAGGGAAATAGATATCGGATGAATAAAGGTCACATTTGAGAGGTCACCAACTTTCTCAGTCTTACAACCTGACAAATTATTCATACCTCCTTCCTACCTTATGTTAGAGTAGTGCCCTAAAGGCAATCGCCGTTAGTGCGTTTTGTACAAAGTTGTGTACAGACTTTATTTTCAAGAACAAAGAAAAGCATATTTCATTAATTTGGTATTCATTATTTATGAATTGATATTGATCTATAAGCAAATTAATGAAGTC
>JANZXP010000194.1:21574693-21592163 GCA_027576715.1 Erythroxylum flavicans | reverse complement strand
ATTGGTTCCACCAATTGTAAGATAACAAAAATAGCATTATAAACAAAATAAAGTGATAATTAATTTTTAATAAATAAGAAAAAGGAAACAACTAATGCCTAGAGAAAGTTTTGCCCTTTGTCGAATGGCAATTGACAATCCAAAATCCCCAACACACTGCTTATAAAGCTCCATTTGTGAGCTCAAGATATCTTGCATTATTTTATGGCCAACAATTGTTGTAATAGTGAATAGCATTCCACTACCAACTTCAGCTTTCATTGTAAAATCCAGTCTGAAATATATACTAGGATTTAGAAACTCTCCAACTACAAACAACGGAAAAGAAAGTTTCCTTTACCATCTCTCATTGATGCTTACAAGATACGGTGTATACAAAGAAGACCTATGTTTCAGATTGGCTATAATTGCTTCCTTGGCCCTTTCTATGGTATCAAAAAATATCTCATTGTTGCCATTGCTTCGCTATCAGCTAAGCGAAGCACCCTCACCAAAAGCTCACAAATTCGGATAACAAATTGACATTGAGACCAAAATTCTCTATCTTCTAGTATAATTCTGGAAACCTTCACTCCAGCATTAGACCTAGCATGTTGAGATGCAACATACTTATCACTTGTAAAAATTTGTCTTAACTCTTTCTTCATCGTAACAAAATACTAAAGTGATAAGAAATTTGTTGCAAATCTTGTCATAGTAGGATAACATAAATTCCTACCATTGGTAAATTCCTTTCTCATTCCATGCATGATTATAGATGAACTTGGTTACCATTTTAGCTTTCTGCGTAGTCTCGTCAATAATAGAAAAATACCTTGGATCCCCTATATTCTCCAACATTAGGTCAAAGCAATGTGCAACATAAGGAGTCAAAAAAAAAGAATTATATTTATTCTGTAACTTTCTTCCTGTTGATTAATAAGCGAAATCATTGTCAATAATGAACTAGACAATATTTTCTAGCCCTACTTCATTCCCAACTTCATCAAATATCTCAAATAAAGTATAAGTATTTCTAATAAGGCCAAATTCATCAATAAACTTCAAAAATATTAAGCCATTTGTAAAATAAACCAAAACATTAATAATAGGCTCTTGTCTCCTATTTATCCAACCATCACACATGATTGAACACCCAAAAGTAGTCCAATTCACTCTTCTTTCTACAAATAACTTTTAATTTTAGAAATTGAACAACTCAAAAGTTTACCTCTTAAGTCATCAATTGAAGAAGTTTTGTATCTCGGACAGTAAGAGGCTATTGCATCCACCGTAAGTTGATAATAATAAAACTGAAAAGCATTAGATGGTGAACCTGTATCATACCACCATCTAGCTACTGCCATATCAACATTATGAGCCGCATCTCTTGATTGTATTACACTATGAATTGAAGATTCAG
Organism: Erythroxylum flavicans; assembly: GCA_027576715.1. Taxonomy (NCBI): domain Eukaryota; kingdom Viridiplantae; phylum Streptophyta; class Magnoliopsida; order Malpighiales; family Erythroxylaceae; genus Erythroxylum; species Erythroxylum flavicans. Next base: position 21,590,761 of record JANZXP010000194.1, on the reverse strand, counting down.
CTTCAGGAGTTGTTCATGGAGTAAAAAAACTAGTCACCTGCCTTCTTCTTTTCCTCACATCAAGTCTAGGTGTAACATTCACTTTTTCCTGAGCCTGGGATGGAACACTATTACTATCACTACCAACTTCAACATTTCCACAATCACCACGAAAACTAGCAAACGAACTTCCACTATCAATTTCAAAATTCAACATTTCCCTTTTATTTTTCTCATGTTGATATTCTTCAAGCAATGTTTTCATTTGTCACTTCACATAATAGCTTATTTTTTTACAGGGTTCTACATCTCCTTTAATCCTAGCTAAATGCTTATTTAATCGGGTGATTCCTTCACATTTTAAATGCTTGTTAAAAAATAAGTAAATTGTATGATTCTTCATACCTGGGACCAATGCAACATAAGCCTAAGCTGGATCATTATATCTTCCTGAAGCTGTTTGATCAGGAGTACTTAAACTTCCTTTCATTTATCTGTAACAATAAATGAAGATATTGGTTTTGTAAGAAATTAATCCTTTAGTAGTTTTATCAACAAAATTAACAGTGCTAAGTCCTTTATGAGGTAATGCAGCATAAATAATGTCTTTATATTCATCCTAAAGAAGTAAAGATTCATGAAACTAGAGTAAAATTCAGAAATAGAGAGACTTTCTTATTGGAGAGTAGTAAATTCATGCTAAATTTAAAATCGATGTACAGTGTTAAGCTTTGTAGTCTTGAAAGTTCAAAGATTTAAGATGATGGCTCAACGAATCCAAAAATTCAGTTCATGACTTAAAAATCTTTAACTTCACTTAGCATATTCATCTTTATTCTTGTTTTTTCAAGAATATGATTATTGTCATCGACATATCTTCACAAATTATTGCCTTTAATAAATATCTTGAAATGGAATGCATAAGCTAAATAATTTTTTTCATTAAGATGAACTAAGAAACTTTCACACTTATCCAAAGACATAATGCCAAGGTACTATAAATGAGATAAAAATGGAATAATAAGAAAATAAGATTTTGAATATGCAAAGACGATGAGATGGACTAATTTTGGAATAAATAAAGGTGAATATTAGGGGTGGGCAAAAAAACCAAAAAAATAGAACCAACCCAAAAAATCGATGAAACCGGGCCAAACCGAACTAAACCGATGTGATGGATGGTCTGGTTCGGTTTCGGATATTGGAAAACCGACTATATCGGTTCGGTTGCGGTGTAGGCAAAATTTTTTCCGAACCAAACCGATCAACTAAAAATAAAAAAAGTTTGTATTTTTTTATACTTCTAACTCTACGTATATAAGGTAAATTTGCAACTTTGCAAGAATAACAATCATCCAATAGGTTCTAAAATGAAATAAAAATGTTGAATATGTACTAAAATTGACCCAAATTTTAAGGTCCCAAATTAAGGCCCAAACTAACTGAAATAACCGAACCGAATCGAACCGAACCGAACCGCAAGACAAACCGAACTAACAGTTTCATCTGACATTCGGTTCGGTTCGTTTTTTATAAAATAAAACCGATTATTCGGTTCGGCTCGGTTCAACAGTTAAAAACCAACCGAACCGAACCGTTCCCACCCTTAGTGAATATGCATATACTTGAGGTGGACTAATTTTAGGATAAATAAAATTTTAAATATGCAAAGACTTGAGATGGACAAAAGACTAGACAAAAATGATATTAGACAAAGTCTTTGATATTATGATTCATGGCAACTTAGAGATAATTTTAAAAACTTTTGGCTAGAAATATAATTGATTAGATCTTACCTTTTTGCTAATTTACCGTACAATCATTACAATTACAAAACCTCCTCTTCAGCTCTTCCCTAAGACTACAACCAAAATATTATTATATTCAATTAATTATTTACCCAATATCTAAATATTATTATACTAATTTTAAGAATATGTCAATTAATTATTTATTTTAAAGTTTTTACATTTAATTTAAGTTCAAACTTTTAATTCATGCATGCAGTGCAATTCAATTGTCAAAAAATTTAAGATAAATCTCACATAAACTAATCCATAACCAATAAACCAAACCCGACATAAACTAAAACAAAATTGTGCATCGTTTCATTCAACTCTAATCCAGTATCTAACTAACGCAAATCACAAATTCAATTTACAATTTAATTCCAACTTCTAACTTTCAACCCATTCAAAATCACAAATGCAATTAAGCAAAAAAAAATCAATTAAAAAGTAAAAACACATCCGAACAAATTCACAGTCGGTTTTTGGGATAGGTTGGGTTTAGAGCTGATATTATTCCAGATCTAGCACCTGCGGATGTGTGGAGGACAAGTGGAGAGCAGCCGATGACAGTGGCATGGAGAAGGTTCAGTGGTGGCGTGGTGGTCCTCATGGAGGAGGGCTGAAGCTTGATGGAGGAGGCTCGATGTTGGCGGGTTCGCGTGGTGGAGGAAGATGACAATCGTGTGGTGCGGTGGTTCGTGATTGTATTGTCGCCGGAGAGGGAGAAGCACCGACGGAGACGGAGAGGAGAACGAGAGAGAGAGAGAGAGAGAGAGAATGGAGAGTGTGAGATAGTGAGAGAGAATGGAGGTGAGTCTAAGAGGGAGAGAAAGAGAGAAAACGGAATGGTATTCAAAACAATACGCTCAAAGAGAATTACTTCCAACCCGATAATAAAGAGAGTTGGCGTTTTATTTATGCCAGTTAGATAGTTTTGGGCTTACGGCATTCATCGCTGGTTAAAACTTTAACCGTTTGGATTACTAGCTAAGTATGAGTCATCTCATGGTTGGTGGACTTCAAGGTTAGAAATCCCATCATCTGTGGATGGATCTAAAAAGGATTGATCATGCAAGATTTGGTACCAAAATTAGCCATTCTCAAAAAAGTTTTGTCTGCTACACTACACTGCCCCACGCCAAGACCAAACAACGTTTAAACATTTCTTCACAGGTTTGTCAGTTTCTTTTTCCTTTCTTCTTCTTTTTCAATTCCCCACTCACTACAGCTGCAATGCTAATGACTTTACCTGCGTCTTAAAGCTTTCCTGTCTTTTTCTGGGAGAAGTGGCTCTTGTTTTATGACTGAGACAACATGATGGAGTGGGATAATAACCAAGACCACCATCAACAGCTACAGCTACAGCTACATGACAGAGACAGTCGAAATGCTGGTGTCAATGTCAATGGAAAAAATGGGAATGGCAATGGCAATGGAGGAATGTTATACGTTAAGGTTATGACAGATGATCAACTGGAAACTCTCAGGAAGCAAATTGCGATTTACGCTGCAATATGTGAACGGTTGGTAGAGATGCATAAGACCCTTTCTGTCCAGCAAGATCTTGCAGGTCCTATTCTGTTCTCATGTTCATATTCTTTTATCTTTTCCTCTGTTGTCAAAAAGAGACATCTGATACAAGTAGAATCACTCCAGATTAATTGTAATTGTAATTTTTCTAACCATGTTTAAGAAAAGTTTTCCCAGTTGATTGTTACCATAAAATTGCTGCTTTTGACTTGCGAGAACACAGGTACTTTGATCTACTTACAAATTCTGATACTGAATGTCGATTTCCTTCGGTAAATCTCATCATCATCTTTGTCCTTGTTAATTAGTTGAAAGATGATAAGATTGGCCCTCCATTCTTGTGTTTAAATTTCAGGAGGCCGACTAGGTACCCTATACTGTGATCCACTGATGGCTACTGCTGGCCACAAAATTAGCGCTAGACAGCGGTGGACTCCAACACCCATACAACTTCAGATTTTGGAGCGCATTTTTGATCAAGGAAATGGAACTCCGAGCAAGCAAAAGATCATAGAGATAACATCTGAACTTAGTCAGCATGGACAAATATCTGAAACAAATGTGTATAATTGGTTCCAAAACAGGCGTGCTCGATCAAAAAGGAAGCAAATGGTTGTGCCATCCAACAATGCTGAGTCCGAAGTGGAGACAGAAGTTGATTCATTGAATGAGAAGAAAACAAAACCAGACATATTTCACTCCCAGCAGAACCCTTCAAGGCCAGAAGATATGTGCTTTCGGAGCCCAGAGATAAGCTCTGAACTACATTTCTTGGGTGTGTTATCTAATTCAAGTATGTAGATAGTTGTTGGTTTACCTTTTTTAGCCATCATATAACCTGGAAAGATAGCACTGTTGTCATACACTAGTAATGGATGACTGACTGGTATCAGTGAAATAGTAATTATCATCTTATTACAATTTTCACTGCAACAACTTCAGTACTAATGCTTTTTTGTTTGAGCCTTTGTCTTATTGTTTTTAGCATGCTTTCCTGCAAAGTATTCTTGGCATATGTTGGTGAATGCATAACATAAGGGATTTGTTTGTAAAACGCATAGTTTAAGATAATGGATAAATTGCATCATGAAAGTACATATTCCTATTTTAAAGTAGCTACGAGATGAAATTATAAACTTTTAACTACTTCCTATAATACTATACTACCTTTGAGTCAACTCGTAAGTCGTAATGGCCTTATCTGTGAACTCTAAATAACTACTAAAGTCAATGCAGGAGATGACCACCTTACTGGAAAGATGGGGATGCCTGGAAGCTACAATCTCTATGAAGAAGCAGAAGACTACGGCATGCAAGGGTGATGCTCAGTTCATCTGGTGATCCTAATTTAATTCACAAATTTACAGAGTATTCATGGGCTTTGCAGTATAAAGATTGTTAAGCTAATGAAAATGAGAAAAAGAGATAACTTGCTCTAATTGTTGTTCAGCTATACCACTACTTTACCATGCCTGGCATATCAGCATTTACTATGGCTTCATCACGATTCTGAGTTGGAAATCTCGTAACCTTTTTGGTTGGTTTGTGCTTATTGGATTTTTATCTCATCGTTCATTCTGATGTATCCACAAAAAGGACTTCAATCATTAGGATCTTTGTACTTGTGAAAACAGGGAATGTCACCGATATGCTTACACACAATCCATATTTGCTCTATATAACTAGAAAAGGACGTCTCCATGATCCCACCAATTCCACCATTAAGTTTAATGGCGTGTCAATGGTGGAACTGGTAGAATCTTGTGCTCCTCCATGCAATTCCTGCTAAGGGGGAGGGAAAAAAAAAAAGAAGAAGAAGAAGAAGCCTTTATGAAATTCTAAAATTAACAACATAGTATACGAGTACGGCAACCATCATAAGGACAGGAAGAAATGGTTTTAGGTGTGATGGTAGCTCATCAGTTCTCCAATTTTGTGGAACGCTCTTCAATTTTTCATTCTTGCAAAGGAAAATCATGAAAGCACAGGAACCAGACAGCTTTTAAAGATAAAGCTGGTGCTTTTCATGGAAGAGAAAATCTTGTGAATATATGTTAATTTGAAAAAAGTGAAACTTTTATTATCCATTACCTTCAAATAAATTGCAGAATTATACACAAAATACAAGTAAAGTAGTATTCGACTATTACAAGCGAGGCTATACAACAGATTGCTAACAATGAACTACAAATGTCTCAGTGGGTCAAGTCTAGAGAAAACTTAAAATGATTAATCATGCTGATACTTTCAACTTCTAGCAGCATTCAAACGCTTTATGGCTCGTTCTAGATTGAGCTCCTGTCTGCGTAACTCATGGCACCACTTACTTGAATCGTTATTTAACACTCCAAGCTTGGCTATTTGTCCGTGTAATGCCTCCAAGTCGACGAGTGGGATAGTTGTCGGTCGCCCATGAGCACACTGCATAAAAAAGCTTGTTCTGTTATTCGAAGCACGTTATCTCTTAAAAATTGACAAGTATGCTTCCCATGGATGATAAAATTTTCAAGCTATTATTTACTTGAAAACAAAGTGAGGTCCGCCTAAGCTCTTCAACAATGAGTGCACATTCTGATGTTAGCAAAGCATCTCCAAACATGATGGCACCTAGCAGAAGATAGCAAGAAAACAAGGACAATTTCATCAACACAAGTTCTAACGTCCAGAACAAAATACCATGTTCAGAAATGGGAGAAGGAAAAGAAAAACAAAATCTGTAAATGGAAGGTGAAACATACCTCTGCATGCTTTAAAATTGAGGACTCGAAGAACAGCTGGTGGCATAGATGAAGAACCATCTGTATCGGCAAGCTAAAGATTGGAATATAGAATCAGAATTGGAATCTCAAAACACTTAAAAGGAGAAAGGGGACAAAAAGCGGGGAGGAAATAGAAACCACCCATATCAACATGGGACCGGCCGGTGTGGTGGGGGCGAAGGTTCCATCTTACCTGCTGAAGAAATTCCACAAGGTCTCGGTCTGATAAATTGACTCCTAAAATGCAGGGAACCTGCATGTAAACAGCTCCTTACAGAAGGGTAACAAGAAACACAAATGATCATTTTATGTAAAAGTGAATATGCAAAATAGAATATTTATTTTTGTACAACAGGATATTCAAACATAAGGAGAACGGTGCTTTACCGCAATTAGTGTGACAGCAATTGGTTGCCGGTGAAGCAGATTCAGATTCCTGTAGAGTGATTACATTAGTAAAACCATAATATCAAGAGTCAAGATAATAACTTATTGAGAAAATAGTGGTCAAATCACATATGGTGATGCAAAGAACAAAGATAACTATTTGACATATCTCCCAGTACATGGACACATGCACATTATTCCAGTTCATTCCAATCAATCTCAAACTACTGAAAGAGTTAATAACTCTGCAGTATGAAGGCAGATGTTAATGTTGGTGCAGATATGCGTGAAATGATTACTGGAGAAAGAGATTACTTTGTGAAGGTTGCAGCACTTTGAGCTTCAGTATTGCAAATCCAACCCCAACCTCTTACTTGTTCAGCATAATTATGCAATAGTTGAAAACCCATTTCAGGAAGTACCTGTTGAAGTTAACAAACTCTTAAATAAAACCAGTTCATAGCAGTGCACAACAAAAGCTCACATGTTATAGAAAAGAAGTATACCAGCTCTTCTTCAGCATCCAGATAGGTAATTGTCTTTTCTTGACCAGATAGTACCTAAAAATTCATTAGCCTTTGAGTTGTAGCACACATCATTCTACAATATCATATACAAAATCATGTTTACCTTTTGACGAAGTTCTTCTAATCGAATTCTTTCATCTGCAGCATGCTGTAGGATAAGGCCCATAGTGTAAGTCATTAGTGCTGCCAAAACTAACTTAAGGACACCTCTCTATCTTCTGTGTGCATATGTTCATGCCTATGGACTCAATTATATCTACAAAAATAAAGTCATTTGGATGTGTACGGTTTTGCAACTTAAACTGTACTGAATAGCCAGTAAGGACTTTTTCCCTTCTGACTAGGACAAAATTTCCAATGGCGAAGTAAATGTAATGCATTGATCCACTAAAAATTCTCGAGATCATAATGTCTTCTTTCATAGGAGGTACATTTTATTTTCCGATGGAATGAAGTAAATCACTTTTAGATGAAAGAAACTTGTTATTGAGAAAGGAAACAAGAGCAAAGGAAATCGATGTCAACAAGAAGCAAAATACTGCTAATTTACCTGATCTATAACAGAAAGTGTCTTGCCAGCCACAATTGGGATGAATTTCTTGTCCACCTGCTGAAGAACCTTGGCATCATCTAGGTAGTTTCTATGGATCGACCCTGGAACTAATGAATTGCCAGCAAGATGTAAGAATCCTGAAGAGATGTCAAGTATATCATGCTGACTATCCATGTTACATGATGCATTGTTATCCTGCACAAATAGGGTGAGAAATATATCAGTTATTGATAAAAACAAGTTGACAAGGCATTGAAAATTTTACACATAATCATAACACGAAGCAGAAAGTCATCAAATTTGTGAGAATACTCAACTGCAATTTGTTGAAAGTTATTCCGCCATTTGGAGCCAACAGTTATTGTCTCCTTAGTATTCCCTGACACAAAGTATGAAACATGGAACTAGTAGTGAATTTAAATACCCATGTACACCAGTTCACTACAGGCACATTTATCCATAATGTACATGCCCTTGCAACTTGACACATGCCCATGCATTGTTCCCATAACCTAACCAATGCAACCCTCAAATCTTAGTTCTTGATCCAAATAGTAATTCTTAAAAGGTGGTGGAATTACCTTCGCCTGGACAATCACTATCCTGGGTGAATTGAAGCTGCTGAAATTTTTTGTTGTTTTGAATATTCTCCATGTCTGCTACAATGCCTGTAAAGTTATTTGTACAGGGTCTGAAAAGTGTCCCAGGGACTGATTAGCATTTTGCATGTGTCGAAAGAGCTTTATCAAGGGAAGTAAAGAACATTCAAGTACCTGGAGTTGAACTCTGGATCCTCATGATGTGGTTGCAAATGCAGTTTCAATTCCTTAGCTTCTGTAGCACAAGCAGCTATACAAGTTGGATTATACCTATGTGTCATGACATGACACCCAATTTCAGAAACATCATCAGGAGAAGTAGAGCCGTCATGAAACAATTGAGTCAGCTCCTTTCCAAATTCCGTTATTGAATAGTGGTTTAAGGAGATAAGCCTCCTCTTTTTACAATAAAATGGTGGAGCTGAATGGCTTCTTTTCCATTGGTCTGTATGAGCATGATCTTGTACTGAACAATGATCTCTTGATTGATTTCTTTTGCTTCCTTGCTTTTCATTACTTTTCAGTACTTTGGAATATGGCTCCAAAAAAGAATATTCTGCCTTACTTAAATCAAGCGATAAATGAGAATGCCCCAAAGAGAGCTCATCTAAAATGGGCCTTTGATGAGATTCACACCCCTTTTGATTGTGAACATTATACCTGGAAGCAAAGACAACATCTCTCCAACTTAAGTCATTTTCTTTGTTAGGAATCTCTGACAGAATATCATAACTAGATTCACCCTCATTTTCTTCACTGTCAAAAAAGTTCCAATACTCTTGCCTGATTCCCGATCTTGAACTCCCTTTAAAAGTTTTTCCAAGTGGATTGCCTTCAATACCCCAGGCTGTCTCTTCAAATAAGCCTTCAATAGGTACCAGATGTTTGGCATATGGTTTCTCATGCAATGATAGTGATTTATCCGAAGAACAAGAAGGAACGAAATCTGAAGTTATATCAATATCCATAAAGTTTGTGGGATACCATTGAGCACAGAATGCTGTATCCTGTTTCAAAATCCTAGGAAGTTCAACCAAACTTGTATTACAGGAATCAATTTCAACGAAGTATTCATCTTCATCAGCAAAAAAATGCCTTCTTTTGGTATTAAAGCTATCAACCTGAGATTTAAAACCCTCCTTGCTTCTAATCAGATCCCTATTCAAAGGAAAGCTTCCCTGGGATGAGCAACTTTCTAAGAAAGATGTTTTATCATTCCTTGTAGCCTCTCCATCATTAATGTCAATGTGACCTAAAGAGCATGAATAACTAGCAGATTTGGCACCAGATTCAATGTTTGGGGATCCTTCCTCCCACTCTGATCTTAAAATGGGGCCCTCTGTAGTGTCACAGAATCTTTCCCTGGTAGTAAACATGTCTTCCAAAAAGTAGCCATCTTCATCTAACATTTTGTTATCAGATATCAAAAGATTTCTATTACTCCTTTTGGTCAATCTGGGCATGGTATCACAAGGGGGACCATTCAATGATGGCAAAGAAAGATCACTTTGGCAAGGCCATCCCATTTCAGATTGTTGTCCTTTGGGCCCTGAAAGGTCAGTTTGAAATTCATTATATGAAAGTTCACCACAACCCCTGTTGAGTTTTTGCTCAAAACCCATGGTAGAAGAGGCAGAAGCAAGGAGAGAAGAGGGCAGATCATTCTGAATGCTGCACTTCCTTGCGGCAAATTCGAAGTTCTCAGCTGTTTCTGCATGAGAATGTTAATAAAATAGAAGGGCAATTCAGCTGTCATAGAAACCAAACAATTCTTAGTTGTTCATATATTGTGAATCACAAACATATCTAACATTATTGTCAGCGCAGTTTGTAGAGAAGTTAAAGCATATCAAAACTGGACAGCATGAAGATGTCACAGTATCAACTTCTTTACGGAATTCAGAGTGAGTAGCTTGGCAATGCATTGGACATTTTTGTGAAGGAATACCATCAACTTCTTTACACATTTCATCTTCCAGGACTGTATCAGTTAAATGACTTGACAAATCCCGAAGTTTAAAAGGTAAAGCATAACTAAATATCAGAAACCAATAGAGATAGAGATAGATTAGCCAGTGACATAGAGGAACACAAAGATGTCATACCTTGAGTAATGCTGTTCTTCCAATGATTCTGAATCGCCTTCTCAATGAAGTTAAGGATAGGAACCCAGTCCTGCTAAAAAATGTTATAAGAAAGCTGATGGTAGTAAAAAAGGAAAACAACCCATTCCTCAACACTTAAGAATTGTGTACTAAAGATGCAGTGGGCCAAAATTTTGAAGAAAGAACATGAAAATTGGAATTTCTCAAACATTCCAAAGTTTAGTGTGCAGTTAAGCAGAAGCTGGTTCCTGCTTAAAAGAATTGAGACCCTAAAAACTTGATAGAAGCTTCATCTGTTTTATTCGTTTTTTTTTTTTGGGTGATAGAGGCCATAGATGTGGAGGAAGACTGAGATAAGCACATACATATCAAGTCACACAAAAAAGATTCAAGAAGAAAGTACCATTATTAGGAATTAAAATTGGCAGCCAAACAACCAGAATATTACCTTGAATTCAACATATGTCTTTGATGGCTCAAAGATTAAATCATACACAGATGAAGGACAACATAGATTTACGATATATGATGGAAACGCATGAGGTCTACTTCTCTTTCCTTTTTGTGACAAGCTTCTACACTTATCCAGATGCTCAAACCTAGCAGCCAATTCATTTAGCAACTTGTGTATTGGACCTTTGCAGACAAATCGTGAGTTGATATCTGTCAGCATTAAGGTTAAGCTACAAGGTTTAAACAAAAAAACTTCTCCAATATAGATTCAATAAGTGAAGCACTGAGTAGATTGTTGAAGGTTATTCAAAGAAGGATACATACGTATTGAAATGCCTGCAAAAATGAACGCTATATAAATTAGAACCAGCAAACAGAAAAATAAATGTACAAAAAACACCATAGAAATGAGTCAATGACAACCAAAAATAGGAAAATGTAGAAACAGAAAAAGAGAGGAGAACTAAAATAGAACTCAGACCTTGTCTGCAAAACCATCAAGAGGACCCCATATATAGCCTGAAAGCATCAGCGCACCATTCCTAACATTCAATTCATGAGAAGGGCTAGAACTCTCAATCCCAAAGCCACCTTTCAGTAATGCCAGCGTAGAAGAAGGAAGTGTTGAGAGAAGTTCTTCCTCGCTATATCAGGTAGTGGAAAGAGTCAAACAACAATCACAATTACTAAAGCTCCTCTGCACAGAAATGTTACCAACACTCACCTATCAAAATCAACAACTTTGAAGGAAATGTGCGGATGTACAAGAGCAATCTGAAATACACACTGTTTGACCAAGTGCAAGACCTTCTTAGGACTTTTAATTCCCAAATGTAAATGGAAAGAGCAAGAAGCAAGAAGTTAGTCCAAATCAATGATATGAGAACATAAAACATTGAAAAAGTTGAACAAACAACCCAAATGACTGACAATAGAGAAGAGGTCAAAAAGAAAAACCTGCATTGCAAAATCTTCCTTCGAACTGGTTGGTTGTAAAATAAATCACGAACAATTACTGCCAAAATACATGTAAGTTAAGTTGAAGAGAGGGGAAGGGGTAAGAGAGAGAGATCTGAATCAATTACTTGTTGTGCCAAAATCTTTCTTTTCATCATCAATTCCAAGATACAAGCATTTAGATCCCTGCAAAGTGCAGAGGGGAATAACTCACGAGAATATGAACTCAAACTACCAATAAAGAACAATTAATAAGAATGAAATACAAGTCACCCAAACCTTTATTATCTTGCGATATCCATTTGGCCTCCCACTAGCTTTTGTTACAATTTCTAATAGTGAGATATCCGAAATAGAAGCCAGTGCTTCTCCTCTAAATCCCAAGCTCCAGTTAACAGTATCCGTGTCAGCCAAGTGATGAAATTTTGATGTCACTGCTCAAAAACTAAACATCCTAGCCTTATCCAAAGGTTTACGCAAGAAATAAAGTTCATGCATGATGCAACTTGTGGTTATGCATTTAAGGTCCTTCTGCTAGATGTTTGTTTTGCCAATTCCATCTATTACTCTTCGGTTGATCCAATAAGTCCATAGCTTTCACATTCATTTAAATTCCTTTTGCTAGTAATAAGTTCACAGCATTCAAATTCAAATGCTTTTCAATCTCCTTCTAACCTTTTTTAGATGAAACCTCACGATCTAGTGATCAATATATAACCTCCATCATATTCTGCAAGTTCACATTTAGAACAATACAATTTACTCTACTCTGATCATTGCTCATGATGGTACAAACAAAATTTGATATGCTTTAACATTTTTAGCAATTTTTCACAAGCCACAGAACTTGTCAAAAAGCTTTAGACAGGTAAGTTGCTATAAGATTAGTAATAGTATTTCCAAGCTGGCAACATGCACAAACCAAAAAGTTTGCACAATTAACATGGCTTTGAAAGCTCACTAAATTTAGTGCCGCATCTTCAAATGTGTGTCAAATAAAAGGAATTCCACGAGCCATACAAAGTGATTGATTTAGTTACCGTATCTTTCTCCGAGCAATTCCAACCCATCACGAGAGATACCAGATCCTGCGCGGCCAACAATTCTAACGTAATTAACAATGATCAAGAAAACCATAAAGCTATATAACTTCAAGAGTATCACTACCGACCATCATCAACAACTTTAACATAGCAGGTACCAAGACCCACATAGACAGACACCTGAAACAAAGAACCGTCATTTCCCTGATATTAAAAGCTCCATAAGCACCAGCACTTTCAACAAAATAGCAGCTAGGTAAAATCCCATCGCCGTGGCATGGGCGCCAGCAGTTAGAAGAACTAGATTTCATGCAATGCAAGCCCGAAATTGATACCTTAGTAGCGCCAGCGTCCAAGCTGTTTAAAACAAGTTCCTCCACAACTCTCGCTAAGTCGAAAACTATAACCCCAGAACGTATTGAACTACGGGATGCCTCCGGCAACAGCCTAATATCACCCATCTCGAAACCTAACTGTCGTGGAAACAGGCAACCACTGTCAACCAACTGCCAACTTTTGTTTCAATCAGAAACCCCATAGCCAAAAAGATATGTTTTAGGAGTTAATAGAAAGCCTCCATGAACATCGAACTTCACGGCTACAATCATTCGAGTAACTTTGGAGTAAAAGTATCGCCTTTTCCCTCTTTTGGGGTCAAAACGAGAAGCTTTAGATACGACAAATGGACAGCAATACGGCAAAGTACCAAAACTAGGGATTATGTAAGGATTTGCCAAGAAAGTCGAAGTTTCCTAGTCTCTCTGCAATCTGCAAAGCTCCGACTTTTGGCCCTTCGCGCGAACTAGCTGTTCTAACTTGCGCCGGGACTGAGAGTGAAGGATTACGCTAAAATGTGAAAACTAATCCTCGTCTATTAACCTTAACCACGGTTGGTACTAAAACTATGGATTGACGCTTCTTTGGGCTACAGGTGACTGACAAGTGGGATAAGCAACTGCCCAGTACCCACCGGGTAAAAATCAAAAGTCGCTGTCTTTGGAGTTACTAACTTCTATGAATCAAACCTTACCCATCTTAAAATCAGAACTTCATCTGTTTCCTCGTGTCTCGTGTTCCTATGCGTCCTTTTTCGTGTCTGTAGTTATCTAGGAGTCAGATCGTCTATTCCGCTAATTTTGCACTCAACGTAAAGGTGAAATTGCGTGTCTCTATACTTCGGCTCGACAGAACGATAAAGGGATAAATTATGGTTTAATTTCACTCAATTCTTTAGAGAGGAGGTCCCGTATTTGGTGAGCACAAGGAGTCATTATATTAGATGAAACTCTCACACTGTCGCTACCGAGACTCGAACCTGAGACCTTGCACTCAACAACTTCCCTGAAGACCAGTTGAACTACCCGTGCGAGCATCTCTTCCACTAATCTTATGCCTACTCTGTGCTGCAGTTGATACGTTGACGTTTTAATTAAAAAGAACCATTTATCTTCACGCCGAGCTACAACAAACTCTTCTTTTTCTTTTCAATCGACTTCGTAGGATAAATTTTAATAAACATTAATTTATTATTATAATGATATTATTCTTATGAATTCTATTATTCTTATTATTATTAATCATTATTATTATTAATTTCCTATTTGAGTATATATAATAATTATTAACAAATTATTAATTATTATTATTCGATTTCTTATAATTTATAATTTTATTAATCTTATTATTATTAATTTTCTAGTTAATGTTAAAAATAATATTATGATTATTAATTTTATTTATTATTATTATTATTATTCAATTCGTTATTTTTGACAAATTTATTTTTTTTAATTTTATCATTATTATTAAATGTTTTTAATTTTATTTGTTATTATTATATAGTTTACTTTATATATATATATGTGGTAAATTTCACGGGCGCGAGAAATCAAAGTCACGCCCATGACTTTTGCACTTCTGAATTTTTGTTTGATATTCAACTATTCCATTTCCACCGATGATGAGTATAAACATATAATTTTATCGTCGTTATTATTAATATTATTATATTAATCATAAATGGATAAAATATGCAAACGAAATATAAATATTTTTATTCTTATTAATTATTATTATTACTTTCCAGCTTACTGTTAACAATTATTATTATTATTGTTGTTATTATTATTATTAAATAATTAATAATTTTTTATTTTATAAAAAATTTTTACAATTATTTTTATTATAGCTAATTTTATATTACTTCTTAATATTATAAATGAAATCTTGTCATTTTCTCTTTATTTGCATAATAATAATAATAATCAATTATTAATAAAATTTATAATAATCAGTATATATACTCAAGTACAAAATTAATATGCTAATAATTAAGAATAATAAGAATACTAAATTTAATAATAATAATAAGGATTTTCATACTAATAATACAAATTAAAATATTTAATAAATTTAATAACGATAAGGAATATAATAATAATAACAATAATAAATACATTTATAACTTCATGGTTATTAATAATAATAACAATTATAATAATTAATAAAATTAATGAATTTAATAATAAGAAGAAGATAATTAATAATAATAAGAAATTTTATTATAATTATAGAAATAAATGTAATAATAAAAACGATTATTATTAAAAAATTTTAATAATAATAATAATATTTTAACAATGATTAGAAAATTAGTAATAATAATTAATTTAAAGAATAATAAATTTAATAATAGTGAAGAATTTAATAATAATAATAACAATAATAATAATAATAAATTTATTTAATAAAAATTATTGTATTTAATATATAATAGCTATATATACTTCAGCATAAATAACAACATTAATAATTATAATAAACTTAACTATAATAACAATAATAAAATTAATAATAATATTATAAGCAACATAATAATAATAATCGAAATAAAATTAATTAATAAAAATAATAACAATAAGAAAATTTACTATTAATATTACAAAAAATTTTAATAATAATAACGATTAATGATAATAATAATAATAATAATTAAAACTATTATAATTTTAATTCATATAATAATTAAATTTCAACTTTAATTGAATTTTTAATTCAAATCACAGCAATATAATTGAAGTTAAAACAACAAATTCATTCAGTTATATATATACTTAATAATAATAAAGTTACTCCCACCAAAAAATTTATTCTGTTTATGTTGATGTTAATTATATATACATATACTTAGTGGAAAAAGTAACGGGTGTGAAAAGACGAGTGTGACTTTTCACACCCGTGACTTTTTCCACACACATATATCTATATAGTAAATTATATAATAATAATAAATAAAATTAATAAAATTTAATAATAATAATAACAAAATAAAAAATAAAATTGTCAAAAACAACGAATTGAATAATAATAATAATAAATAAAATTAA
>JANZXP010000194.1:21557731-21569185 GCA_027576715.1 Erythroxylum flavicans | reverse complement strand
AATGAAGTTTAACAAAATAATTCAAATAGAGCAAAAGAGGTTGGGCAAAATTTAAGGGCAAAATCGACATTATAGAAAAAGATAATCAGCTGATTGCCCAAAAAGCTACTCACAAGGAGCTTTTAATTTTTGACTGGTTGGGTTAAATCAGCCAACCCAACTAACCAACAACCAAACAATTAGAATAGTTTCTTGATGAAGTCAAACAGTTGATTTTGGTCAATCAGTTAAAAAATTAGCTGATCAGCCAACAATCAAACAAGGCTAAAGAGCGTGAGACTAGATGAGAGACAGGTGTGCTGCTACGTGAGTGAGAAAGTTTGCTGGAAACAATAGGAAAGGATAGAAATTGTCCAAGAGAAAGAATGCTTGCATTTACCTATTTCAGAGGTATGCAGAATATGTAAAGACGGAGGCGCAACATCTTTAGGTATTCTCCCATCTCCAGGAATTGTAATGCTTAGTAATGGTATTATAATGCGTAGTAATGGTTATTCTGTAGGTTTTATTTTAACCAAACACAAAATAATAAGTAGGAATAGAGGGATAATAGAATACCTATTACCCTTAACCAAACACCCTGTATAAGTTGACAGAACTTATTCAACCTTCTAACAAAACGTGCAAAAAGAAGTAGCTTGCTGCTCCAATCGGAGGAAAATAACAACAAAATAAAATAATCTTAAAAGCAGAAACCAAAAATATATAATTCTGCTCTCAGGTCGTCAATAAGCCAATGTCAAGATCAGTTACATGTGATGAACGTAGATGTGTAGTATTCTGGTTGGTGGTTAGGTCACGACGCACCAGTGCAACGTCAGTATCCACTTCTCACAATATCAATCGCTAACAATATACATCTTTGTTAAAGGTTAAAAAAATAATCTTATTTATGAACGTAATAGACCCAAAGGAAAATGAATATCACAATCGATATCCTTCCAGGAGGGAGGGAGTAAAAAATGGTGTGGATCTTTTATCCCTTCTTCACTTGCCCACCTGGACGTGTAGTTTGCTCATACCAGCATCCAAATTTTCCACATCGGCTTCATTTGTCATCTTTTTTTTAGTAGAACTGCTGAGATTGAGCCATGGGTGTTGCAAGCACTGCTGAGCAGTGGGCCTCTTCTCTGGTGTAAAATCAAGAAGAGGAGAAAGAAATTCTGCAAACTCCTTGGCATCAGTCTCAGCGAACTTGAACCTGTCAACCAACAAGCGATCAAGAGACCAAAACTTCAGCCTTCGAATTCTTTTTAGATCCCCATGCCTATCAAAGAACTCCTTGGATTGAGCTCCTCCAATGGCAATCTGGTAAATAAGAATCAAGAGATAAATTAAAACTAACAACTCTAGGAGATCATTGCAAATACGTGTTCATACCTTTCGAGGCATCTTTCCAAGGAGCTCCATCATTAGGGCAAGGTGATCCTGAAACCAACATGACAAACACAGTTCATTACCATCTAGACCAAATTTCGCTTGAATTCAATTACAATTCAGTCATAAAACCAGCTATAAGTCTTGTATTATCTAATCCTATGTCTTGATCGATGTCATACAAATTGACCAGCACTTAAACAAATGTATATAATATCTAATTTCCAATTGCTGAGAACACAATACCATAGGTAAGACGTATCATACCTCATCTTCACCAAAGCCTTGTCCATCCTTGGGAGCAAACATCATTTCACCAGTAGCAAGCTCAAATGCAGTGCAAGCAAATGACCACATATCAACAGAAAATGAGTAACCAGAACGCAATATTACTTCAGGAGCTCTATACTGCCTTGTTTGAATTTCTTCTGCGAACTGCTTATCAGCCCAGCATGCATTTCCAAAATCAACAACCTTGCATCTCATGTCAATCCCATCCAGGCACCTCTCAGATTTTTGCAAAGCCCCTCCCATCGAAGCTCTCCGACCCGAAATCTTAGCAACCGCATTCTTAGCCCTCCTTTTCAACTTCTTCTCAATGATGCTCATTGTCGATCCACCATTAAGATTGCACTCAGGCCTTTCAATAATCGGTTTGAGCCCAGAACGAATAGGATCCTTGGCAGGGTCTATAGTGGAAACAAGAAGAATATTCTCCGGCTTTAGGTCAGTGTGAATTATACCCAATTCTCTATGCAAATAATCCAAACCAGTCAAAATGCATTTGCAAATCTCTCTAACTTTATTCAATTTGAGACCTTTATATCGATTATATCTGATTAGCCGGAGTAAGCTGTCACCAAGAAATTCAAGAACCATACAGTGGTGCTGCCCATTTGGCCCTGAGTGCTTAAACTGATCAATCAGTTGCACTACACAATTGGAATTAGAAAGGTCTCCATTGGTTATAACTGAAAGGACTTCAATCTCATGTAGTGCAGCTTGAGCAAATTGGGCTGCACTTTTCTGGATCTTAAGAGCAACAAACTTCTGGTGGGACAAAAGGACGCGAAATGAAAATGATATTTTTAAAAAAATTCGTACTCAAAGAAAAATGAACATCTGAAAATTCTAGAGAATTGCTGAATCTTCCTTTTACGAAGGCATTTAAGTACCACCGCCCAATCCCAATTATTCATGAATAGGCACACGAGAAATTCTTCTATCAAATCAGAAAAAGAAAAGGAAAAGGCAAATCGATTTTGTCGAACACTACAAGTAAACTCTCACATTGATCTTATCAAACAAAAGAAAAGAAAGAAGCCCAAAACAAAAAGGGAAAAAAACAATACTAATTATTAAAGAAAGCAAAAGGGAAATGGAAATTAGACCTCTAGTTCATTTAAAGACTAAACGCCCACCAAAAATGGGCAAGCATAATAAAACCTGAAAGATCTTCTAACACCTGTCATCAGAAACAGAGCTGATCCGACAAAGGACGTGACGCGAAAATGAAAGCAAATAATTAGAGAAAAATAGAGGAAGAGATCAGACGTCAGGGTGATGTTAAGGAAAGCGTACGGAAGAGTGAGTGTCGTAAGCGAGCCAGACGGTGGAGAACTGGCCCCAGCCCAGCTTCCTTTGAGCAATATAACGGCCGGAGTTAAAGGGATCACCGACTCTGACGGCATGGTAACCACCTTTCCGGTACGAGTCGATTCCCTCATCTTCCTCCTCCGATCCCGACGACGACGAAGAACAAGACATGGAGGCTTGTCGTTTGGCTAGCTTTACTATGCTTTTATTTGTGTGTTTCTCTGCAATCTTTTCTCGCCCAGCAACCGTATGATTCGAATACTTTTTCTTCAGAAGCAGTGAGAATTGAATTTGATCTGACCCATTTGGTGCCTATAAATCTCTCTCTCTCTCTCTCTCTCTATATATATATATATATATATATGTAAAATCGGGAGAAGTATTTGGAAATTACTTGTGCTTTATTTTGGGTGAGTGCGTCTTCTTTGCGGCCTCTGATACACAAGTGTCTCTCCGCCTTTTGCTCCTTTTTCTCGTCTCGTCTTCATTTCTTATTTCCTACCTTTTAAAGCTTCTCCTCCTCCTGTTATTAATTTACTCTTTTGCCCATCTCACAATCTCCTGGATTGGAGCGGGTCCATTTTTATGTATTATTTTGATTCTTTGGAATTCCATCAAATTTAGTTGATTCGTTGTGAGCAAGTCATAAAAATAATCTTTATAAAAATACAAAAGAAAAATTAATGTTTATAATTTTACATTATATAGAACTCAAAAGAAGTTCTACGGAGGAAGCTTTGTTCCGTCGGAGGAGGCGTCAACCAGTTTTCCCAAGGTCAAAGACAGGACATGGTCCTCGTTATTCGTTAACTCTTCCATAAACGACAATGTTTTTGGTCGACGCTAGGCTTTCTTTAGTACAAAGTACAACCAACATTCCACGACACGTACACTATATCTAATCAACTTACCAAGTACAAGACACGTGTGTACTAAAACAATTTGTCTTTTCTTTTCTGATGATTCTTCCCCTCTTTCACTTATATAGTTTTTCAAATATTAAAAGACAAAATACAAAGGACTTCCAGTACCTAATTTTGATCTCCAACATTTCTGCTAAAACGTTAAATGTATTCCATTTTCTCCATTAAAATGTCACAGTTAGTATTAAATGAACAATATTTTTTGGTATATCAATCCTTCCAAATAATTTTAACTCACGATTCTCATAATTATGGGTATAAGTTTGATTATGTGGTTATCAGGATTGTAGCTAATAGAACGTATGATGCTCCAGATGTTCACGCTGTGTTGAAGAGGCTACAATAGGTAAAATTGAAATTCCAAAACCCTAGTATGCATCAGAACCCTTAGTCTAGTATTAACTTTTATATCCACTTCCTAACTTAAACCTTCAAAAGTTCAGAGGACAGATCAAATCAATCCGAGTTTGCAAACAGAGTAAACATGTAACGTTGTTTTTAGTAAACAGTTATAATTTTGTATGTATCCAACAAAGAGTTTCCAATGCCTTCAACGTCCAAACAACAATTTGACATCAAATATGCAACCAAACATCCGACCTGCTACCTTTGATGATTACTGACGATCGCACTGTTGCAAAGGTCTAATCAACGAAAATGATTCTCTATTCCAGCATTCCGACCGATCGTTATACAGCCCCTGATAGTTGATAGCCGATTCGCCTAGTAAATACTCCCGGAGTTACCCCTGTCAAATTCCAATTTACATTTGTTAAATGCCCACCACAGACCATTCGTTAAGGTTTAGACGAATCATGGCCATCTATGGTACAACTGATGCAGTCAAATGTAAGTATTTTTAATCAGTCTTGCAAGGGAGAGGTGCGAAAATATTTAGGTGACATCCATAATCAATTTTTGGAATGGTGAGCATGAGATCAATCGGTAAAGTTTTTTTTTTTGCTATAAAGTTACATGTTCAATTTACGGAAATAATCTCTTTATAAAAATATAAAGAAAATATTATATACATCATAACCCTTCTCATACACCCGCAAAGCGGGGGACTTAATTTGTACACTGAATATGAATACGTTAACTTTATCCATAATCAAATTTTAGCAATTGAGAGCCCAAGCAAAGTTATTCGAGGTTACACAAATGCATAAACACTTGGGTAGTTCACAAGGAGGTTCAGTCTAAAAGTTGCTCAAGTTCTGAACCTTTAACTCATCCATAATGGTAGTAGCATTTGAAGACAGTCAGAAGGCATTAGCCGTTTTGGAGGTCTCTTCAAATGGATAATCCTAGATCATTTGACGAAAATTTTTTTCTTAAAAGTGAGGAGAAACATTGATCTTGAAGGGATAAAAAATTTTCCTTAGTGATAAGCAAGATTGCTAAAAAGGAGAGTCAATCATAGGTCTAAACAATTTCATGTCTCAAGAAAAAAAAAGAGACATTACAACAAAAAAGATATTAGGTAACAGATAAAAGTGTAGCTAGAAGTGCAATTATTGTTGTCTTTTGGCTTTTGTTAAGACAACAAAATTCATACTGGTAAATAAAGTGGTAATATAGGTGTAAGGCAATGAAATGAATAATATTGTTTTAGATTTTGACTAAGGCAACAAAATAGTTTCAAACTATATCAAAATAGATATAGCAATAGTTTGAGTCTTTGTAAGGCAATAAAATAATTTTTAAGGCAACATTATTTAATAATAAAATCAACAGTTTATCCTTTCATTATTAACATGTTAATGTAAAAGCAAACCCTTTTCATTAAGTAGGCAACATCCTTATATAAAATAATGACTAAAAAAATATGTTTATATATGCTATCATATAATCTATGTAGACGTATAGAATTCATCATTTAACATATCCAAAATACATTAGCCAAAAATTATTAGCTAAAATATACACCTATATTTTCTTCCTCAGGTACATATGGAATATAAGTACAACAATAAAAATACAACACACTATAAATATGTACGAGTACTCCAAAATCCTTTAAATACCTCCTTATCCATTCCTAATCATCACCTTCCTAAAAAAACGACAGGTAGATTGGAATTATTCTAAAACAACTATGCTCATAAATAGGTTGATATATAAAAAATAAAGTACTAGCTGCTTTATTATGACCTCCATTTAATAAAGACAATTATGATATTGTTCTTTTTACAAACAAAGCCATAAGGCATGAACTTTTCAATCCATATTGGGTTCACTATATTTATATGTCTCTAGCTTGAGGATAACGGAATAAAACCAAAATGCTCATATATTGTGAATGTGAACAACAAACATATCTTTATGTCATGTCAAAAGTACCTCAATATCCTAAAACATCACCCTCTAAGTAGAATCATTTTAATGTCATTACTAGATTTTCAATCTATTTATTCTACTGATTAGCAACATAATTAGGATGTTAAAAGTTACAACTAAATGGAACTTTAATAGTGAACTACTTAATTAAATTGAAGTAGAGTTAGCTTGTTTATTATTAGAAACTTGGTGTTGGTCATTCAAAAAAAAAAATTAACAGATTGGATATGGACTTGAAGATATTTACAGATTAATATGTGGGAAAATGTAGTAAGGGGAACCTAATCGATGAATATGGCATTGCTTAACAAAATGACAGTATAATAAAGGTGTTGCTCTACTTTAATAGTTTTTGCTGTTGCAGTTCTTGTTTGTAGTTCAATTATTCTTTTTATTTAATACTATTATAGAAGAATCAAAGACGTCAATAGTTTTAAGAAATTTAAAGAAATTAAGTTTTAGGAAACTTAAATAAATTAATATCTAATGAGTAAATCAAGAAAGAAATGATTTAAAAATTTAGGATAATTGTTAAGATCACAAATGAAAATAAGGCACATAATTTAATTTTATTTATTACTACCATCCTAAGATTTTATTTGTAGAGAGTGAGACCAAAGAAAAACAAAAACATTATTAAGACAGTTCTTGAAAACTATATAATTACTACTAAAATATAATTCCAATTCAATTACTACGTAAAAGCTAAAATACAGGAACAAATAACAAAGTAGGACTTCTACTTTAAATGAACTTCGCCTGTTGATTAATAAGGGTGATAGCCAATGAAGATGCAATTCTAAGGACCTAACATGAAGGAGACATAAAGAGAAAGCAAAATAAACGATGAAACTAACATATAAATGGTGTAATAGAAACTAAACCACAAAGCACAGATCGCAACTAGCTCTACTATAGGAGTCCTTTCCTTGGGTTACTTTTCCTCTATTATATATCTATCTCTTACCAAAGCCCACCAAATCTAAACTACAAATTGCATTATATGTATTTCATCAAATGCATCTAAATATAAATATAGGGTTCCTACAAAAATTTAGCTAAACCTCATGTGAAACTTAACCCAAGGATTGTTGTAAGATTCCTTAAAAGCTTGTTTTCTCATTTTGGCACACCTAGGGCAATTATTAGTGATAGGGGTATGCATTTTTGTAGTGTGCAATTCAAAAAGGTGCTTAAAAAGTATGGAATCACTAATAAGATTGCTACCCTATATCACTCTCAAACTAGTGGCCAAGTCAAGGTAGCTAATAAGGATTTAAAAAGAATTTTGGAAAAAAAACTTTAGAGCGTTAAAAAAAAAACTGGTTAACCAAGTTAGATGATGTTCTATGGGCTTATAGGATGATGTATAGAACACCGATTAACACTACACCTTGTAGGCTAGTTTATGGAAAAGCATGTCATCTAGCTTGTTGAATTAGAACATAAGACATACTGGGCTATCAAATAAATGAAATTTGATCTTCAACTTATTAAATAAATGAATTTTGATCTTCAACTTGCAAGTGAGAAGCGTAATTTCCAAATTAGTGAATTAAAATAATGGTGATCGATGGCTTACAAAAATTCCAAAATTTATAAGGAGATAGCCGAAAATTATCATGATCAGATGATTAAGCAGTCACGACAATTTAAGGAGGGAGATCAAGTTCTCTTATATAATTCCCGCTTAAGATTGTTTCATGGTAAGTTTAAATTAAGATGTTCTAGACCCTTCATTATGGAAAAAGTATTTCCATATGGCGTAATCGAGGTAAGTCATCCACATAAAGGTAATTTTAAAGTTAGTGGACATCCTATAAAGTTATATAATAGTACAAAGAATATTAATTTAACTAAGCCATTTTGAGCATAAAAGACGTTAATCAAATGCTACTTAGAAGGAAACACAAGAATTAAGAATTATTTCAGTTATGTTATTTTTGTTTTCATAGTTCGTTTTTATTTTTATTTTTATTTTTTATTATTTTTATTTCCTTTTATCTTTTTATCCTTTTTATTTATATTTTGCAAAGATGTTTGTATATCATATCTGATGGACAATCCCAATTTCATCGAAATCAAAAATCAGAAAATCTTATTACTCAGAGAAGTACCATACTCCACTTTTTCATTTTTTATTCATATATGCTTATATTCCGTACACTGGGGACAATTTACAATTTTAAGTGTGGTGATAATAATTTTCTTAAGTTTATTATAATCTTTGTTATTCAATTTTATTAACTAATATTCTGAATTATTAGAAATATGTCCATAGATACTTTATTTAATTATTGATTATTGATTTGAATTAGTATTCAAAAGGATGATAGTTAGAATAAACTTTTTATTTTTAGTAGTCATTGAGATAATTAATTTGAATGAAAATTGCATATTATCTACATACATAAGACCATTTTTTGTCTAAGCTTTTTAGCCTAAGAGCAAAAGTGCATAAATTTTAAGCTCTTTTATTCTTTTATATGTGTTATAATGCATAGTTGGATGATTCTAGAACTTGTTTTTATTATGCATATTGAGATCACTTATGTTAAATTAAAAGCATTAAAGTAATAAAGGCACTTAGATTCAATATTTGTTTAAACCTATTTCTTTGAAAATTACCCTACCATATTTTATCTCTTAACAGCAACCAATTTTGAGGCTTAGCCTTTTTCATTGAGTATAACCCCATTATTAACCTTTATCTTATTTTTCTTGAAACCTTTTTATTAATTTGAACACTGAAGGTTATTTACATTACTTGTTTGTTTAGAACTTGAAAATTTGAAAGGTACAAAATTTCTTTAATCATGGTACATGATGAATGCTAAAAGTTTTTTTTAAAAAGTATGTTCCGAGCATATAAAAAAATATAGTACAAATGGATTTATAATTGCGATCATATAAAAAAAATATAGCACTAATGGATGTATAATGCAAGGACCTTTATATAGTGAAGTAACAAGTTTCTTGTAATGTTTCCTTTGTAAATTTCCTTCAAAATTATCATCCTTTGATTATCCCAATCATACCTTACCTAAGTCCCATTAAACCCTTTATAAAGACCTTTTGATTTTTGTTTCTAGTTTATATATAAGTGGTGGAGATATGATAATATTGCAAGCTTATGGTTAAAAGTCCTACTATGCATCGATTTGGGAGATCTTATACTTTTCACCTTAAACACTTGAGTGCATTGAGTGAAACCTTAGTAAGGGTGTAAAGATTTGTGCTTTTAATTTCAAAAATACTATTATTTTGATTACTAGTGATATTTACTTGTGAAGTTAGTTTTAGGATAATTTGACTCTAATTGTATGTTAATTAGATCAATATGATTCGATGATTTAGAGTATGGATGGATAGGTTAAGATTAATAAAGGATGGATTTTTATAAGATTGATAAGTTAGATTATGATTTTCCTGAGGACAAGCAAAAGCTTAAGTGTGAGAATGCTTGATAAATGCATATTTTGATTATAATTACACACCCATATTTGATGTATTTTACTTGATATTTTATAGTTTTGTTGTATATTTGGTACTTAATTTGCTCTAAATGCATTTATAGGTTATAATTGCCTTTATGGACTAAAAGGAGAAGAATTAAGATGAAATCATGGTGTGGAATGAATATCTGAAGCAATTAAGGACCTATATGATCATGTACAATAACTATGTAAGTCTTAGTAAACGTGTGAAGATTGCACAATTTTAGTTCTAGTCATGGAGTTACACGCCCAGGTATGTTGCCTGTGTAAATCTTTGTGCCTATATGAAAATTTGAATTCAGGTATTTCTGATTATACATTGTCTCCTACACGCCTATGTAAGTGACCGTATATATCCCAAAAACCTTAATTGTTACTATAAAAGGGCGTAACCAGAGGCAAAACAAAGAGAAACTAGTTTGGAAGCAATTTTAAGTTGTGAAACAAATTCAGAGGTGATAGTTCTAATCAAGGGATAAGGAAAACACAAAAAATATGTCAAAAGATTCAATAAAAAGCTACATCCAATCCAATTTTGCAAGAAGATTCAATAGATGAAAAATGGAGATTTAGAATTATGATTTCTTTATTTTCTATTATTTTTTCTACATTTTTTTATTGATTTTGTTTTCTATAAGTAACTAAATGTGTTTAGTGTCTAGGTGTGATGAACCCTAATCGGCTAAACCAGTGTCAAAACAATCACCAGACCTCTAAGAGACCCTCGCCATCTGATGAAATTCCAGGAGGAGATAAGAATGCCTCTTGAAGATGAAGAATCCATCCGTTGCCCTAATTTGGAAGCTTCACGATACTCCAACTGTGAGGAGAAGACTTCTATACCATTTACAGCTACCAAACATAGATAACACGTCTTACTTCCACCTACTGAACGCTATTGTTTATTTTGATTTTTCATGTTTCCACGGTATCGTCTTGGTTTTGTCTTAGTTGTTGGAGTAATACTCGTGTATCTCCTTCTTTTAAATCTTTATAAATTTTTTTATTTTAAAAAATATGTTTTGATATTTTATATAATGCAATTATATTGGTTAATTTATTGTGATTTAATTATGAGTTTTATTCTTGTCCTAATATATCTGAAATATTAGTGCATGATTTGATTTCATATGATTGAGATTGATAAATCCTCATTTATGAATAAATCTACCATAGTTGGAAGGAGTTGTATGCAAACATAGAGATAAACCGACATAAATCCTTTAGATTATGGTCAAACTTAATAGTGGAGGTTTTAACTAGAAAGAGTTCTGTTAATCAATTGATGGATTAGTTTTTAATAGTCTTGAGAAAGATATTAATATAAGATAGGAATTTTCATGGTCTAAAATCAATAATATAATTGCATGATAAAGGATTAATATTTAGTATTTTTTAGGGGGATTCATTACCTAGACATTATTATTTGATATTGATTTTTCTAAGTACTTTCCTTTGTCATATGTTCAAATTGTTTTATTCTTAGTTTATTTATTTAGTTTAATTTTTAATTTAAAACAAAAAATCTGATTCATAGGTTAGATAATAGAAAAATGGGTAATTACTACTAATCACAATCTTCATGAGATTGACCCATACTTGCTTGTGCTAGTCATAGCTACGTCGCGTGTAACAGCCCAGACTACCCGCTTGCAGATATTGTCCGCTTTGAGCCTCGGCCTCTCGGGCCTCGCGCTCTCACGGTTTTGTTTTTCCGCAGG
>JANZXP010000194.1:21544049-21557631 GCA_027576715.1 Erythroxylum flavicans | reverse complement strand
GGCAGCACACCAGTGAAACATAAAAATGTAACATAGAAATGGTGCCAAATCACTAAAATATGAGGCACAATATAGTTGGGTCATATCCTCAAATTTACAAAAACATTATTTCTTTACTATTCTTTAGCAAAAATAGGCTACTATAAAATGTATAATCACTATACAAGCTATTAATTTTAAAATTTTAATATATATATATATATATGACGGTCCAGGGGCCAGGGGGGTCCAGGGGCCCCCTTGGCCCTAACCTGGCTCCGTCCCTGTGTCTATTCATACCAACATTTCCATCCAATAATAAGAGAATTAGTTCTAATCCTTCATTAGATGAAAAATCTATCTTCTTTTCATGTTTTTTACAATTCTATATTCCAGAAAAACCCAAGTATTCTAAGTGCAACCTTCAAGTTGGTTCTCCATAGTTATTTCTTTATTCTCTCCTATCTAATTTTATAGAGATCATCCTACACAATTCATGACTAACGAAGTCCATGTAAAGTCTGAAATGTCAATTTTCATTTTCTCAATATGGCCAATCTATAAATGTAGAATCATTAGTTTTAACCCCTTGAGTGGGTACCTGAATTTTCAATGTATTTATACTAGTAAATGCATCACTTAAAATTAAGGAAAAATAAGAAAACTTCAGGGTAGGAAACATTCTCTAAAATATCTTTTAAAATTGATTACCATGTGGATTATGTGGCTCACTCACTTTTTAAGTTATTGGTCAAATTGAAGGATTGTTCATGATTGGTAATATTATTCTAAATATCAAATTAAGTTAGAATTGCTATTTTAGTAACTGTTAAAATATGAAAATAGACGTTTAATAAGTATGATTGTAGTTGTTGAAAAGAGATAAAATGATTAAAAAGTTCATTAATTTAATAAATTATTAATTGTTGTATAAATAATTAAAAATATATATTATTAATAATATAAATTTAAAATTATAAATAATAAAATATTAAATTAAAATAAAAATATAAATAAAATAAATTTAGTAAATAAAATATTTCTTAAAAAATATATTATTCGTCATATAAATTTATAATATCATAAGGTTATTAAAGAAAAGTAAAATTTTTACCGCAGAAGCACTTTCCTACCGCAACTTTTTTTCTACTTATTGATTTCTGCAATGGCATTATACTTTCTTCCAACCTCCAATTTTTTGCCCACAGATTTAAATATGTGACTGAATTTGAAAACTGCGATGAATAAATAGTTACCCCACCATAACACAGATTTAAACATAGTTTAAGAAAATTAAGAAAAAGTATTAGTAAGGATGTGAGATGGCTGGACAAAGGTCCACTCAAAAGTAGCCACGTATTAGAAAAGGCTGGCCGTTTGTGGGCTTCCATTCAGTGGGCTTTTGGTTCGATATTTTCCGTCTCTCACACTTTCTCCATTTCTTTCTCTCTCTAATTTCCCTTCTCTGCGAAGAACTTAAAAAATCGAAGAGACTGTGGGTGTGATCTCGGAAATTATTGGATTTGATAATTTCCAGTTAATTTGGCTGGGGTTGTTGACCGAAAATGGCAGCGCTGAGCGTCACTAGCGATCTGTTTGACTCATATTTTAGGAGAGCAGATTTGGACGGTGACGGTCAGATCAGTGGAGCTGAAGCCGTCGGTTTCTTTCAAGGCTCTGGTTTATCCAAGCAAGTTCTTGCTCAGGTATTGCTCTGTATTTGAAGACTTTTGCTCGGAAGATTTTCGTTTCATGTAAATTAGTTCTTCTCTATTTGGTTAATTACTAGAAACATTTCACAATTTCCTTGTTGAAAGTCTTTATAATCATCTGCTCATGAGGCATAGAAACTTGTGTATGCTGTTGAATGTTTGAAAACATGTGCGCTTAGTTCACTGTGATAGGACTCAGCCACGTTCTTTGTTTTCTTCAGCATAATTGTGCATGTCTCTTTGCACTTTACTATAAAATCCTTTCCTAATTGATGATTTATTCTTTTTACAGCAACCTGACAGTTTGTTCCTGTTTGGTTCTATGCAGGTATGGATGCATGCTGATCAGAAGGAAGCCGGCTTCCTTGGTCGGCAAGAATTCTATAATGCCCTTAAGCTTGTAACTGTGGCACAAAGTAAGAAAGAGTTGACTCCGGAGATCGTGAGAGCAGCACTGTATAGTCCTGCTTCAGCTAGAATTCCCGCTCCACAGATAAACCTTGCAGCAACACCTGCCCCTAGAGTAGGACCACCTGCTGCGCAGTTGACTGGCAGCACATCTGCAACACCGCAAATTGTTGGCATCAGACCACAACAAGCACCTGGAACTGTGAGCACAAACCACCAGTTTTCTCAAACGCAGCCAAATCAGTACCCCAGACCAACCCAAGCTATGCTCCCTATCCCTATGTCCGCTCCACAGCAACTTCCTGTAGGCCAAATGGTGTCCAGGGGGAGTAACACAGGTGCTCCTCATCCTCCAAGTTCATCAGTCTCAACCAACTTGCTTGCTGTAAATACAAGTGGGTCTGCTACTCTAATTCCCAGCAGAGGGGTTGTTCTTCATACGACTCAGGATGGATTTGGGATGGCAGTGCCAGGGTTTGCACCTGCTGGCCAATCAAGACCACAGATGACAACTGGGCAGATGCCTTCTGCTGTTCCAAAAGCTCAAAATGTGTCCTTATCATCAGATCAACAAGCAACAAAGGACTCCAAAAAATCATCACAAAATGTATTTCCATCTGACTCACTTTTTGGAGATGTTCTTGCTGAAGCTCCCATTCAATTGAATCAAAGATCCTCACCAGCTGCATCTTCTACAGGCAACATATCTGTCTCATTGACAATTGTTCCATCATCAGGAGGCTTCCAACCTTCTTCAAAACCAAGTTCCCATGACTCTTCAGAGATTACATATTCCCAACAACCTGGATCTGGTCCACCAACTGGAAGACAAAATAAGCTGGCTAACGTCCAAATTGTTGCCACTCCTGGTTTTTCTGTTGGAGCTGGAAGTTCAGTGTCTAATCAATCCCAGCCTCAATGGCCAAGGATGACTCAATCTGACATTCAGAAGTATACGAGGGTATTTATTCAAGTTGACACTGATAGAGATGGGAAACTTACTGGTGAACAAGCTCGAAATCTCTTCTTAAGCTGGAGGCTACCAAGAGGTAGATTGATAAACTCAGTTTGTTTTAGCTATTGGTATTTGTTTAATTTGCACAGTTTCCTGGAAACTCATTCAGGTTAAAAGGTTATTTAACACAATTGAAGCATAATCGGAAACATACCAGGAATCGGAGTGGGCATACTTGTTGCTTGCAGCATCTCATTAACATAGTATAATCATTAGAATCTTTCTTGGCGTTTACGTGCATTGGTGATATTTTTATGAGAATTCATATTGGAGCTTTTTCCTTACTATTTACAGTTACGAAAGCTTTGAGTTTGAAGATTGCTTTTAAGGAATACATCTTTATTGATACACAGTACTGATCTTCTAATTAATTAGTCTTGGTGATTCAGAGATCTTAAAAAAGGTATGGGACCTATCTGATCAGGATAATGACGGCATGCTTTCTTTGAGGGAGTTCTGTACTGCTCTCTATTTGATGGAACGTTATAGAGAAGGTCTTCCTCTTCCTACAACACTTCCAAGCAGTCTGATGTCAGACGAAACTCTGCTATCCATGACAAGTCACCCTGCTGCATCACATGGTTCTGGAACTTTGACATCAGCTCCTGGTATGGTATAATGTTTACAATATTAGTTTTATATCTACACTGTGGATTCACTTTTAAGTGAGAAGCTAATGAATATCCTTAGGTTTGAGACATACTATGCCTGTTCCTCGATCGCCGTCTGCTGCTGCACCAAGACCACCAAGGCCACCTTCTGTTGCTCAAGCTGATGTAAAGCAACCTACTCAGCCAAAGCCCAAGGTTCCTGCGCTGGAAAAGCTTCTAATGGATCAGCTAAGCCAAGAAGAGCAGGACTCACTAAATTCAAAGTTCCAAGAGGCATCACAAGCCGATAAGAAGGCACTTGTTCTTTCTGCTATCTTGTCATGGAATTGCTCAATTTTGTATAATAGAAGTTTCTGTATGTATGTCTAGGAAGCATTTGTAGTTGGTTTTACTTTTTAAAGTTTGAGCTGCATCAGTAAAATGATTGATGTCATACTCCATTTTGATTTGAAATACCTTGATATTATTCTTAAACGTATATATGTATATCTACACCCTCTCTCTCTCTCTTTCACACACACACGTATGCATATGTGGGGATGCTTGAAAATTTTGTTCCTTCTATAATTGAAGGTTGAAGAGTTGGAGAAGGAAATATTGGATTCTAGACAGAATATTGAGTTCTATCGTACCAAGATGCAGGAACTTGTAAGTGGGTCCTGACTTCTTTTGTTTATTTCAGTTGAAGGAGTTCTTTTTGTTATGATAGTCATAATATGTTTTAATTTTCTTCTCTTGAAATATTTGCCTATATGTGGCTACAAGCTTCGAGTTCCAGATGCAATCTTTTATCACGATTGTATTCTCATTTGATGAAAAAAAGTGTGATTAATAGAAACTTTACTTGCGTCATCGACTTTAATATGATAATCAAATTGGTTAATTCGTACCTTGTTGATATCATGGATTGTGTTAAGATCACAGATAAAGAGTTGTCAAAGTTTGTAATTAGTAGGTTGGTATAAAAAAGGCAGGTGTAATTGACTTAAGAAATTCCAACTGTGATCTACATGGTGAAAACTCAAGTAATGAATGATTTGATTCATTCAATTTTTTTAAACTTACCAACATTTCGCTTTGATAATGTTAAATATAATGGAATGGCATGCTCAAAACTGTATCCCATGGCCAAAATTTTTTGATTATTTGAATGAAAAAGCTTGTCATTGTTTAATTTTTCTTTTCTTAGTCAGTCTACTTGATGATTGCTTATTATCTGATTGTTAATGTTTTCAAATTCCAGATTTTATATAAAAGTCGGTGTGATAATCAACTCAATGAAGTCACTGCATGGGTTGCTGGTGACCGGCGTGAGGTATCTTTTACCCACCTGATGATTGACATATGTTTTGCATGGCTGCATATTTCTACTTGAACTAATCAACTAAATTTCTGATCAGGTTGATGCTTTGGAGAGGAAATATAGAGAGAAATACATGCAGTCTGGAGATGTTGCATCTAGATTACCCATCGAGGAAGCAACATTTCGTGATATTCAAGTATATGCTTTTTCTTCTCTTCTTGCTCACTTGTTTGGATGTAGTGGATCACTTTTGGCGAGTTCTACCTCCGGTACTTGTTGAACCAATAATATCTTATTACATTCAGGAGAGAAAAATGGAACTATACAAGGCAATTGTTAAAATGGAAGAAGGAAGCACTGCTGCTGATGTCCTTAAGGTGATTCATGGTTGTAGTTCAGTGTCTGTGATTGTCTAGAAACCAACTTTAAGTCCTGGTCCACTGTTTTTTCAGGAACGAGGAGAGCATATCCAGTTGAGCCTGGAAGAACTAGTGAAAAGTGTGAATGAACATTGCAAGCAATATGGCTTGCGTGCTAAGCCGACCTCACTGTTTGAGCTTCCCTTTGGTATCTTCATGACGCATCCCATTTTTAGCTCCTGTAGATTATTGGTATGCTTGTACTGTTGGCAATTATACAAGAAAGCTCCCTTTTGAACAATATTTCTGTGATTCAGTATTCTGATATATTTTTCAGCTGCATTTATTATTTAATTTTTCTGTTTGAATGCTACAGGCTTTAAACATGATTTGTTGTGTGAGATGAATTTTGATCGTGACCTATTTTCTCTGACTGATTAATTTTGAACAATATTGCTGTGATTCAGTATTCTGATATATTTTTCTGCTGAATTTATCATTTAATTGTCTATTTGAATGCTACAGGCTTTAAAGATGATTTGTTGTGTGAGAGATGAATTTTGATCATGACCTATTAACTTATTTTCTCTGACTGATTCTTGGATTTTGGGTTTGTCTTTCCAATAGTAGTCTTCTTTTGTGATTTCCTTCAGATACTGTTATGCTACAGGATGAAACACCAATGTTTTAAAGATTGATAAACTGCATTAATTTTCAGTTGATAACTGAAAACTGCAACTATCTTTTTGAAAGAAGCTTTTGTTGATATTATTTTCTATTTAACTGCATTAGTTAGAACTTGTTTGTTACTAGACATAGCTGATATGGAATCACCTTACATTCATGGCACTACTTGCATTAATGTGCCCTACGATCTTGTAGCTGATCAAGATATTTAAATTGGGAGATAAAGTGCATGCTTTTTGTGTCTTTCTTTTGCACATATTTTACAATTTGCGTGCAGTCCGTGTATTTCGTTTTGATGCTAAATTGCTTGGACTATAAATTTTTCTTCTTTTTGATTAAAAATAGTTTAAATAGTCAACTGTTTTTTTTTTTTTTCTGCTGAGTTTCTTTTATTATTATCTTTCTTGAGGCTGGCAACCTGGAATACAAGAAGGAGCTGCTGATTGGGATGAATACTGGGATAAGTTTGAAGATGAAGGTATGCTGAACAGTTTCCTATTGCATGATGGTTTTATTTCTTTTTTGATATAGGAACCTAGTTAAATCTATCCAGCCATAAATTTTACTTTATTGAAGAATCTATATGCTTTTCACTTGGAGTGTAGACCATTTCTTCTTTAGTTTTGGCTCTGAACTTCTTCAATGGGAAAAACTGTTTTTTGACCATGTTCAGGGTACACAATTGTTAAGGAGCTTACTTTGGATGTCCAAAATGTTGTAGCCTCTCCAAAACAAAAATCATCTTCAGTTGGAAAGGAAACAACTTCCACTAAAGGTGATGCCAAGGAGTCACCCTTAAATGCAGACTTGAAGTCAGAGGAGGTTCCAAGCTCAGGCGAACTAAATTCTGAGAAAGAATCAACACATAATCAAAATCAAAATGATATGGTAGGAAGTCCTCAAAATCCTGGCAGGAGAAGTGCAACAAAAAGTCGAGAAATCCAAAATTCTGCATTTAGAGAGAGTGCTGGTGCAGAAAATTCACCTCATTCTAAATATTCCGGAAGGTGAGGTTTAGTTTATGATTTTTCTATATCTGTTGCATTACTTTGATTTGTGTGTGGACTGGTACAATGGATTGTCTCTGCATCTTTTGGTTGCAGAGATAAGTCTGGCTTTTCCTTTCTCTAACTTTTTTTATTCAGAGCTTTAAATGGAAAACTGAAGTTTGTTCATACACTTTGTGCAGTGAGGGAGGGGGTGCTGAGTCTATTCGTTCCAGTGACAGAAGTGTTGATGACTCTCCTTGGGGTGCATTTGACTCCCATTATGATAAAGAATCAGTTTGGGGCTTTGGTAGTGGCAAGGTTAGTGAACTTTCTAAGGTTTGATGTTGGCAACTGGGAGTCATTTGTAGTGCATTCCAGAATTATGCACATTGTTTTAAGCTTGTCTAAAACTTGTACATATCCACATGTTTAAACAAATGTGCAGAGTTACACGTGACCATAACTTATGCATAAATTCTGAGAATGAACTTTCTTTGGTGATTATTTTGGACTTCTTATAACTGGCAAAAAATTGGAACTTTTAAGTTCTCATTCTTGAGGATGTAGTGATTTGATTGACACGGCAGCCCTTTCATATGCCTATAATTATTTCTTCTTCCTTTTCACCCCTATTTGTTCTATAGGAAATGTTGATTTATCCTTCTTTTTCCTGTTTTTGGCAGGGCAAGGATCATGACATTGAGGAGCGGTCTTTATTTGGTATTAGTGGGTTTGGTCTAAACCCAATAAAAACAGGGCTCTCACAGGGGAAGAGCCCCTTTATCTTTGCAGATTCCGTCCCGAGTACACCTGCCTATGACCAGGAGAAAAGCTCGTATGTGTTTGATTCTATGCCAAGTACCCCTGCATTAAACCAGGGGCAGAGCTCATCTGTCTTTGATTCTGTTCCAAGCACCCCTGTTTATAACCAGGGAAAGTTTGGTTATGTTACAAGTACCCCTGCCTATAACCAAGGGACTAGTTCATATGTGCTTGATTCTGTTCCAAGCGCCCCTGCCTATAATCAGGGCAAGAGCACATCGATATTTGCAGATTCTGTTCCCAGCACACCTCCATATAATTTTGGTGAAGGGTCAGAGGACCGCTCCTTTGATAGTTTCTCTAGGTTTGATTCGTTTAACATGCATGATGGTGGGTTATTTCAATCTTCAAACTCTTATCGTTCAAGGTTTGATTCTATCAGTATTACTGGAGAATCTGATCAAACTTATAACTTTCCATCAAGATTTGATTTGTCTAGAGAATCCAGAGATTCAGAGCAAATTCAAGATCTCTCAAGGCTTGATTCATACAGGGACTCTGATCAGAACCATGGGTTCTCAAGATTTGATCCATTTGGAGACTCGTATCCTGGTCAAGGGTTTCCGCAAAGCTTTGATTCATTTGGTGAATCTCAGGATTCTGATCATAGCCAAGGGTTCTCTAGGTTTAATTCATTTAATAATCATGAGAGTGAATCCTCTCGGTTTGGCAATTCTATGGCAAGATTCGATTCTTTTCGGGGGACTAAAAAAGCTGATGGTAGCCATGGGTTCTTATCCTTTGATGAGAGTGACCCTTTTGGCTCAACTGGACCGTTCAAGTCATCGTCGGAGGGTGGAACTCCAAAGAAGAATTCTCATAGCTGGAGAGCGTTTTAGTCAGGGTATGGATATTAATACTACATGGTTTCTTTTGTACGCCCTTACGAGTTCCCATAGGTCTTGCAACCTGGTTCTGCCCTTTCCAGTACATAGTGTGTGATATTGCATTATTAGTTTTCCATGTGGCCTTTAAGCCTGGTTTGTTTTGGCTGCTACAAATTTTTCTCACCTTTTTTTTTTTCAATTTGTTAAAGTTGTATGAAGGCATTTTTGTTGTCTTTTTCTTTTCTTTTCTGAATCAGAGAACTTTGGGATTTATGTAATCTTTTTTTTTTTGAATTAATCGTTCCTTTGTCTTGTGACGGAACCTAAGTTGGATTGTTAGGTTACTTTAATTCTAAAATTCACTTACAAAATCCCCCATTCTGATTTGTCAACCATTTATATCAATATGATAAAAAATTCAAGTACATTGTAAGGTAAAAGCAACTTCCATCGGACGTGAAGTAATGTTTGTTATAGGTATTGAATTTAGTTTTGGTACGGTATTATACTCGTATCAGTCAATATTAGGTATTATTTTGGGTAAT
This sequence comes from Erythroxylum flavicans, assembly GCA_027576715.1. Classification (NCBI taxonomy): domain Eukaryota; kingdom Viridiplantae; phylum Streptophyta; class Magnoliopsida; order Malpighiales; family Erythroxylaceae; genus Erythroxylum; species Erythroxylum flavicans. Next base: position 21,548,374 of record JANZXP010000194.1, on the reverse strand, counting down.
TTTTAAAATTATAAAATAGTTGATTTTTTAAAAAAAATTGCAATCTAGTTTTCTTATATATTGTGCCATATAATGTATAATTTTATATTAATTGTCTTTAAAAGTTATAATAATAGAAATTTGAAATAATAATCTATTTATTTTTATTAATATTAATTTTCACATATAAACAATAACTACAATTAATATAAAAGTCATTTAATTGTCATACAAATATAAAATTAAGGATAATTTAAAATACTTAAAATGTTATAATTTTATCATATAATAAAGAATAATTACATATCATCAAATAGAAAGAATAATAAAGTTACATAACTCCATAAGTATTACAACAAGAATTTGTATCGAGGAATACAACTTATCAAAAGTGAAACTTGAAATAAAAATACTTTCAGTTAAAAGTTTTATATTTATATTACATATATAGAATTTAACATGCGAATCAAATATAAGTTAAATTAAAATAAGAGAATAAATAAAAACCTAAAACTTTATTTATTCGAATATTTGCTCAAATTACATTGACCTCAATTCTCACTTAGTACAAAATCCTTATCTTTAAAAAGATTCTCATTATCACCATGGTTACAATTACATGATACCAGTCTTTCTTAAGTTTGGAATGAAAATAAGTAATATAACTATGGATCGGTTGTAAGACTTCGTATGTTTTGCTTGTTTTATTAATTCTTAACATTGCATTGCTTATTTACAAGAAAAATTTTGGTGGCTTGTATATTGTGACAAGTTACAAAACACTAATTAATTTCATTCAAAGCTTTTCTCTTCTTATCTTTTTTACAATGGTCAAGTCCGTCTTGAAGTTACTAGCCTATCTTTGGAGATGTTTTAGCTAGGCAGAAAAAGTGTTTAGTTGGCTACAAACATAATAGAACACAAAGCAAGCCAAAGAATAAGAGGACTTCTTGGTTATTGAAAGAAAGGAAGGACAAGTTGTGTAAAAGATATTCATATGTAAAAGGGACAAAAACAACATTAAAGAGTGTGCTTAATGAGAAATAAGAAACCCTAATAAAGAGGGTTTCAGGTATAGTGACATGACATAAGGGACTATTTTGTTGGATCTCGAAGTAGCATTTGAGTTGGCAGTAGCTAACTCTTTTTTCAAGAAAGAAAGGAGCATCTGGTGACTTTTAAGAGCAGAACCATGAAATCTCAAATTGACTACTTTCTCGTAATCGACGTAATTGCAAGGATAGTAAAGTGGTACGTCACGCTTTCTTATCAACTCAATATATATTATTGGTTGAAGATATTATAATTAAGAGTTAGAGGAAGAAGAGAAGTCCTAAGAGGTGTACTAGCGTCAGATGGTGGAATTTAAAAGGGAATACAGTGGAACAACTTAAAGATAAAATAATACATAAAGAACATTGAAAATTAGAAGAAGATGATAACAAGATGTGTGAGAGAGTAGCAACTCTTTTAAGAAATATAGCTAAAGAGATCTTGCATGTTTCTAAAGGGCCTAGGGGTAGTAAGATGGAGACTTAGTGGTAGAATGAAAATGTACAAGAAAACTTTAAGATCAAGAAGGGTGTTTATAAAACTCTATTGAATAGCATCACAAAGGTAGAGAGAGTAATTAATAGAAAAAGTTACAAACTAAAAAAGAAAGAGGTGAAAAAGATAATCTCAGAAGCCAAAAGTAGAGCTTACGAGAAATTATACTAATAATTGGAAACTAAAGATGAAGAAAATGATATTTTTAAGTAGGTGAGAGCTAGAAAACAAAAAGTGAAAGAGTTAGATCACGTTTGTTGTATAAAAGATCAAGCAAGGCAGGTTCTCGTGGTTGAAAATGATATCAAGAGAAGATGAAAACAATACTTCTATAGATCTTTTTAACAAAGGCACAGAAGACAACATCTTTTTAGGTGATCTTAGAACGTCCAAGAGGTATCATAACTTTAATTGTATTTGACAGATTACAAGGAAAAAATTAAAAATGTTTTGAGGGAGATGAAGTGTGGGAGGCAGTAGGGCTTGATGAGATACCCATAACGATGTCGAAGAGCCTAAGTAAAGATAGTTTTACTTGGCTAGCCACGCTTTTTAATATGATATTTGTGTCTATCAGAATGTCAGATGAGTGAAGACTTAGTATGTTAATTCCTCTATACAAGAACAAAGGGACATTCAAAGCTATAATAACTATACAAGCATCAAACTACGTAGTTGCATTATGAAATTATAAGAGAAGGTGATTAAGAAAAAAGTGAGCAAGGATGCTCTTATCTCAGAGAACCAGTTTGACTTCATGTCATGAAGATTTATAACAAAAACCTTACATCTCCTCAGAAGATTAACAGAATATTACAAAAAAGACAACATAACATATACATAGTTTTATTGAGTTAAGGAAGACGTATGACATGATACTTAGGAAAATTATGTGGAAGTATTTAGAAGCTAAGGGATTTCCTATAACCTACATACACATTATTAGGGATATGTATAAAGGTACAAAGACTAAAGTAAGAACGATAGGAGTGGATACAGAGCATTTTTCTATTGATATTAGGCTATACCAAGGTTTCTCTTTGAGCCCTTTTTTGTCTGCAATAATAATGGATGAGCTCACCAATAACATCCAAGGGGATGTGCCTTGGTGTATACTGTTTGCTAATGACATTGTTTTAGTGGATTGGACAAAAGAGGGTTTCAACGTCAAGTTAGAACTTTGGAGGGATACTTTAGAGTCGAAAGGATTTAAATTAGGCAGGATTAAGACTAAGCACTTAGACTTTAACTTTTTGAGCCATAGGGTAGCTTCTAATGTGGAGGTAAATATTGACTCGGAAGTTATATCATAGGAAGACTGCTTAAAGTATTTAAGATCTACTATCTAAAGTAATGGAGAGGTTGATGAAGACATAGTTCACTGTATCAGATCATGGTGAATTAAATAAATATGTGCATCATGAGTTTTATATGACAAGAATACACTACTCAAGTTCAAAGATAAATTCTATCATTTAGTAATTAGTTCGGCCATGGTTTATGGGTCGATGTGTTGGCCTATCAAACAGTTACATAATCACAAGTTAATGGTGGTTAAGATGATGATGCTACGTTAGATGCTCATTTTTACTAAAAGAGATAAGGTCAGGAATGTAATAATAAGAGATAAATTAAATATGGTTAATATTAATGAAAATTTAAGAGAGATAAGGTTTAGGTAGTTTGGACATAGTAACATGAGACATCTTGATGCTCCAGTGAGAAGATGTGAGAAGATTGTACTTAGAAATTGTTGGAAGAAAAAAATAGTCCTAAGAAAAACTGTAAGAAAGCGATTAAGAATGATATGGCTTTGTTGGAACTTACCGAAGATATGACCCTTAATAGAAATCTTTAGTATATTAAGATACAGGTAAAAGATGTCACATAGATTCGTCATTCTCTTTCTTATAGGTCTTTTAATCATTTTTCTTTGAGTTTTATGTCTTATGTTTAGACTAAACTTTTAATACGTAACACTTCTTTCTTAGTTATTTGGCTTAAACAATTTCTCACTCAACTTAAATATTTTCTTGTAATGATTTTTTTAACCTTTTTCATATGTATTGTATTATTTATTGCATTACTTATTTTATATTTTTATTTATACATATTATTTATATTTATTATTATTATCATCATCATCATCATCATCATCATTTTTTTGTTTATTTTTTATTTTTAATTATTGTTACTTTATCATTTTAATAGGGGTGTGTGTATGTGTGTATATGTTTTACATATATTTTGTTATATGGGTTCATCAGAAATAGTCTCTCTGTTAGTTAAGAATAAGACTGCACACTATCAGACCTCTTCAAATACTAAATATCAGCATAACTTTTTATTAGATAATTGTTGTTAATCTCTGACATGTTACTCCATTTCATTTTAACATGTTGATATATTATTATGAAATATGTACAAGAATGTAAGATAACAGTTTGTCTTCTTCAATATATACATAAGAAAACAAAATAAGAACTTATAAAGTCGAATGGAAAAGCTTCATGTTTTGTCGGGTCCATACGATTTGTGCCATAGTCCCAAAGAGCTAAAGACAGGCTTAAGTGTGCATTGGTTCGGCCCCTACGGCAGAATCTAATTTACTGTTTGTGTAACTTTTATTAGGATTTATAACTCCAATTAGCTTATGAATCCTTATCTATTCAGTCTTATGTCAGGAATTATAACTCCATCTGGTCGGGTCGGTCGTGCTGAGCCCGAGCCCAGTCGTAATGACCCACAGGCCGATCGGTCCAATCTTCAAAGATCAGTCTCATACCTATTGGCTATTC
>JANZXP010000194.1:21515014-21538473 GCA_027576715.1 Erythroxylum flavicans | reverse complement strand
GTCTCAGTATTTCTAATAAGGCCAGATGCATCAATAGATTTCAAAAACATAGAGCCATTTGTAGAATAAACTAAAAAATTTATAATAGGATCTTGTCTCCTATTTGTCCAACCATCACACATGATTGAACATCCATAAGTACCCCAATTAACTCTTTTTTCAGCCAAATAACCTATAATTTCAAAAACAGAACAATTCAAAAGTTTACCTCTTAAGTTATCAATCGAAAGGCCTTTGTATCCCGGACTATAAGAGACTATTGCATCCATCATAGGTCAATAATATTAAGATTGAGAACCATTGAATGATGAACCTGTATCATACCACCATCTAGCTACTGCCATATCAACATTGTGAGCAGCATCTCTTGATTGCATTGCACTACGAATTGAAGGTTGAGCTCTATGAGTTGTTCGTGGTGCAAAGAAACTAGTCACCTGCCTTCTTCTCTTCCTCACATCAGGTTCAGATGCTTCTTCTTGAACCTGAGATGGAACACTACCAATACTACTACTACTACCACCTTCAATATTTCCATAATCACCACGAAAACTAGAAAATGAACTTCTACTACTAATTTCAAAATTCAACCTTTCCCTTCTATCTCTCTCATGTTGATATTCATCAAGCAATGTTTTCATTTGTCACTTCACATTATGGCTTACTTTTTTACAGGGTTCTACATCTCCTTTAACTCCAACTAAATGTTTCTTCAATCGGTTGATTCCTCTACCTTTCAAATACTTGTTACAATACAAGCAAATTGTATGATTCTTCATACCTGGGACTAATGCAGCATGAGCCCAAGCTGAATTATTATATCTTACTGAAGTAGTTCGTTCAGGAGTAGTTGAACTTCCTTCCATTTATCTGTAAGACCGTAACAAAAATATGAAGATGTTAGTTTTGTAAGAAATTAATTCTTTAGTAGTTTTATTAACAAAATTAGCAATGATATGTAAAGAACCTTCTAAACCGTTACCACATAGTTTTTTTTACTAATTGTCCTCTTACAATAATCAAGATGAACCAAGAAGATTGGGGATAATAAAATATTCTACTGTAAAATTGGATAAGATTATTAGAATTAAATTGAAATTTAAAACCTAGTACACACCTTAAACATTGTAATTAATTATGACTTCTTAAACAAATAATAAAAAATTAATTTAATCTAAAATTTAATAACTCAAACTTTAGATATATCTAAAGTAATCAATTCTAACTGTTGTCTTTCTATATGAATATGATGCCATTTGACCAATTTCAATTTAGGTTTTTTTGTATATATTTAAACAAATTATCTTTTCTTCAAGTCATGATAATGTAATTGCACTTACAGGTTACAGCTACATACCATTTAGCATAACATGAATGAATCTTCTTATGAATATGATGCCATTTAACAAAGCATGAGCCATGAACGGATTGGATCTTCTTAATTTTTTGTTTTTATTTTCAAATTTAGTTAATAAAATTTGATTGTTTCAAAGTTCAAAGTTCAAACAAAAATGAACCAAACCAACTGAAGTACTAATACCAAACCATTACAATTAACCATATTGCAATATACCTTTCATGAACTAAACCAACAAATATCGGTTTCATTTCATATTTTCATTACCATCTAATTCTTCCACAATCCAACATTCCAAACCAACCATAAACAATCAACATACAGCTTTCATTTTTTCAAAACCAAAACCAAAACCTACCCACACATTACAACCTTCAAATCCAATCCAACGTTCTAACTCTATCAACAGACAATCCAACATTTTCTCCAACCATCGATGGACAATCCACCAAAAATTTCATCACAACATAAACAATCCTTCACAATTTCATCACAACACAAACAATTAACTATAATAATTCTAATAGAAATTGAATAAAAAAACACACCCAAAGCCAAACTAACAAAAATACAATCGGTGATAGGTCGGAGAATCGAGATCTGGGTATTATTCCCAGATCCAAATGCAGAGACGATGGTGGTTACGTCGGATACTGGAGAGGGACAGGGGACATTGGTGGTTGGTCAGAGAAACGACTGATGTTGCGACTTGTGACTTGCGACAGGCGACAGGCAATATTGTGACTTACGAATGAGAGATGATCATTGAAGGAGCAGTGGAGGACCATCGGAGAGAACCGCTAGAGGTTGGAGCATAACCGTCGACCATCGCTCACGAGGAGAGGAGAGGAGACTGGAGAGCAACAGAGAGAGGAGCGAAATAAAAAATGAGAAGACACAGAGGAGAGGAGCCCGGGGGGGGGGTATATTTTGGGTTTTTTTTTCAATTTGGTCCTCCAATTTTTAGAATTTAGCAATACCAGCCTGATATTTTCTTGTACTGTGAGTACCGGCCGGTACCAACTGAAAATAGCTGATACCGGTCGGTACCATAATCAAAGATATCGTTTCGGTTATCTATGCCGCAGATACCTATACCCAGGTTAACATTGCTTAGTTAGTGAATATGTTGAAGTAAACTAGTGGGCTCTGAACTGCTAGTCTGCTAATACTAATGATGACAAGAAAACGCTATTAGCTACACGTGACTTGCTTTATCTCTTTCAGGAACTATCCAGTTGAGTAGGTAAAAGAAAAAGAACCTTTACAATGAAATTGATTTTGTCTTTGTAGGAATAATGCTCTACATGTATAAAGAATGTATATCCTTATATGTGAAAATTATACTTTTTCCTTTTTTTGTAAGATTAAAATGGACACTTAAGGGTAATATGAAAGTATGAGATTAGAAGGAGAATATCATAATTTTAAGCAAAAAAATATAAGTCTTGTTTGGCAAATAGCTAATTAGCTATTTTTTGGCAGATTAAGGTGTGTTTAGCTGTTTGACCACATCAAACAACCAATAATCATGTTTGGTAATTAGAGAATCGGGTTTCAAAAACAATTTAGCTACTTAAATAGACCCAAAGTAAACCAACTAAGCTAAAAACAAGCAACTAATTGGGAAGTGACGAAACAACTAAGTAGGAAGTGGGTAAACGACCTACATACATCGTTATCTACATCACTTTATACTTAACATAAAATAAACATGCTATTTGACTAAGAATTTACGAAACCCACTAATAACTAACTAAGAATTTTGAAGCATTTGCTAACACTCTCCCTTGCTTCAAAATTTAATGGATGGAGCACTTATCTCTCAATGTAATGCATTTCTCATCACCGTCTTCAAATTTGTTGATGCATATTATCATCAACTTATAGATATTAGAGCACATCTTTCCATGGTGCACTTCTCAGCAACAACTCTAAAAAAGACTTTCTTCTTATGCCACTTGTAACATGTTTATTTCTTTTTTCATTTTGAAATCTGCAGTTTTTTTCTAAATGCTCAAATCTCTTGCACTTGAAGCACTGTGGTTTTCCTTTGTGCCAACAATCCTTCTTTTCATAGTCAGACTTCTTACAATTTGTATATTGGAGAATTTTACTTTTACTTTTTGAAGAGGAACTCTTGACCATGTATGCTCCTTCGACCTTATCTATCATCATTGTCTCCATCGCTCATTATTCTTCTTTGGTCCACAACTTGAAGAGCATTTAGTAACTTTGTAAAAGTTATATTTGATAGATCTTTAGTAACTTCAAGAAATGAAAATTTTGACTCGTACCTTTCGAGAAGCGTCACAAGAGGCTTGTCTACAACCCTTTGAGTATGAAATTCTTTACCAAGTAACTTGATTTGATTGACAGTGGACATAAGTTTTCTCTCATATTCCTTGACACCTTCAGAATTCTTCATTTTTGACATCTCAAATTCCCTTTTGAGATGCAAAATTTGCATCATCTTAATTTGAGTGTTGCTCTCAAATTCTTCTTTTAGTTTCTCCCATACTTCTTTAGGAGATTCATATGCCATTATACTCATGAAAATTCATTCTGTCATGGTTGAATGGAGGCAAGATAGAGCTTTTAGTTTTATTGCCCTTTCTTCATCATTCTTCTTGATTTGGTTTCAGGTTGGATCTTGCGAAAGAGGTGTAGGCTCAAACTCCCTTTCAATGACCTCCTATAAATTAACAACTTGTAAATAAGACTTCATTCTGATAGCCCAAGATTGGTAATTTTCTCTATTAAAAATAGAAATTGAAATATAGAAATTGTTTGATGTCCTGTTGTTACTAAATCCTCACAAGCACAAGAATAACTGGAGCTTTGATACCATGTTGGAAACAAGAAAGGAAAAATGAAGTAGAAGAATAATTAAGGATACTTCACGAAGTTACTGTCTGTCACACATAAATAACGCAACAGTTTAGCTACTTAAATAGACTTAAAGTAAACCAACTAAGCTAAAAACAAGCAAATAACTAGGAAGTGACTAAAAAACTAACTAGGAAGTGGGTAAACGGCCCATGTACATCATTATTTACTTAATATAAAATAAAAAAGTCGTTTGACTAAAAATTTATGAAACCCATTAACAACTAACCAACAATTTTGAAGCATTTTTTAACACTCGATAGTCCAATTCATTCTCTAGGCTACACTATTTAATTGTGGTGTCTTTAGTGGTGTCCTCTTGAGCTGGATCCTAAATGACTTGTAATATGTTTTAAATGGGACACAATACTCTCCATCTTTATCAACTCTAACACATTTCTATTTTCTATCATTAATCTCTCATTCTACTATGGCATGGAACTCCTTTACTATTTTGAGTGCCTTTTGTTTTAAACAAAAACACCCATACCTTTCTTGAATGGTTATTAATAAAAGTAACAAAATATAATGCATTGCTAATTAATTTTTCAGTCATTAAACAGAAATTAGAATGCATCAAATTAAGAACATATTTTCTCCTACGTGGCTAAATAGTTTTGTAAAATGAAACTCTATATTATTTACTAGCCAAATAATGAGTGCATGGTTCAAGTATTTTACCTTCCATATTGGGAAAAAGTTCTTTATAGATGAAGATTTATAAACCCTTTCTTGCTTATATATCCTAACCTTTTATGTCATAACTCCAAGTATAAGTTATCATGGGCGATAATAGTTTTTCCCTTGCATAAATTTGCTTGTGTAACTTACAGTGAACCTTCCTTTCTCCCTCTTAAAATGATCATGTTGTTACTCGAGAGTTTTTGTTTTTTCTCTTTAAATTGGTTGAAGTAACTAGTGTAATTGAACCTTTCGATAAAAATAAGATTTAGGCACATATCAAGGATATGTCTTACATCTTTTAATATAAGTTTATACCCCATGTTATTAGTTACTTGATTTTCCATCTTAATTATACTAAAGTTGTCATTTTGGTTTGTTATGAAAATCTTTCCATATGGGGTGACATGGAAGGAGGCAACCAAATCAACAATTTATGAACTATCATTGTAGGCGATGTTAAAATAGTAGTCTTCTCTAATAAAGAAGACATCATTATGATCTTTTTATACCATAATGGTTATACTCTTCTCATCCTTCTTCTTTGGGTTGATCTGGTCTGGCTTGAATCATTCTTCTAAACTCCCTTGAGGTTTCAATATAACCAAGCTTGCCACAATAATAACATTTGACTATTGGGTGTGATTTGGACTGCCCTCTTAACTTGTTATGACCTCTACTTTTCTCCTACGATTCTCTCTTTTTTTTCCCTTTTCTCATCAATATTAGGGGGTGCTTGGTTGATGGGTTTAGGAAGGGGTTAATAGGTAAGGAATGAAAAGTGAGTGGTTGGTTGTTGATTATTATTATTGGGGCAATAGTTTGATATCCTACTTTTGGGGAGTCCTCCATACCCTCCATTTAGTAGAGGAATGAAACTCATTCTTTAGTAGTGACTCTTTTTTTAAAAATATTTTTAATACTAATTAATGAAATACTATTAATTAATTAAAATATAATTAATTAAAATAATATTATTATGACTTATATTTTGATTAATTATATTGTAATTAATTAATTATATTTTAATTAATTACAATGTAATTAATTAAAATAATAATATTAATTACTTACATTACATTATAATTAATTGAAATAATATAATTAATTATATTATAATTAATTAAAATATAATTATTCATTAATTAAAATATAATTATTCATTAATTAAAATATTGTAATTAATTAATTAAATTAATTAAAATATAATTAATTAATTAGTTACAATATAATTAATTAAAATATCATTCATTCATTAATTAAAATATTATAATTAATTATCAATATATTGTAATTAATTAAATATAATATAATTAATTAAAATATAATAAAATTTTATTTCTCAGTATTTTTTACAAACCAACCACTGTCAATAGTAATGGTAATCATTCCTTCTTCTTAATCAACCATCATAATTATAATGATAATTCTCATTCTTATTATCATTCTCCCATGCAAACTAACCACCCCTCAGTCTTAGATTGTGTTGATATGTCATGTTCCTTTCTCCTATTTGTTCAATAGGCTGCAAGTGACAACATCCATAATACGAATTGTCAAGCGATAATACGTAACAAAATATAAATATGAAACATTTTATACTTTGTTAATTATTTATATAATAAATAAACATAATTTTTATATTTGTAAAATATATAAATTATGTTTATTTAAATATATAAAAATTATGTTAATTTATTACATAAATAATTTTAATGAGTTGAATTCTACGTTAGTCATTCACGGTCTGACTTTCTATATAAATATGTGGATGAGATTTAATAGAACAAAGTTAAACCGTAATCGAATGAGACGATTTTATATAGGACTTTTGTATGTTTCTAATGAGTCATCCAAGATAACTTCTACTTTCACAACTTTTTCTCTTATCTTTTTAAAATTCAGCCATCTTCACGTGTCTTGTCTTAATGGTAGACTCAGACTCAGACTCGGACTCAAAGTCAAGTCGTCAATTATCTTTGCATTTCTTTTTGGAAGTCATTAAAGCCACTTTTTATAATGTCAAACACTTGGGGACATCTCACAACTATCACTTTCACTTGTTGAACGAAGAAGCCATAGTGATGAAGAATTCAGGAATAAGTTAATAGTTATTAGGGATGGCAAATGAGTCGGACAATCTTTGATCTGGGCTCATGCAATTTCAAGCCTAAGTTCGAGCCTGATTCAATCATAGGTGAGTCAACCTGACATTTTATTTTTTAAAAACATCTTTTTAACAAAATAACGTCATTTTGTCCACGCTTATCGAATCTTAAGTCCAGTTGAACCTGGACAACCCAAATCTGAGTTTAACCTAAGACTCAATTAGGCCCAAAAAAACTGAGATCGGATCCTTTGTCCAAGATTATCTTGTCCTATTCTGTTCCAGACTTAAACGACGTCGTTTCTCTTTAAATTTTAAAACGTGCTCTTCTGTAACTCATATACTAGTTTGTCCTAAGCCGCGAACCATCCAAAGGCTTTTATATTTATTTTTGACTTTTTATTGCTTTATGTTAATTTTAATTATACTACTATGACTTTAATAAAAATTTAAATTTAAATAAATTTAATTTATTTATAATAAATAATATAATTATAATTTAATTTATTATTAATTTTAATAATAATAAATAAAAATTTGTTGATTTTAAATTTAACTTAAACTTTTTTTTTAAAAATAAATTATAATAATGGTATTATTAAATTTATAAAAGTTTAAAATTAAAACGATGCACTAGTTTTGAATTGTTTTAGTTTTTTTGAAAATAAAATTAAAACTATAATAAAAACAACTTATATTAATTTTGAACAATTTTTATTTTAATTTGTTAATTATACTACTATGACTGTATTAAAAAATAAATAAATTTGTAAAATCTTAATTATTACTTTAATAAAATAAAATTAAATATAAATGTAATTATAATTATAATTATGTAATTATTATTTTTATAAAAAATTTAAGTTAGAAAGAAAAAAAGCATTAGTGAATGCCCCGTGCATTTTTAAATTTAATGAAAAAATGAAAAGTTTAAAATTTTTATTACTTTAATATAAAATAAATAAAATTATAATGATGGTATTATTAAGTTTATAAAAATTTAAAATTTAAAAAATGCACTAGTTTTGAAATTGTTTTAGTTTTTTATATTAATTTTTAATAAAATTAAATTTAGTATGAAGAAAACAACTTATTTTAATTTTGTAATTATAATACTATGACTTTAATAAAAAATTAAATTAATTTGTAAATACTTAATTATTACTGTAATAAAAATTAAATTAAATTAAATTATAATTATAATTATGTAATTATTAATTTTATAAAAAATTTAATTACTAAATGCACGGGTGTGAGTTAAAAATGCACGCCCGTGCATTTATAAATTTAATAAAAAATTAAATTAAATTATAATGACGGTATTATTAATTTTATAAAAATTTAAAATAAAAAATGCACTAGTTTTGAATTTGTTTTACTTAATAAATTTTAATTTAATATTTAAATAAAATTAAATATAAAATGAAAAAAACAACTTTATATTACAGGACATATTGTAATGATTTCAACGATTAAATTATAATTATAATTATAATTATGTTATTATTAATTTTGTAAAAAGTAAAATTTAAAAAAAATTACATTAGTGAATGAACGGAAGTGACTTAAGAATGCACACCCGTGCATTTATAGGTTTAATAAATATTTTGTTGATTTTAAATTTAATATTTACTTTAATAAAAAATAAATTAAATTATAATAATAGTATGATTAAATTTATAAAAATTTAAAATTAAAAAGATGCAGTAGTTTTGAGTTTGTTACAAATTTTTTGAAAAACAAAATTAATATTAGAATAAAAAACAAATTATTTTAATTTTGAACTTTTTTATTTTTAATTATACTACTATGACTTTAATATGAAATTAAATTAATTTGTAAATACTTAATTATTACTGTAATTAAAAATTGCAAATTTGTTATTTATTTGTTATGTTTTGAATTTTTCTTGTATAAAATTAAACTATTAATGAGATAAATAAATATTGTAATTAATTTAATTTTTCTTATATATACTACTATGACTTTAATAAAAATTAAATTAAAATTGAAATTTAATTATTACATTAATAAGAAATTTTAAAAAATTTATAATGTTATTATAATTATGGTATTATTAATTATATTAATAATTAAAATTTAAGAAAAACGCATGAAGAATTAAATTTAAGTATTACTTTAAAAGAAATAAATTAAATGTTAATTATAATTATGTTATTATTAATTTTATAAAAAGTAAAATTTAAAAAGAAAAAAATGCATTAGTCATTAATGCACGCCCGTGCATTAATAGGTTTAATAAAAAATTTTGGCCACACGATTTCGACATTTTAAGTATAGTGGCAAAGTTGCGATCATGCTTCGTCGCGATCGCGACTTTTAAGAAATTATGGGATTATCCTCACTTCAAATCACCATAACTTACAATCCAAAAATTTAAAAATTACAAACTTTATGTCATTAAAAAGCTAAAAGAAAGATCTACAACTTTCATGAGGACCATTTTGCTCAATTCTACCTAGATCAATATAGTTTAATCATTGAAATTTCAGACCACACTATCATCTCCTTATTCTCTTATTTTTTCTCATTCTGTCTATATATATATATATTTATATATACTATAGCCAAAATACCCGAATCCAACATTTAAATCCATACTTACAAAACTCCCTTTAAAACAATTTACTTAAAGAAAACCCATCAAAAGCCATCACATAACTAATAATTTTATTCCCAACTATAATAACACTAAGTAGAGAAGAAATTTCTACATATATTTAAAAGAGAAACTCTACAATTCTTGATGTCATTTCTCACACAAAACCTTTCGAAGCCTTTGTGAAACCTGTTATAATAAAATTAAAAAGAAAAAATGCATAAAAATATATTAAAAATTTAAATAAAATAATTAATTTAATATAAAAAATAAAATATATTATAATTACAAAATTAATTATGTTATAATGAATTTTATAAAAAATAAAAATGAAAAAGAAAAAATGCATGAGTGATTAATGCACAGGCGTGCACTTAATGCATGCATGTACGTTGTGCACACCCGTGCATTTAGTGCACGCCTGTGCATTAATTACTTTGTGTTTATTTGTCTTTCTTCCTCGATACTTCTCTTATTACTAATGAAAGTCTTCCCTGCAATGCATCTCTCCTTACTAACAATGTATATAGCTTGTAATTTTATAAATCAAATTCAAAAAGGAACATAAAACCAACTTAGAAATAAAACCAGAATAATGTAACAAGTCACGGGCGTCTGTCACTGCTACTGACATCAGTGTGAGTGGCTCAGCCTGCACTGGTGCCAGTCACGGGTGTGACTGGGAGACAGTGATGGCCCTTGAAGTGGTGCCAGTTAGGTGTGACTTAAGGCAGTGCACGCCTGCTACTTTGCTGAAATCCCGGTACAGGAGTGCAAACCCAGTTCCCCTATAATAACCACACTCTTAACTTATCCAAACACACACAAAAACTGCTTTCTAACTCTTAATTTATCCAAACGCACACAACCTTCCTCCCATTCTTGTTCTTGGTCGTCATCGCAGAAGTGGCATGGCATCGACGAAACCAAGTTATTAGGAACAAAAATGAACTAGAGTTCCCTCTTCGTCAGCACAAGAGCCCACTTCAGGTATGTCGTGCCTCATATTTTAGAACCAGCTATGCCTTCGAGAATGAAACAACCTAGAGTTTCCTTTTCGTCAGCACAAGAGCCCACTTCAGGTATGTCGTGCCTCATATTTCAAAGTAGAGAGCATCAAGAAAGGTACGCTATTCTTAAGAATCAAAAAATTATTCTGAATATATTTATAGATTCTGAAGCACTTATTGAATTAGGAATATTTGATCGAGCGTAAGAGTTACTCCGAAATGTAAGTTGGGGAAATTTTCTGAATGGAGAGAAAATTCATATGTAGAATTGAAATTAGAATTTCTTACCACTTTAGAATTAGTTGAGGCCACATTTGGATTAAGTCTTAAATTTCGATTAATGAATGCAAATTATCAGATAAATGTAACAGAAGTTAATGATCTATTTGGCTTTCCAAATACTAGTTTCTGTGAATATCCTGAGGAATTTGACCCTACGGAGTGTTGGTCACAATTGACCAATTCTACTAAAGTGTTTGCTGCTAGTCGATCTAAAGCATCTGCTATTGTTGACCATGCCTTTCGTTATCTCCATCGGTTTCTAAGTTTTACACTATTCGGTAGAAGTGATAACAATGGGGTAGTTTCTAAAAGTGAGTTATTTGTTTTATGGTGCATGGTAAATGTAAGGCCCTTTAATACGGGTTGTTGGCTGATAGGACATTTACATGAATTGGCTGAATCTGGTGGAGGAAAAATAGTTGTTGGGGCATTTGTGACCGAAATCGCAAAATGTCTCAAATTGCTAACCGAGAGAACACGCAATGTGATGCAGCTAGTTTTGGGAAACTAAACTTTGGACTTGAATTCTTTGGTGTCGATGAAGGTTATCAGGTGGCAAGACAATCGTTATGTTCTTATCCATGATGAGACGGGGGAAGGTTTGAGCAGTAGGCCAACTCGAGTTGCAGAAATGGAAACTTCAGAACAAGATGATGTTCTACCTACCCAACCCCAACACCAATCCCAACATATGCAACAGAGAGGGAGATATGCTTCCGTGGAGTATCAACAACTGAGCAATCAATTTATAGCATTTGAACGACGAACAAATGAGAGGCTGCAGAACATTAAAGGTAGCGTCGCTGAGATTCAAACCTTTATGGCCAATTTGAATGCTCGCTTCGGACAACCTCGACCCCCATCTTAGTATCAGTTTTCACAACCTTTCCCTTTTTATTCGTTGTTACCTTAATTTTCTTTTCGTTTTCATCTTTGTCCTTCATTTCGTTGTGTCTTGTGTGTTTGATTTCCCATTTAGTAGTTAGATATGCATGATTATTAAATTAAGTCAATCTAGATTAGAAAAACATAATATGAGTGAATGAGTATACTTGCATGCGTAGACTAATTGACTTGGAATTCAGTTAAAAGGACATTGGCCTGTTGTGATAAAAGTTAGATACAAAAAAATTTGAAACATCTCCAACACTTACTTAAAACATAAATAACAACCAACTCAACCTTTTACACATTAATTATCACTAACGTATATGTAAACCAAGATTTATAAATATAAACATAACAGTTAGATAACAATGAATACAAAAACGTTAAACAAAAACATACAACTTATATACAACTCAACCTTTCTAGTTGCGTATTCCAACGTCAAAACTTCATAACTTTCAATCTAGAAATCCAAAAATTACAAACTTCATGTCATTGGAAAGCTAAGAAAAATATCTATAACTTTCATAAGACAACTTTGTCAAATTCTGCCTAAATCAATAGAGTTTATTCCTTAAAGTTTCAGAAATGCTTGCGCACGATCGCGTTTCTGCTGACTTGAAGCTTCTGTCGCGAACGTGCTTATGCACGATCGCAATTCTTCTAAATACAAGCATTTCTCGCGATTATACACAAACACGATCGCGATTCTACTCAGTTCAAGCTTTTATTGGTGCCTTTTTAAAAAAATTAAACATTTAAAATAATAGAAACACATAAATTAAATTTTCGAAAAAAATTTGTTTTTATTTTCATCATTTTAAATTTAATTTTATTTAAAAATTAAATAAAAGTTTTAAAACTAAAATTTATTTTGTCACATAAGTACACGGGAGTGACTTAAGTGGACGCCCGTGCACTTATGCTCCATAAATTTTTTAATAACTTCATTTTAATTAAAAATAAAAATTTAATATTTAAAATATTGTCTTTAAATTTTTTCGTTTTAATTAAAATTTAAATTAAATGCACAATATATTAAATTAAATATTCATATAAGTTGTAGCTTATCCTCTTACATTTGCAATGGTATAAAGTTTGTAATTTTTGTACTTATGTGGCAAATATTAACTTGATCATAGAATATTATGACTTTCCAATTCTTAAGATGTCTACTTTTGTTTGTTCAAGAATTCTCTTCTGAATTTTTGTTTCTCTGTTTCCCTCTTGTTTCCAACAAAAGGAGAGGTTTAAATATACCAAACTGACTTTCTTCTGATGGGCTAATTTTTAAGGTGCAAAAGCAAAGAATAAAATTAAAACCCTTCAAGTTATGAAATTTAAAAGCTGCCAGGGTAATTCATGCACGACCATGCATGTTATTGAAATCCCTAGAAATTCAAACCCTTGAATTTCCATAATTCCAGTTAGTTCATAATCATATTTGGTTAATATTTTCCCACATAATGAATTACATTGCAGTAACATATTACTTAAACATTTTATATGTTAATGAATTACATTGCATTAACATATAACCAATATATAAGAATTGTTTTCTAAAAAACTTCCAGTAAATGTTACATTTGTTTACATCAGCAACTAACAATCAGTGTTAACCTAAATTTACATCATAATCATCTTTTACAATTACATAACTTTTCTAATTGAAGACAAAGTACCACATTTGTCCATGGAAATACCAACTTTTAAATTGTTTGATTCTTCTAAACCTTCAAAACCAAATGTTTGTTGTGCCTGTAACTCAACATACATGTTAATTAATTAATACAATTATAAACATGTAATGCAATTAGTAATAAAAATTGACATTAAGAAAAAAACTTTCTTCAAATTACCATAAGTAAATCAGTCATGCGCATTGAATGTGGGATAACAGCGCTAATAGTTTGTTTACTTGTTTCAACATCAATGACCTAACATGATAAATGATTCAAACATTATTAACACATTACAAATACTATATATTACAAAACAGCAGAAATAAATAATTAGCGCAAATAATTATACCAGAGAATTTGTTGCATAATGATGATGAGTGTATAGCATAGTTGAGTTATCCATACGAATAGTTGAGTTATCCATACGAACACCAATTGGCTGCATTTCGTAATTGTCATAACCAATTGGTTCAACAATAAAATATAATTTAAGTCAAATATTATGCCCACAAGACAATATTACAAATAGAAGGCGAGAATGTGGTATACGGTCGTCATGATTGCAAGCCATACTTGTAAAATCCTTACTAAAAGAAACTGCCTGCATTTTCTATTTCTCATATCAAATGAACGCAAAATTTATTAATAAAAAATTACACAACACATGGAGACATTATTAATTACAGATTGCTAACCTGATATTGATGTATTATGGGAGCTTGTACGCAGGACAAAATCTGAGCATGTTAGGAATTATCTTCAAAATCCTGAATAGAGTAGTTAAAGAACATATTACTTATAATTATCAGTATAGAAATTATATACATTATTTGAAAACAATTTCACCAAAAATATAACCTGAGTATTGGAAAGGGGCATGAGTGTCGAATTTCCCACATTTGTTGACGTCTTGAATTTTTTGACATTCCTTCTCTTCCTTGAGCTTTTCTCTAGTCCACCCTTACATCTGTTACTTAATGTAAGTTTTGTCTTTTTTTTCACACCTCTTATGTGATTCATTTCAATAAAATTAGTGTCACCTTCATTGAGCACATTCATTTCAGAATTTGACCGTTAGCTCAATTGTTGAGTTTATGATTTTAGGTTCTCTTAATCTACTATTTCTTTACCTTGCAATATCTTATCAACCATGTTCAATATATTCAAAAGATGATCTTTCACAATTTGTGAGGCATCTCTCCCCTCTGCTGCTCTTGTAACCAATCGCATGCTTAATGTATACAATTGTTTATACTGTATACTTGACAACAGTTTAGGATCCATTTCAGTTTCATTGATAGTGGAGTTTTTACTATGAAGGTTCCATGGTTTTACTTTCCGTGTCCATCTTTTCAAAATATACTTACTTGGGATTGTCCAAATATTTTTGAAGTTAAATACCTTCAACACATGAGCGCATAAAATTCTAGCAAACTCGAACTTCCGACAACTACAATGAACTTCATCATTTGATGAATCATAACTAACCATATTAGAGTAGCTCTTTCTAACAAGAGTGATCTTATAATTTGCAACCGTACCATCTTCACCGCAAAGACGAAAAGTAAAATAATGAGAATGATTCCATTGATCTTTAAAACATTTAAACACTTTTGGCGTGTACACAGTAGCTGCATGCTTCAAAATTTGAACGGGTACTTACAATGTTGGAGTGCTTACATTACTTCTAAAATAAGCTTTTAACTCACCAAATCAGTGATCATCAATAAGCCTCTGAAGTGATGAAAAAATTGTAAAAAGTTATACTGATAACTCAAGTACCTTTTAGCAATACTATTCATGCTCTCACTTCATTGGGTGGCGATCATGTCTGCACAAAATATTTGTCGTCCATAAACCAAAGCCCATTTTTCTTTTATATGAAAGATACGTTTCAACCAATCATTATCTTAAAATCATTATCTTAAAGTTTATATTTTTCCAACTTCTTATTCCATGCATTGGAAAAATGTTCTTCTTCTTCATAGTCATATATGCATGAGTTGAAATCCTGTGAAAATTCTTTAAACTGCGAAAAAATCCCACTCAAATGGATTAAGAATTTTGGTAAATGTGCCAAATACACAATTGATGATGAGTTATAGGCCATCTTGAAGCTAATGCCTTTGCGATCGCGGCATCCTGATCAATAAGAATAGTTGTAGGCTGTTTCTCAAACATGGCTCTATCAAATGTGTCGAACAACCACTCAAATGTAAGAGCAGTCTCATTATATAGGAGTGCAACATCAAAAACTGTTGTTTGCTTATAATGGTTAACACCGACAAACAAAGTAAGTGGACGACCCTTACCATTCTTCTTGTAAGTAGTATCGTTCCTCATCTTTGCATCCGACCAAAATATGTTAGTAATCAAATCATCTTCATCCACTTGAATGACATAAAAGAAATTAGGATCTTCAACCTACATTTTATTCAAATATTCTAACACACCATTTGTATCTCCCTCTTTCATGTCTCTTGTTCTTTTAGATCTTAAATAATTCTTATAATCCTCCAGAATAAAGCCAACATTATTTCTCCCACCTGCTTGTCTGACCATAAGATCATTGGATGCTTTCGATCGAATTCCCACGTCACTAGCCATTTCAATTTGTATTGCTGCAGTTGAAGATATGTTTATGTGACTTCTATGCAAATGTGTTTTGTTTGGACTTGAAAGGTAGTGATTGTGATCCTCCATAAATTGAATGACTTGAAATTTTCCAATTTGCACACTGTTAACTTTCATCATTACCTGGGAATCAAATCTTGTTTGTGACCGTGGAGCTCTTACATACAAATCTCTTTTATCTGGCATCCTTTTACCTTTAGTACTGCAACAAATTAGCCTAGAAATCAATTTACCAGATTTATCTTTATGACTTTTGCTTCTTCTAGTACCAAATCCCACATGCTTTGCATAAATTAAGTAAAATTGATAGGCTTCTTCTTCTTCTGCCGCGAACTGCATGCCAATTTTCGATACTAACTCTCTTGCAACCAAATCTCTTGAATTCATATTACTACTCTTGTTCCCAATGCCAATATCATTGTTACGATGCTCCTTATCAATTTCATAATCTAAACAACGGCATGGAGTTGATCTAGCTTCCATTGTTACACCTGTCAAATTCAGTTACGACTAACAATTATTTTCAGATAAAATTATTAACACAACAAAAAACGAATATTAACAAAAACCTAGGATGTTTTATTTTTTCCCATCCATATCTTATTTCATTCCTGTAACAAAAAAAGCTATCAGAGAATTGATGGTAAATTGTTCCCGTTTACAAATAATATGTTTTACAAGTTATTAATGCAGTGTTAATATTAACCAAGTCAACCGTTACATATTAATTATCACTCACGTATATATACACACAGGCACTATAAACACTGCTATAAAAGTTAGATACAAACAAATTTAAAATATCTTGCACACTTATTTAAAACATATATAATAACCAACTCAACCTTTACACATTAAATATCATTGAAGTATATTTATAACCAAATATTATAAACAGAAACATAAAAGTTAGATAACAATGAATACAAAAACGTTAAACAAAAACATTCAACTTGGATAACAATGAATTCTAAATATCTTCAACATTTACTGTAATGAAAACATAACAAATTACCTTTAACAACAAGCAATAAAATAATTACACAGAGACGGGTTATTACCTTTTAACAACCAGCAATTAAATAATTACACAGAGATGGAGATACAGACTAACAAAATACAGATAGAAAGGCAGATTTCTGGGAGAGGATCATAATTGAATTTGCTTGAATAAAATAAGAAAATAATGTTTGTTCTAATTGGATAAACAAAAAAGTTAATTAGCGGGAAATGTTAGTAATAATTGCTTTGGAAATGACAAACATTTCCATCATCATCATTATCCTAAATTTATTTGTTAAGAATTTTTTAATATTGTATTTTTGTAATATGTGAATTTTGCGGCCATTTCCTTAAAAAATTAATTTAATTATGAAATAAGATCCAGCAGGATCACGACCGTGCATCAAAAGCACATTGACGCACGACCTGCCTAAACCTTTTTCTAAACTTAGGAAGAAGACAGCTTAAAGGCTACAAATATCTAATTAGTCATTAATTTTTGAAGAAAAGGAGACATGATAGAGCATGTTGGGTGGATCATGGGTTGGCTAATAGGAGTGAATTAGAAATAAGAGGAAGGCATCGGTGCATGTTTATTCAGAGTCCGGATCTTGTAATACGGAAACCAAACCCTCCTTTTTTTGTTTAGGTGTAAAGAGTTGACTAAATTGTGGTAGAGTTTCAATCTGTCATTTTCAACTATTTCACAAAGCAAGGCAAGAAAGGAGAAAAATTTAGAATTGTAAACAGAGCATACAAGGGGCGTGCGTTATTTGTTAGGAGCGTTATATGTAAAGTTTTCTCATAAGCTCATACGAAGAAGAAGAAGAAGAAACATTATATTTGATAGTAATAATAAAAATAATATAGTGAATAATAATAAGGAATTTAATAATAATAAAAAGAAACATAATAACAATAAGGAATTTAATAATAATAGTAAAAATAAAATGAATTAATTAATTTAATATGAATGAGGAATTTAATAAGAATAAAAATTAAAAATTAAATAAAATAATAATAATAATAATAATAATAATAATAATAATAATAATAATAATAATAATAATAATAATAAGTAATACAAGTAATAATAATAACGATTTTAATAAGGATAAAAATAAATATAATGAATAATAAAAAGGAAATTTAATAATAAAAATTAACTATAATTATTTAAAAAATTATATTTTATAATAATAAGAATAATAATAAGGAAAAAATTACTAATCATAATAAAAATGAATAATAATATGAGTGAATTAGAACTGAGTGAGCAGAGGAGGCGTAACTGCACGATCGTTACAACAAGTTTCACAAAGGTTTCGAAAGGTTTTGTGCGAGAAATGACAGCAAGAATTGTAGATTTTCTCTTTTGAATAGATGTGGAAATTTCTTTTATGCTTAGTGTCCTTATGGTTGGGAATAAAATTATTAGTTATGTGATGACTTTTGATGGGTTTTCTTTAAGTAAATTGTTTTAAAGGGAGTTTTGTAAATATGGATTTAAATTTTGGATTCAAGTATTTTGGCTATAGCTAATATATATATATAGCTATATATATATTGACAGAATAAAAGAAAATAAGAGAATAAGGGGATAAGAGTGTGGTCTGAAACTTCAATGATTAAACTATATTGATCTAGGAAGAATTGAGCAAAATGATCTTCATGAAAGTTGTAGATCTTTCTCTTAGCTTTTTAATGACATAAAGTTTGTAATTTTTGAATTTTTGGATTGAAAGTTATGGTAATTTGAAATAAGGGTATGTGACTGGGAAGTCGCGATCATGCTTATACACGATCGCGACAATTCCAGAATTTCTTAAAAGTCGCGGTCGTGACAAAGTACGATCACTACTTTGCTACTGTTCTTAAAAAGTCGCAATCGTTATGAAACACGATCGCGACAAACTATTTTCATAGCCAAAATTTTTATTAAACCTATAAATGCACGGGTGTGCACACCCATGCATTAATGACTAATGCATTATTTTCTTTTTAAAAATTTCTTTTAATAAAATTAATAATAATATAATTATAATTATAATTAAAATTTAATTTATTTCTTTTAAAGTAATAATTAAATTTTATTTAAATTTAATTCTTCATGCATTTTTCTTAAATTTTAATTATTAATATAATTAATAATACCATAATTATAATTACATTATAATTTTTTAATTTTCTTATTAATGTAATAATTAAATTTAATTTTTATTAAATTCATAGTAGTATATATAAGATAAAAAATTAAATTAATTACAATATTTATTTATCTCATTAATAATTTAATTTTATATAAGAAAATTTCAAAACATAACAAATAAATAACAAATTTGCAATTTTTAATTACAGTACTAATTAAGTATTAACAAATTAATTTAATTTCTTATGAAAGTCATAGTAGTATTGTTTTTTAATTCTAATATTAATTTTATTTTTCAAAAAAATTTGTAACAAATTCAAAACTATTGCATTTTTTAATTTTAAATTTTATAAATTTAATCATACCATTATTATAAATTAATTTATTTTTTATTAAAGAACAAATTAAATTTAAAATCAACAAAATATTTATTAAACATATAAATGCACGTGTGTGCATTCTTAAGTCACACTCACACTCGTGCATTCACTAATGCATTTTTTTCTTTTGAAATTTTACTTTTGACAAAATTAATAATAACATAATTATAATTATAATTATAATTTAATCGTTGAAATCATTACAATATATCCTATAATATAAAGTTGTTTTCTTTATGCACACCCTTGCATTCAGTAATTAAATTTTTTATAAAATTAATAATTACATAATTATAATTGTAATTTAATTTTTATTATAGTAATAATTAAGTATTTACAAATTAGATTAATTTTTTATTAAAGTAATAGTAGTATAATTACAAAATTAAAATATAAAATGTTCTAAATTAAAATAAGTTGTTTTTCTTCATTCTAAATTTAAATATTATTAAATATTAATATAAAAACTAAAACAATTTCAAAAATATTACATTTTTTAAATTTTAATTTTTATAAAATTAATAATACTGTCATTATAATTTTATTTTATTTTATATTAAAGTAATTAAAATTTAAACTTTTCATTTTTAATTAATGCACACCGGTGCATTCACTAATGCTTTTTTTCTTTTTAATTTAAATTTTTTTAAAATTAATAATTACATAATTATAATTATAATTATAATTATAATTATAATTATAACGATAACTTTATTTTATTTTATTTTATTAAAGTAATAATTAAGATTTTACAAATTAATGCGTGCATTTGTAATGCACATCCCTGCATTCACTACTGCAATTTTCCTTTTTAATTTAAATTTTTAATAAAATTAATAATGACATAATTATAATTACAATTATATTTTATTTTATTTTATTAAAGTAATAATTAAGATTTTACAAATTTATTTATTTTTTTAATATAGTCATAGTAGTATAATTATCAAATTAAAATAAAAATTGTTCAAAATTAAAATAAATTTTCTTTTTCATTATAGTTTTGATTTTATTTTCAAAAAATTAAAACATTTCAAAACTTTAAAATTAAGATGAGAAAAATTAGAAAACAATAAATTAAAAATCGATTTAAATTATAATCTTTTATTATTAACAAATTTAAATTTTGTGACATGAGTGCACGATAAATAGCAAATATATTTACTCTGGACTGAAAATTAAAATGAGAAAGATCATAAAACAATAAATTAAAATTTAAAACATTGACGTTTTAACTCGTTTTTGATTAAGCCGACCGTCGAATGCCTCACCTTATTTTGCTTGAGCGAAGTCGACCGCTTCATCTCTTTCCTTATTATTATTATTATTATTATTATTATTATTATTATTATTATTATTATTAATTTTTATCTATTATTATATTAATATATAAATTTATTAATTAAATTTATTATTATTATTAAATTCCTTATTATTATTAATTTTATTATTATTATTATTATTATTAAATTCCTTATTGTTATTAATTTATTATTGTTGATTAATTTTATTATTCTTATTCTTATTCTTATTCTTATTATTTATTATTATTATTAAATTTCTACTCGAGTATATATACTTATTATTATTAAATTTATTATCTTTATTATTTTTATTTCTATTATTATTATTATTATTATTAATTTTCTACTTAAGTATATTTACTTATTATTATTAATTTTATTAATTGTTATTAAGTCAGCCGAAGTTTTTGTAAGGTTAAACGTGGATATGCTATTTTAAATTTATTAATTATATTTATTATTATTAAATAGTTAACATATAAAATTAATATTGTAAATTAAGTTATAATTGTAATTAAAATATGTTATTATTAATAAATTTAAAAAATCAAACTACAAAAAAATTAGCATGAGTCCATAGGCGTGACTTATGTTTATTTTAATTTTAATTATAGTACTATTACTTTAATAAAAATTTAATTTAATTTTTAATTTGATTAACAATAATCAACAAACATAGCTAACATTAACAGCTGCATGTTTTAATTTTTAATTTAATTTATACTTTAATTAACAATAATCAACAAACATAGTTAACATTAACAGCTGCATGTAATTGGCGCTATATCTAATTTTTTTTCCTTGCTTTTTTCATTTTTTCTCATTTTGTTTTCTTTCTTTTCACAATAATCAAGAAACACAGCTAACATTAACAACTGCATGTAATTGCTACTATATGTCATTCTTTTCCTTTTTCTTTTCTTTTTGTCTCATTTTATTCCTTTCTTTTCACAATAATCAAGAAACACAACTAACATTAACAACTACATCTAATGTGCTTTAAAAATACAAACACCCACTCAAATTGTCTTAGGAAAAAACAACATTTATGTCAAGAATCAGCATAGACTAACAAGATTTAGAATTTAAAATAAAGGATTTTTACAAACAATAAGTTCGAATGCTCCAAAACGATGCATAGTAATAAAACAATTAGAAACATCAAAGAAACAAATACACAAAATAAAAACAACAAATGAGGAATTTTAGAAAACTTATGAAGAGGATGGAGGGGATGGAGGTGGAGATGGCACGTGAAGTCCTTGCATCTCCCAAGCCTTGTGAATTTTCTTTTCCAACTTTCGCTGTTGATTGGCTATCAATTGCATTTGTTGATTCATCTGATTAAGTTTCTCTTGTGTCTTGATGTAAGTGTTAGCCAACAATATGTATACTTTTTTCCAATCCCTTGGTGCAAGTTCTTCCTCACTTGATTCATACATGCCCGCAGTAGCTATAGAACTAGAAGCCTCGCCTGAGAACCTGAACTTTATTGCAATACATATCCGAGGATCTCAAAGCTTTATCTTATCATGCGACAATATTTCCGCACGTCTTAAATATGGTACATCAAAATACTCATGACGAACCAAGGTTAGTTCACTAACATCAATTTGAAAATGTTGGGCCAAAACAATAGCTAAATAACCCATTCCTAGGGATGTTCCCTTCTTTATCACAGATTGAATCAGAGATTGTGAAAAAAGATATAACATGTTAGGTTTAATCGTTTCATCTATGCAATATAATAATGACAATTCTTTAACGGAACATTTGTTGCTTTGAGTTTTTCCGAACATAGTATGACACATGAATTTATGCAGCAGTAACCGATCAGCATAAACAATGTGAGAGTTCAATGCATTGTGAGGATCAAACTTAGGCAATTCAGTTAAAAACTTTCAATAAATTGTACTTGAGAAGTCCTGATGACAACTTTCTACCTCTAACCTAGAAAACTAGAAAAGTTCGTGTAACAACTTCTCATCCAAACTAAAGAGCTGACCTTGTAGTTTAAACCAAAATTTCTTAGGTTTACTTGATTCAAACTTCAATGAAGTGAAGAACTCTAGTGTAAGTTCACGAAAAATGGGATAATCTATTTGGACAAATTGTCCCCAACCGCCTCTATTAGCCAATGTCATCACTTTATCTTTCAACCCAATTTCTTCTAACACTTCCAAATTGAAATATCGTGGTGCAAGAATCAATCTACTTTTAAGAGAGGCATACCTCAACCCTTCTTTCGCCGAATAAATAGGAAAATGAGCGTCATAATCAGCTTCAATGTCTATAACCATTTCACCTCTCAGCTCAGCTTCAATATCTTCGACAGTTTTCTTCGATCTTGGAGGTATAATGTTGTAAAAACCTGCAAAAAATAACCAAAGAAATACAACCAATTTTAGAACCTAAAAGATAGGAACCTGCGAAAATGGAGGGAAAAAGGAAAAACAAAAACAAAAATAACTAAA
>JANZXP010000194.1:21496654-21514914 GCA_027576715.1 Erythroxylum flavicans | reverse complement strand
TTGGAACTCTTCCAACTAACCGCACCACCACAAAGAGTAAAAATGTACCCTGACTGTGATCTACTATCATCTTGATCGGACTAGAAATCGGCATCCAAATAACCCTGAACTCTCAGCTCAGTTCCTCCATATACTAGAAAAGTATCTTTAGTAGTTCTCAAGTACTTCAAGATATTTTTCCAGCCACCCAGTGATCCTCACCGAGATTAGCTTGATATCTGCTTGTTTTGCTTAAAGCATAAGAAACATCTAGTCTCGTACATAGCATCGCATACATGATCGATCTAATAGCCGAAGCATATGGAATACCATCCATTCTATTTCTTTCTTCTTGTGTCTTAGGACACATGCTCTTGGAAAGATAAATCCCATGCGATGTAGGTAAGAATCCCCTCTTTGAATTCTCCATGATAAACCTCTTTAACACTTTGTCTATATACGTGGATTGGGACAAACCAAGCAACCTTTTTGATCTACCTTTATAAATCTTTATACCTAATATATAAGCTACTTCTCTCATATCTTTCATGGAAATTTCTTGGATAACCATATCTTACCAGACTGGAGCATTAAAATGTCATTTCCAATAAACAATATGTCATCCAAGAAAATGATTGCACTAAGAAAATGATTGCACTCTCACTTACCTTCTTGAAAACACAAGATTCATCCACATTTTTGATAAAATCAAACTCTTTTATTGTTTCATCAAAACGGATATTCCAACTCCGTGACGCTTGTTTCAGTCCATAAATGGACCTTTGCAACTTGCATACTTGATCAGGAAATTTTTTAAATTAAAATCAATTTGTGTCATATACACATCCTCTTGCAAATTACTATTGAGAAATGTTATTTTGACATCCATTTGCCAAATTTCATAATCATGGTATGTAGCTTTAGCCAATAAAATCCTTACAGACTTAAACATTGCTACTGGTGAAAAAGTTTCATCAAAATCAATTCCTTATTTTTGTTTGTAACCTTTTGCCACTAGCCTTGCTTTGTATGTATATACATTTCCATCCATGCCAGTTTTTCTCTTAAAACCCCACTTGCACCTAATAGGTACTATACCCTTAGGCGCATCCACCAAAGTCCATACTTGGTTAGTGTACATGGATTCCATTTTAGATCTCATGGCTTCTTGCCATTTTAAAGAATCGATGTTTGACATTGCTTCCTTAAAATCAGTAGGTTAGTCATTCATAAGTGAAGCATCATCATTTCCTTTTTCAACATATAGATCTAATCTAACAAGAGGATGACGTACCCTTCAGAGTGTCGTGGACTATGTGTTTCTTGAACCATTGGTTGTACATCTAATGAATCAATTTATGGTTCTTGTTCCACTTGAATATGTGTTTGTGGTTCTAGAACTTCTCTAAGTTCTACATCACTCCCATTACTTTCTTTGAGAATAAATTCTCTTTCTAATAATGTAGCATTTCTTGAGATAAACATCTTTTGCTCAAGAGGATGATAAAATTGATATCTAAAACTTTCTTTTAGATACCCCACAAACATGCAGTTATTTGATTTAGGTTCAAGCTTATCAGATAATGCACGTTTCACATAAGCATCACATCCCCAAATCTTCAAGTGTGATAACTTTGGTCTTTAACCAGTCCATATCTCATATGGAGTCTTGTTAACCGATTTGGATGAAACTTTGTTTAATAGGTAAGCAGTAGTTTTAAGAGCATATCCCTAAAATGAAACTAGAAGAACTATATGACTCATCATAGAAAGTACTATATCTAATAAAGTACGATTTCTCCTTTCAGAAACTCCATTATGTTGTGGAGTTCTAGGAGGAGTCCATTGTGAAAGAATCTCATTCTCTTTCAAGTAACCAAGAAACTCATGGTCCAAGTACTCGCCACCTCGATTAGATTTAAGTATCTTAATACTCTTACCAATTTGTTTCTCTACTTCAAGTCTAAATTCTTTTAAATTTTCAAATGCTTCAGACTTGTATTTCATTAAATACATATAGCCATATCTAGAATGAACATCTGTAAAGTTATGAAATAAGAAAATCCAACCTCTAGTTTGAGTAGACATAGGGCCACATACATTTGAATGTATAAGCTCTAATAACTCACTAACACATTGTCCCTTTCCACTAAAGGGTAGTTTGGTCATCTTACCCATTAAACATGATTCACAAGTTTCATATGATTCATAATCGAAAGGATCTAAATATCCTTCTTTATGTAACTTAGTGATTCTTATTTCATTAATATGACCTAACCTACAATTCCATAAATAAGAAGGATTTTGGTCACTTAATCTCCTTTTCTTGCTATTTATGTTTAGAATTGGTCTTTCAAGATCTAATTCATACAAACCATTTGTAAGCATATCAGATCCATAATAAACATCATCTTTACAAAAAACAACTGTTATTCTTAATAATGAAGACAAATCCATTCATTTCCAAACATGGAATAGAAATAATGTTTCTTGTGATAACAGGAACATAATAACAATTATTTAGCTCGAGTACAAGACCAAAAGGTAAAGCTAAACTACAAGTTCCTATAGCAAATGCAACAACTCTTACTCTATTACCGACTCGTAAGTCCACTTCACATTTTCTCAATGCTCTACTGTCTGTTAATACCTGCATATTGTTACAAATGTGAGAGCCACATCCGGTATCTAATACCCAAGATTGTGAAACAGAAATAGAAAGATTGATTTCAATCATAAACAAACCTGAAGTTGAAGCTACACTTAACTTCTTTTCCTATAAGTTGGCAAGATAAGCTTTACAGTTTT
This sequence comes from Erythroxylum flavicans, assembly GCA_027576715.1. Lineage (NCBI taxonomy): Eukaryota > Viridiplantae > Streptophyta > Magnoliopsida > Malpighiales > Erythroxylaceae > Erythroxylum > Erythroxylum flavicans. The sequence goes on along the minus strand of JANZXP010000194.1, from coordinate 21,512,127 downwards.
GTTTCCAATGTCCAGCTACGCCACAATGGAAATAGATGCCCTTATCATTCTTCTTCTTGACACCGCCTGCTGGCTTTGTCACTTTAGCAGAAGCCTTCTGGTTCTTGTTCTTATTCTTCTTTTTAAGGGTCTTACCCTTATTCTTGGAAGAAGAAGAGCCAACAACAAGAACAGAACTGGATTTCTTCTTAAGGCATCCCTTAGCGGTCTTGAGCATGTTGAGCAATTCAGCCAATGACACTTCCTTTTTGCTCATGTGAAAATTCATAATAAATTAAGAAAAACTCGGGGTAAAAGACTAGAGCACTAAATCAACGCTCAACTCGAGGTTCAATTCATACCCTAATTGGCCTAATTTTTCAATGTAGCCAATCATCTGTAGAACATGAAGTTCAATTGAAGATCCATGAGTCATTCGACATTGAAACAAAACTCTCACAGTCTCAAACCTCTCCACCTCAATCTATGCACCAAACAACTCTTAAAGGTGTAGGAACATTTCCCTTGCATTCATATTTTCATGTTGCCTCTGAAGCTCAAGAGACATGCTAGCTAACATCACACATGTAACTTGCTCATTGTGATCAATATGAATTTGATAATATTTTCAATCCTCATTGACAGCATCTTGCACAGGTTCAGGTGAAAGCTTAGTGTCAAGAATGTACAGTTTCTTTTCTTGCCTTAGAACAATTTTAAGGTTACGTAACCAGTCTGAAAAATTTGGTCCAGTCAATTTGTTTGTATCCATGATGCTCCTTAGGGACAAGTTTGTATTCATTTTTCAAAAAATATTTCGTTAAAATAAAAAATTAATTTATGCCGTAAAACCAAATAAATAAGGATTTTAAAATTTTGGTTACTTCCACTATTTTAAACAAATTAATAGCCCTCACTATTAATTCGGGAAATTATCACATAATTTCCTAGTGGGCTAGGATCCCATTGATCCCATTTTAATTAATTGATCTTGAGTTTACTCAACAAACCAACTAAATTAAAATTAGGTACATAACATTTTATCAATCACATCTTATGTGATTCCTAGATCCTTTAGGGGACAACTCTTTGCCAAAAACATATCTAATACGTGATTCCTAACCTTGCCTCTAAATTAATATGATCATGAGTTTACTCATCCAAATCATATAAATTTAGTTAAGTAAAACCCACCGTTATAAGACTAAACATGTTTGAGTTAAAGCGGCCTTGAGTTTACTTAACAAGCGTAACAATAAACAAAACTCTGGTTTAATCATATCATAATGGAAGGCATTATTCATGTCCTAAACATGTACGTAATATTTTGATGAGGGATTTAAAATTTTAGGTCTCATTTTAAATATATAATCTCATTATGTTAATATATTCTAAATATAGAATTGAAAGAAACAAAAAGTTAATTTAATTAATCAACTCTTGAAAAATTAAATTAATTTTTAATAAAAAATAAACAAATAAACCTAATCTCATTAAGGTAAAAACAAAAAAATAAAAATACAAAATACAAAAACAGTGGGAAGTAGCTGGCGCTACCTTCTGGCCTATGGGACGCATGTGTGCATGTGCCCCTTCTTCTCTAGAACGTCGCTGTATTTTTTTTCTTCTTCTTCTTTCTGGTCTACTGTTTGCCGTGGCATGTGCTTTCTCTGCCTCCAGTCTTTTTCTCTATGCCGTCTCCAAAGTTATAAACAACATAAATTTTTATACACTTAAAACTCTAGAGAGAGAAATCTCTCTAGAGTAGTGGTGGTGGTTCTCCAACCACCGGTGGTCTCTTTTCTGGCACACTAAAGCCCAATTAATCCCATTAACCAAACACACAGTCATAGTTACCGAAACATCTGATTCGATAATATGACATTGAGTGAACAGTAATACAAACAACAAAAAATCAAACACTAACGATACTCTATTAAAACTCAAATTAAATGGACATAACACATTACCTGTTTTGAAACCATTTCCAGTTCATAAAACATGATCAAAACAAACGTTATGCATTGAATAAAAACTAGACTGTAAAAGAAACACCATTTGAAACGTTTTCTATTTTCAGTTATGCAAATGAAGAGACAACAATAAAGAATGAAACTTTTCATCTTTAGTTCTTTAAGAAACATCGCACAAGTGAAAAAGAAACACAAAAAAGATCAAAATACAATAATTTTCATAAACACATGAATCGTATCCCACATTTCCAGAAACTCATGAATAGTGTTCGACATTTTCAGAAACATATGTAACCATTTTACATCTCTAGAAACACATGTAACTATTTGACATCTGTAGAAATAATTAACGCAAGCTAAAGCAATAGTTAACTAAGAGATTTAAATATGTCCTTCCATATCTAGAAACACTTTATGGATGATGAAGAATAAGAACATAATTTTTCCAGAAAAATAAAACACTCCAGTTTCATTTCCAAAGACCAAACTTAGGCATTCCAGAACATTTCTAGACAGCAAACAGAAGACAAATTTATGGGAACATTTCCATAACAAGCAGAAAACACTTAGAGCATGAACGATACTTAAGTGCACGTATCAGAAACATTTATCCAGGCAGTAAACATGTAGAACCATTTCATAACACAATATAAAAGCTTTCAAAAAATCACATTTTTCGATCACCAACCAAATTGTCAAAACAATTTCAACAAATAAATATGCAACTTTTGCATATTTAAAAACAAATCAAAAATAAAACAAGCTTATGAATCACAATTAAATCTATTAAAGGTGGCTCTGATACCGCTGTTAGAAAATAAACGCAAGATCGAATGTAAACGCAGCAGAATGAATTTAAAAATTCTCCAAAGAATCAACTTTAACAAAATTTAATTTGAAACATAAAGCAAGAAATTAACAAAGTTAAACTATTCTGTTTCGATTTCTTGTTATAATTTTGCCTTTCGACTTGAATCCGTCAATCCATGAGCCATTCAATCGTCTGGCCTCTAATGATATCCACAGATCTATTTGGAGAAAAGTCAATTCTAATTTGAGAGGAAAAATGTAAGAAGTGCTAGCTCCAAATTTTCCTTTTATATGAAAAATCATATTTTTCATGTCCTTCGATTTTATCAAAATTATAACTAAAGTCAAATTTAAGTCATAATTACGAATTGGTCTTTATAAAATTAAATATCACATATTGATCTTTAAAGTTTCTAAAACCTTTTAATTAAGTCCAACTTAATTCAAATTTCACTTTCTCCTTATAGACCTTTTTATGTGTAACCTATTAAGTTCCTGATATGTTAGCCATGATTATAAATTCAAATTCTAATTCATAATTAGAATTGGATAAATTAAAACTCCTTTTAATTTATCTTTAATTCTCTAATTAAACAATTTATAATCACAGATCATGATTGACATCTAGCAATATGTCATGACCACCCAAATATTAGAAATGTCAAAGTGGTTTGACTTAATCTGTCTATGCATGACTATATTGTATAAATTAATCCTTTCATCATCTAATGCTACAATTGGAATTAGAGTATGGAATTCGTGTCTACTCTAAATAATCTAATCATGTTTGTTCTTACTAATTAGTAAATGATTTATAATTAATATTTGGAAACAACTTTTTCAAATTTCAATTTCCTATGACTAGAGATTCCCAAAATTATTACTAATTAAAAACAGCAGAACATTCTTCCTAATTACTTTAGGACAACGAATTCTTTATTGATTTACTCAGCTATCTCCATATAGTTCATACTATATCTAATAGCTACCGAATTGAACAACTCTAAGAGTAGAACATAAATAGCATCAAAATATAGTAATTCCTACATAAGATAACTTTGGTAATCTCAAGTTTAAGAATCAATTATACAACCATCAGAATGAGATAATCCACAAACACACAAGTAATGTTCCATTCGAGATTTCATAATCGGGTCAGCTTAGTGAACTTATTCTCTAATAAGTACCCACATGTTTATTTAAGTGTCTCCACACTTTAATTTATAAGATCAATTACTTTCTTTATAAGAAAGAAACAAACATGTACTAATCTAACCATTTCATCAATACACCGTCTTGATGAAACTAAGACTAGGACGATTTTAGGAATAATAAAAAAATGCAATTCGAATCTCATAATTATAATCGCATTATAATTTCTAATTGCAAAACAATTATTCCATGGATTTTATCTTTATGATTAATAATTAAATAATTAAAAAATACATAAAGATAAAGAATGCCTTTTATTGAATAATAATAATGTCATACAAATAAATTTCCATTAAAAAATAAATTAGCTGCAAGGGCATAAACCAACAATCTCCTATTTGCACTAAAGGCAATCGCCAATATATCGAATACCATAGCCATCCATATGTCTATCATGTCTCTTTTTTGAGATAAAGGCTTAGTGAGAGGATTTGTAAGATTCTCTTTAGGGCAACTCGCTCTATCAGGATGTCTTTCCGTTCCACTATCTCTCAGATTAAGTAAAACTTTCTGAGTATATGCTTGGATCGCTGATGAGAACTCAGTTCCTTTGCTTGTGCAATAGCACCATCATTGTCGCAGTACAATACTATCGGATCAACAATGCTAGGAACCGTTCAAGTCATCCTTTGATGAGGCGACCCTTTTGGCTCAACTGGACCGTTCAATTCATCATCGGAGGGTGAAACTCCTAAAAAGAATTCTCATAGCTGGAGAGTGTTTTAGTCAGGGTATGGATATCAATACTACATGGTTTCTTTTGTATACCTTTATGAGTTCCCATAGGTCTTGCAACCTGGTTCTACCTTTTCCAATGTATAATGTGTGATATTGCATTATTAGTTTTCCATGTGGCCTTTAAGTCAGTTTGTTTTGGCTGCTACAATTTTTTCTCACCTTTTTTTTCAATTTTCTAAAGTTGTATGAAGGCATTTTTATTGTCTTTTTCTTTTCTTTTCTGAATTAGAGAACTTTGGGATTTATGTAATCTTTTTTTTGAATTAACCGTTCCTTTGTCTTGGGACGGAACCTAAGTTGGATTGTTAGGTTGCTTTAATTAAAAATTCACTTGCAAAATCCCCCATTCTGATTTGTAAACCATTTATAACAATATGATAAAAAATTCAAGTACATTGTAAGGTAAAAGCAGCTTCCATCGGACGTGAAGTAATGTTTATTATAGGTATTGGATTTAGTTTTGGTACAGTATTGTACTCGTATCAGTCAATATTAAGTATCATTTTGGATAATTTTTAAAAGTATAAAATAGTTGATGATCTTTTTTTAAAATTTGTGCCATATAATTTATAATTTTATATTAACTATGTCTTCAAAAGTTATAATAATAGAAATTTGAAATAAGTTATAATAATAGAATTTTGAAATAATAATCTATTTATTTATATTAATATTAATTTTCACCTATTTCACATATAAACCATAACTACAATTGATATAAAAAGTCATTTAATTGTCACACAAATATAAAATTAAGGATAATTTAAAATACTTAAAACGTTATAATTTTATCATATAATAAAGAATAATTACATATCTTTAAATAGAAAGAATAATAAAGTTACATAACTCGAAAGTTTTACAACAAGAATTCATATTGAGGAATAAATATGAATTCTTTAAGGAATCCACATAATTACTTAGCTGCTATAATAATAATAACAATAATAATAATAATAATAATAATAATAATAATGGAGGCTAATAAATATTTTGATCTTTTTGTTAATTATTTTTTTGTCATTCCAAATTTATGTTTTCAAACTAAGTATTGACATTACATTATCATTGGAAATTCTTAGGAATAAATTAAATTAAATAATACATATTTTCTTCTATTACTCATCTATTCTATTTATACAAAAATCACCATTTCATTCTTTATCTATTGAACCAAACGTTCAGTAAAGAATTTTATAGATGTGTTATATTGATACTTGACCAAATCGGGTGGGGACGTTTTTAAAGAAATGGAATTTTATGAAACAAAACACATACATGAGTTAAAGATGCAAGTTGCATAAATTTTGTTTCAAATTAGAAATTAGCTATATCAGCCGATTTCACGATCATTTTGACAAATTTTATGGCGTTGAATGCTCTTTATTCTTAAATTTGTTAAACCACGTGCATGTTAAATCAATTGGTAGAAAGGGAGGTGTACATCTCACTCGATAAATTAGGCCTTGAAATTTTAGAAGACGGTTGATTCGTACGGGAGAATGATAATAAAAATGAGAATAAATATAATAAAAAATAAGAATGGATATTATCATTATAATTACGATAGTTAATTAAGAGGAAGAAATGATTGTCATTACTATTAACAATAGTTATTTTGTAAAAAAAATTAAGAAATAAAATTTTATTATATTTTAATTAATTAATTACAATATGCTGATTAATTAAAATATTATAATTAATTATATTATAATTAATTAATTAATTATATTCTAGTTAACTAATTAATTAATTATATTTTAATTAATAATATTATAGATAATTAACAGCCCAAGTGTTTAACTTAGAAGCACGTGACCTCAAGCTAGGCCTCTCTCTTATTTGGTCAGGAGCGGCGAAGTTGGGTTTTTTCTTGAGCCACTGATAGCTTGTTTTCTGTTCAAACCAACCTCAGTTGCAGAGAATTACGGCTAAAAACTAATTGCCGTCAAGAGCCTGTAGTTGTGTTGTTTAGTGAGGTGATTGTAAGCGCCATTAGATATGTTGCAGAGTAAGACTTTCAATAAAAAGACTAGAGGTGGCAAAGTTCAGAAGGTTCCATTTTTTTCCTGTCTCCGTCTCTTCGTTTCTCTGATAAAACTCCTTGCTCCTGATTCGTGTTTTTTTTGTACCGTGTAGCTTGTGAGAGAAGTTTATCTTAGAGATGACATATACTGCGGAGCTTCGTTTTGCAAAGTATGTGATACAGCAGCTTCTCGCCTTACTGCTTCCACGTCCCCCATCCTCATCCTTGACACTAATGTGGTTCTCAATCAGGTTTTTTCTTGCAAAATTCTCTTTCTTTCTCATTCCTCTTTGCTCTCTTCTCGTCTCTCAATCGAACGTTTGTTTCTTTTTTGGCTTATGCTACATGGGAATGGAATCACGTGTTGGTTTCAGATTGATTTGCTTGAGAATCCTGCTATTGATGAGGTGGTTGTGTTGTCTATTGTACTACAAGAGGTTAAGAACAAGAATACCTCTGCTTACAATAGAATTAGAGCCTTATGCAGTAACCCTGCTAGGAAATTCTTCGTTTTCTCTAATGAATTCCACAGGTCAAATTTCTCTTCTTCCGACATCTTTCTTTTTTTTTTTTTCAAATTTACCTTTTCTATGTGATTGTGGCTTGTTGTTAATTTATCATTTAAGGTTTCTTCTGTTCTGGGTTTCAGTTGTATATAGATGTCTTACATGGAGGCTAACTTGCAGGGATACATATGTCCAGAGCATGACTGGAGAAAGTCCAAATGATAGGAATGATAGAGGTTTTTCCCTTTGCACGTTCACCAATTTCCTATGCTCTTTGATACAACGCATTCTGTACTTGTGAATAATTTCCAACTTTGCATATTGGATATTGGATCCAGCAATTCGAGTGGCTGCCAAATGGTACCAGACTCATCTTGGGGATGCAGCTAGGATTTTGCTCATAACTAACGACAGGGAAAATATGAGGAAGGCTTCTGAGGAGGGAGTATCTGCCGAGACAAGTACGTACAGTTTCTTTTTTGTACTATGAGCACATTCTGCAGGGATAATTAACTTCATCTGCATAATCATAAAAATGACAAAATGTTCGAGAGCTTGTTCTACAAAGCTCATTTCTGAATTTTGATCTTCTTTCAGTTGAATCATACGTGAAATCACTTGGTCAACCAGCTTTGCTTGACCTACTTGTGCAGCCTACATCAGACGTGGTCATGGAGGATGTTGAAGATTTAAGGCCTTCAAAGAGAAAAGTTGTTTATCAAGAGGTATTCATGTAGGTTTGCATGTACAAATTATGCTTGTGTCACACGACAAGTATCGTATGATTAATAGAATACTCTTTCTTTTGGTTTGGTCAGCATAAGCCCATGTCAGAGATCACCTCTGGCTTGACTAGGGGAATATACCATCAAGGAAAACTTCGCGTTAACCGTTACAATCCACTTGAAGCATATGTAGGAAGTGAGAGCATTGGTGATGAAATAGTAATATATGGGCGTGGAAACATGAATAGGGCTTTCGACGGTGATATAGTTGCAGTGGAACTTCTTCCCCAAGATCAGTGGCATGGAGATAGATCTTTATCCTTAGTAGATGAAGGTATATGACTTTACATCTTTTCTTATACCTAGAAGGTATAGGCATCTGATTCATCGTGTATCTTTGCACATGCTAATTTTTCAGGTGATTAGGTTTTCAAAGTGGATAAGTTACAAGTCGTCTTGCCTTTAAGATAATGTGTTTACATGTTACATGTTCATGATTGTGTTAGATGGTAATGATGTTGGAATCTTGTTTTTAAATTTCTAAAGAAGTTGCTTTTTTTTTTCTCTTCTAGAGGATGAGGAAGAAGATGTTCATCTAGTTCCAAATAGTGCAGATAATGCTCCCAGAACTACATATACTTTATCAAGTTCTGAAACTGAAGCAAATCCCGTTTCTGCTCGCCCATCTGGCCATATTGTTGGTATCATAAAGCGGAATTGGCATTCGTGAGTTCCTCTTGACCATTTGTACATGCATATGTCAAGACGACTTCTGTTATAGCTTCATTGAACAAGCCTTGGAAGACTTAATGGTGGAAGTATATCTAGATGCCATTGCGGATGAGCAATATTGAAATCTTTCTGCATCATGATATAATTTCTTTGACCAAGTTTTGTAGCCATCTGGATTTGTTTTTCTCTTGAGCCTTCTTTTATCTAATTTAGTTTTGGACTGATTTGGTTGAGGAATGTTGTCAAAATTGTGGCAAAAGGAGCATTTTTATTGGGATTTTGGGTTAAAGATCTGGTTTTATGCTGTGATCGCTTGCAGTTATTGTGGATCATTGGAGCCAATGCCGTTGCCTAGTGGAAGTGGTAGCCTAGTGCATGCCTTATTTGTCTCAAAAGATCGCAGAATTCCTAAGATCCGGATACAAACTCGACAGCTTGAGAATCTTCTTGACAAAAGAATAATTGTGACTGTTGATTCTTGGGATTGTCAGTCACGGTATCCTTCTGGCCATTATGTACGAAGTATAGGAGAGATAGGTGATAGAGACACTGAAACTGAGGTTCGTAATAATCATTTCACTTGCATTTGTGGTTGGAGTGAAAATTTTCTGTTTTATTTTCTTGATGCTGAAGACTGTAGGATTTGACAACACAGTCCGCGCTATCAGATAATTGGACAAACTGTTTTAATTAGGTTTTCTGAATGTTGCAGGTGGTCTTGATCGAGAATCATATAGATGCAAGACCATTTTCCACTCAAGTATTGGCATGCTTACCACCATTGCCGTGGTCAGTCTCTGCGGAAGATTTGGCCAATCCTATTAGGACAGATTTACGGCATTTGCGTGTGTTTAGTGTTGATCCTCCAGGTTAGTTACCCATATATTTTTTCTCTTCCATGTGCCCAGGATTTTATATTGCTTTATGATAATTTTGATTGGTTTACTTGGATCTTAAATATGTTTTGTGGTTATTGTGATTGCAGGTTGTAAGGATATTGATGATGCACTGCACTGCACATTGCTTCCAAATGGAAACTTTGATGTTGGAGTTCGTATCCTTTAATAGGCCAGCTCTATTGTATTCTGAAGTTTTCAGTTGAAAATGTCCATTCATATTCCGAAGAAATTTGCCATTTGGAAGGTTCATGTGTATCCATGGATACTTTTTATTTGTGTGCGCGTGCATGAATTACCTGTGTAACGATGACCTCAAGTATTTTGGTCCATTTAGATGGTATACTGTATGAACTGAATCTTCATATCTAGTCCCACATTTTGATGACTTTGTTCAAACTTCGCTCTTCTCAGCACAGCGTCAGTTTCTTTGTGTTGCTCAAATCTTTAATGTTTCCTTTATTGGCATCCAATTAGATATTGCTGATGTAACACATTTTGTTCACCCTGGCACACCACTTGATGATGAAGCTACACAAAGGGGCACTTCTGTCTACCTTGTTGAGCGGCGTATTGACATGCTTCCAAAACCTCTAACAGAAGGTGGTTATATGAGTTGACCATAATATGCAACAGAAAAGCTTGATTGATGGAGCTTAATGTGTTCTTTGTTTGATTAACTTGAAATTTTGTTTTCAGATATATGTTCCTTACGAGCAGATGTGGAAAGGCTAGCTTTTTCGGTCATATGGGTTTGTATTTCCAACTCTTGACCATTATGAGATATCTTCAGCAGCAATTGCAATCCTTTCAAATTATATTTGGCACTTTTTTACAGAGAAAATCTTGTAATCATGTGTCTTGGCATCACATGCAAGAAAATTTTTATTTAGAAGACATGTAATTGGCATACCTCTGAAAATTTTACCTTGGTAATGGTTGATTTCACAGGAAATGAGCTCCGAAGCAGAGATTATTTCTACGAAATTCACAAAAAGTATTATCAAATCATGCGCTGCCTTATCCTATGTTGAAGCGCAAGCTAGGATGGATGATAGGTACTTTTTATACATGTATTGCTTGATTAATTGAAATATATAAAATGTTTTATTCTCACTGTTCTATGGTTTGTGACTAAAATAAGGGAAGCTATGCATTTTCTTGGGCAAAGAAATTAATCAGCCCCACTTTTAGTTTGAGCCTTGAAGTGTCCTTGCTAGGTCGCAACACAAGTTAAAAATCATTTAGTCTAGGTTGAGCAGATTGTATGAGCAAAGCACACCGATGCTTGCACTTTGTGCTTGCTGTCTTGATTTGTTGAATTTGTATCTTATTTCCCCTGGAAAGTGCTTTTCACTGGAGTCAATTGATTCTAATTGATTTTATGCTATTGCAGTCGGTTAGTGGATCCATTGACCAAAGATTTAAGGAATATGAATGCTTTGGCGAAGGTATGTACACTTTGGAGCTTGCTTCAATAATCTTCATTCTTTCTTATTGTATTGTTATAAATTTACATTTCCTGTCCATATTGTATTGAGAAGTTTCCTTCCACCCTCTAGATTATGAGACAAAGGCGAATTGAGAGAGGAGCACTAACTCTAGCTTCTGCTGAAGTAAAATTTCAGATTGATACCGAGACTCATGATCCTCTTGATATAGGTATGCTGTCTCAAAGCACTCCCAATGGTTTGACCTTTTTTCATTTCAGTTCTTATGCTTTGAAAACTATTACTTACCCCCTTATAGTATTGTTTAGCTATCACGCAATCACTTCCATCATATTTCATTAGTTTTTCATATAACTTTTTAACTCAAAACTGTATAGTATTGAAATTCTTAAGTTTCAAACGTTGTTTCTTTGAGACTTTGAATGGACAGAAAACTAATGAAATATGATTGAGGGAGTTGCATGGTAGTAGAAAATAATATAGGGAGGTAAATGATAATTTTTTAAATATAAGGAATAAAATGAAACAAGGTCAAACTAGGGGAGGGTCTCAAGTTTAATTAACTCTATTCTCTTTCTTCAATAAAAGCATAAAGGTTTGAAATTTAAGCTTCAACTACCAAAGTTAGTGAGAAGTGGCATCTTTTGATTGATCTAATGAATAGTAATTCTGTGTGCTCTCTAAATTTGAATGGATTGCTCTGATGGAATAAGATTGGGCTACTTTTCTGTGCTATTCTGCATGTGCTGTAAACTTTAGTTGGGACTATCCCGAAAACTTCTATGAATTGCTTCAAGTATGAACAATTTGCGGCAATATCTCTATTCTTCATGATTCACTATAAAATTGACTGTTCGCCTTACTTTCTTTTTTTTTCTTTTTCTTGGCTGTTGATTTCTGTTTCTATAAAATTTTCCCTCATATTCATTTATTTTTGTATAGGCATGTATCAGATTCGAGAAGCAAACCAAATGGTAGAGGAGTTTATGCTGGCTGCTAATGTTTCAGTAGCTGAACAAATTCTGAAACATTTTCCTGGATGTTCACTACTAAGGTGAAATGGATTGTCTACTTGGGATATTTATTGATTATCTGATATTTCAAGATTCTCAAGTTTTTATGTCCTTATCATTAAGGATAAGAGTGGATTAAATGAGAGAACAATGGTTAAACCTGTTCATTTCCTCTGCATTGTGGTCCTTGTGTTATTGAGGCATCTTGTAGATCGTGTTATTGAGGCATCTTTTAGATGTCATTATTGATTGATATTAAGTAGAATATAAATGGATTTGGTTCACAAATGCGACAGAGAGAACATTTAGTACTTCTGTTACTTGCACAGTTTCTGAATTTATCGATCTTTTTCCTTATTTTGTCTCTAATCGCTTTTAGTATATGTTGTTGGTACTCTTGGGTATTCTCAGAAGATTTTTCATGCATAGAATTCTTCAAATGCTTGTCAAATACAAGCTTGAGATGCTCTAGGGGGATGAAAACATTGATTCATTTATTTCCTGTGTAGACGACATCCCACCCCAACTAAAGACATGCTTGAGCCATTGCAACGTACAGCTGCTGCTGTTGGTCTGAGCTTGGATGTCTCTTCCTCCAAAGCACTAGCTGATTCACTAGACCGTGCTGTGGTGAGGTTCTTAACAACATGCATGCTCTTTGTTGTCAAGGCAACTCACAAATTTGGTTGTCCATTTCTCTGTCGTTCGTATTCAAAGCTATTTATGCTATAGTGGGCTTTATGTTTATGGCATTTCCAATTACAGAGTGCTTTGTCTAGTTTGAAAGGACATTTTGTAGGAGACTTTGTGACTTAAATTGAGCTACCTGTTGGTTTTCATCTGTGCAAAATTTAAGGAATCTGAGATTTCTTTTTGGAAAAAGCTTTTATCTTTTTTATAGCTCTTGAGCTACATGGAATTTGCTACTGCAATCATGTATACATATGTTTTCCAGGGTGATGATCCATACTTCAACAAACTGATCCGCATAATGGCTACCAGATGTATGACGCAGGTAATTTTCTTAGTAATTGAGATCTAAAACTACTTACTGTCTATTACAATTCTGATATATACTGATTGACTTGGATTGCAATCAGGCTGTTTATTTCTGTAGTGGGGATCTGAGCCCTCCAGAATTTCATCATTACGGGCTTGCAGCACCTCTTTACACTCATTTCACATCGCCTATCAGGAGATATGCTGGTTAGTGAAAATTTTAATCATGTTGATTCCCAAACATTTCATTTGGATATTTGCAGCTGAGGTTGGAGGTTTTTTTTCTTCACTTTCAGATGTGGTTGTACACAGGCTGCTTGCTGCATCTTTAGGCATCTATAAACTTCCACCCATATTCAGTGACAGACCCCGACTGACTAGTATCGCTGACAGTAAGTGTTGTAGTTATTTTGTGTTCAACTTTGTTGTTACAATTATGGGAATAGTGGAACGATTCTCAGTTTCTGTGGATAAAGCACTTGATTACTATTCTTGGTATATGCATCTTTCGTAGATTGTTGTATTGAATTTCCTTCATTGAGGAAATGTTTCTTAAATCTAAATTTTGCTTTTGTATTTGTTTGTGCGCCATCAAAAACTGGTTGAATGCTGTACTTCATTTTATCTGCCTATGTTCAATGTCAGAGATATTGGTTACTATATACAGATTTAAATGACCGGCATAGGAATGCACAGATGGCAAGCCGAGGTTCAGTAGAGCTCCATACGCTTATATTCTTCAGAAAGCGGTAATTGTTAATATCTATGGTTTTCTGTCTCCGACTCTCTCCTGCGTGAATATGCATGCTCACACAAACTTATTGGCAGACTGATATCATTCCTTTGAATTTTGTTTGAATAAATCCTCATTTTTCCTTATCCCATCTCTGTTTTGTTGCAGTCCTACAGACACGGAGGCCAGGATAGTGAAAATCCGATCAAATGGTTTTATTGTATTTGTTCCCAAGTGTGTACCTTTTCTTTTTTATTTGCTTGTTTACAGTTTACATCTCTGCTGTTTAGCATACATGTATTTTATAAGGATTGTTGTCTAGAAGAATCAATCACGGTATGATTTGGTGCAGGTATGGTATTGAGGGTTCAGTATACTTGACGACAAGGAGTGAGAAAGGAAGTGGTGAATGGTATGTAGATGAGCAGCAGCAGAAGATAAAGAAGATGGATGGTACGGTTTCATACGGTGTACTGCAGAAAGTGAATGTTCATCTGGAAGTTGTAGAGCCGCAGCCTAACAGGCCTAAACTCCAACTTACCCTTCTTTAAACTCTTCTGCATTGCCTTCAAAAGACATTTAAAATGGAAAGTTAGAAAATATTATTGAGGTATTACTATGATTTTCTTGTAAAATACAGGCTTAGCTGAATTATTTATTTGTCATTTTATACAAATTCCCTGTGTGTTCTCTAAATGTGCCCTTTATTTGATAGACCATTTCGGTACGATGGATGAGTTTATGGCATAGGCGTCTCTGTTGTGTTGAGGCATTTGGCTTTTCTTTCCTTGGAAGGTCTTCATCATCATATTGGTTTAACTAAGCAAGTTACATTTCCTTGGCATTACAGTTTTAGTTATTTAAAAAAAAAAAAGAGAATCAAAGAGAAAAAATTAGAGAAATAGATTTACAATGTTTCACTTCCTAGGAATTGAAAAATCAATGGATGTGGCCTTTGCTTTTCATGGTTCCTCCGTCCCTGGAAGGAGCAATATCAATCCAATCTATATAACCGAGTAATCCTAAATTGCTAATGCAATCCTAATTTGGTAAAAATCAATTCAAAGTCGAAAATAAACCACGAAAAAAATTGATATATACTAATTAACAATCGTTTACCCCGGTCATGACAGAATCGACATGTAGATAGTGGACCATAACGTGAGTGCCAGGGCAGCAGCTAGGTATGCCCACAAGAGGAGAACTGAACATTCTTCTTGCCCAACATCAAACAGCTGCGCCATCGTAGCTGCATTAACAATTCAGGAAGCTTTAAAATCGTTGCACATGCTTAACCACTCTAATTATACATCTGATGAGGAACAGTATGTGTGAAAATTACAAGGCTAAATATAAGTAAGGACAGAAGGCTTACCGATATTCATGGCAGGTGGAACAGTGTACTGAACCATGAGCACAAAGTGGAACAGAGGATCCGCTGGAAGGAAGCCAAGGCCGCTAGCCTCTTTAACAACCCAAATACCAACTGCTGGGAGTATGACGAATCGAACACACACCACTCCTATGATGACCATTGGTTTGATTCTTGATGACCGTAGACCTTGAATCAGGTTTCCTCCCAGTATAAGCGTGATAGAAGGAATAGTTCCATTCCTACAACCCAAGAATTATTATGGACATCTTCTTGAAGACTAAAGCCTTTTAGATGCTATGATGCAT
>JANZXP010000194.1:21470453-21495949 GCA_027576715.1 Erythroxylum flavicans | reverse complement strand
ATGACCAACATGCAAGGACTTTGGAGGAGGACACTTACTATTTGGCTTTCCGACATAACTACAGAAGCATGTTCCTTATCGTTCCCTTTCAGAAGGTTAGTTTCTTGGGAAGCTTCCAAATCTGTGTTGGCTTCTTTTGAAAAACCGTCAGCTGCTTCAAGAGCTTTGAATTTCGTTGCAGAACTTCGTACAAGCTGGTAAGTATAGGTCCAGATGAAAAAGCCACCAAGCTGAACCAAATATAATATAATATGAGATATATAGATACAAATTAGTTCAATGTGAGTAGAAAAGAGGTAACAATTGCCTTACAGCCATAGAAAAAGATGCATATGAGAGTCCAATGGAGCGGCAAGTGCTTGGTTTACCAAATGGACTTGCGTCCTCGTCGCAGATTGCAGGGATGATTATGAGCACAAGATTTCCCAAGTTACCTGTTTCGATGAGCATGACAATTAACAAGACATAATTGTTGAGACCCAATCAACAGGTGACAGAATTCAAATTACCTGATGAACATGAAGCAATGACAAGCCCTTCTATATGGGGCTTGGGTCTTAGTATTTTAACCAGCATCCACCCCAGAATCCCTCCGATCAAGAAGGTAAGGCCTATGTTAATGGGCATGAACCACCTGAACAGATTGTCAAGAAATGTCAGTTTTGCTGTTTAAAGTGACTATGGGCACGTGAAAAGTCTCAAACTTTACATCACGCCTTTTGTTTTGCTATCTAGTAGCTCGTGAAAATATCGTATTTGCATGTCAGATTATCTCTTATTCGTCCTTTTCACTGAACACATTCGAGATGTCTCAGCGTTTAACATGTTCATAGAACTTAAATTATTTGCATACAGTTAGCCTACCAGGATATAATGTCTTGGAATGTGACGGTCTCCGCCAGACTAGCAAACATGAGGGAGGGCGTAAACACCATGAACACAATCTGCAATTCGATAATTAAAATGGACAACTTCCTACGTGGACGAAAAAAAGAAAAACAGGGAAGAAACGTAGAGCGTACCTTATTGAGGGACCGTCGCGTATCAGCAGAAAGAAGATTGCAATAGTCGGTAGCCATGAAAGCTCCCAAGCCGCTTATTAACAAGACTTGTAGAATTGGCATAGAGGCAACCTCAAACAGTGACAAGAAACCCATCTTCTCCTAAATATGAGGTTTGGTAATAAGATGGACAACAGGCAGCAAGGAGCAGAAACTAGGAATAAGTAGTCCCAATCGATACGCTTCTCTCCAATGTTTAGAGGCTACTACTTCTAATAACGCTGTGCTCCAAAACCAACCTTTTATAGATAACAGAAGACAGAAATGCTGAAATGATCCATCAAGAAAAGGAAAGCCCTGAGAAGGAGCGCACAAAGGTAAGAGACAAACAAAACAAGAAGCAGTTTGAACAACAGATGACGCAAATAAACGAGGGATTAATGCTGGTAAGAGTTGATGTCTGGACAGATAGTGGCACGAGAGACATATGGACGTAAATATTGGCTACTCAACTGGGGTAGGAAGCAACCCAGGAAGGGTATTGTTGATGTAAATTTCCACTTTAATTCCAGTGTCTTTGGAATGTATATGCTGCCCAGTAATCAGCTCAAGACTCATAAATTACCAAGTTAATTGGCCTATTTTTCAAGGTTATATTAATGAAAAATTGAACTGTTAAAATATTTTTAAAAAATATTGAAACTTTTCTTAATTCAAATGAATCTGTTTGAAACGGAAAAAGCACTGAAACTTTGGTATGAAACTAAGTCAAATGGACGAAGAGAAGTCAAAATTGAAAAAGCATACATAACATTGCCATAGAGGGAAGATTCCACTTGCTCAATTTTGAAGTCACGGATGATATCAGCTGCATCCAATAAGGGGCCAGTCGTTTTCTGTGTTTAACCAAGTCTTTGTCGGCTCAACATGAAGACAGTATGACAGCTCAGAGCAGCAGGGGTTATGATACAATTATGAAAATGAGGACAAATTTCTTAATTAAAACCAAAACAAGGATTGGTAGTTGTTTACTTTATTATCTAGTTTGTCATGTCAATAGCACTTAGGTTTGAAGTTGCTTGTCCTCTGATTAATGATACATATGCAAGCTGAAAGGTCAAGTACTCACATGCATCTTTTTTTGTTATTTCGTTCATGTTAAGATTAGGAAAAAAAAAAAGGGTTAGTTGAGAAGCAGACAAGAAGGAGACAAACAGAAACGAAGTCCTGATCTTCTCCTAGACAAAACTCCTTTTCACAAAATTAAAAATTAAAAAAAAAAACTCAAAAGACATTTCATGTCCTCATTGTTTAGACATGAAATCTCCAGTTTCTTTGAAAGCATTGATCTCAAAAAAGATAAAGTCATCTCATATTAATCAATGGCAAATTAAAATTGAACCCAAGCAATGAAAAAGGTAAAGGAGAGAGAGAAAGAAAATTGGTATTGTAAATGAAAGAAATGACGAAGAATGTTGATGTAGAGGTAGAGAAAACCTGGTAAAACTGAGACTATCCCAAACCGTCAGCGTCAGGCAACGCGAGGCAGATGGAGATTCTTTCAATGATGTTATGACATTATAATCTTGCTATTTTCTTGGAGTTTCTTCAATTGAATTGTGTTCTTAATCATCGTATATGCACATAGCCACCTTATCTATGTGTGTGTAAGAGGTGACATGTCAATGTTATCTCATGTCCTAAACAGCCTGGGTTCTATTCTATTGATAGGGTAAACTATCTGATAAAATTGAGAATTAATGGAAAATTTGCATTTGTCATATAAAAGTTACGTGGCAAAGACTAACATTCCAGTTGACCAGTAAATCTCCGCGGCTCTATTGATGTCTTTTGTTGTCAAACAATCTCCTTAAAATCTAGTTAAAAAAAAAAGGTTTCTTTTAAAATTTATTATATATTATTAAAAATTATAGCATCAAAAACTTTAAAATATTCTTTCATTAAACTTCATCGAGGTTATTATGATCTTATTTGATGATTAGAATATTTTAATAAGAAATATTTTTTAAAATGAATAAATTGCAAAGAACGTCTTTTTTCTTGCCCTAGAAACAAATGGAAGATGAGAATTTTCATTTAAAATTAAACAAGATAAGAAGATACACGCAGGCCTCACTCATCTTTGTGATCGTGCCAAAATTGGCCTCTACTACTTGTGAATAATAAACTAGGAAATGAGTTGTAGTAATCTCAACTCAAACGCTAGAATTTGTTGTCTCTGTCAAAACTTAGAAAACTCCTCCACATTAATGATTGTACAAACAAACAAAGGCATGATTTGAAACAACCACAATCATGTTGAGTTGCACGAATGGCCCCCGCCAAACCATAAACGTCCAAGCAGGTTCGTGAATCCTTTTACATTCTCTCTAATCTGAAGTCCATTAAGGGGGCTACAAAGTTTCTAACATAATTGAAATCACTATCGAAGTTTCTTTGTCAATCAACAAACTAGTCCTTTCAGAATTAAAAAATCCCAACCTATGCCCGCTTGATTTTTATTACAAAATCTTAAAGCGCTTGCAACTTGCTACTCAACTTGTATAAGCATCCAAGCTTGCACTGGACAAGGCTACGTCAATATGATGGGGATGTAAAAGCAAAGTCCATTACTGCTCACTTTTAAATAAATACGTATTTCGTCAAAATTCAAGTCTAAGACGCTTCTCGTAATAAACTAAAAAGCCCTTACCTCCTCCTAATTGCCAAAATGACAAACCACAATAGCCGGGTGGCCCCATTTTTCTATATATGCGTTTCTAGACCAATGACGATTGAGTAAGATGTTGCGAAACGTTTTAAGTTTTTGAAAGTATTAACAATGAACACCTTTTTCATATTATAAAATTTATTAACTTCATTGCACTAGTAACACCGTACCCACTTAATATCATGTCATCGTACAACTCCCCTTGGTCCGTTTCTATGACCATTTTAAACAACCAATGTAACTTCGACCGTGCACAAAGGATCTAAAGATGTGTCTGGACTAGATTACGACAAGTCGATTAAGAAGTTAGCTATTAATAACATATCTCTAATCGGAAATTTAAAAAGAAGTACTAAAAGTTTCACTTTTCAAATATACATGAGACGTACTAAAAGTTTCACTTTTCAAATATACATGAGACGAGATAGAGAGGTAAAGAAAAGAGCAATAAATAAATTAGATAGAATCATCACATTACATGCCAAAATCAAAAGGCTTCAGAATTAGGAACAAAAGATTTAAGTGCTTCACTGGGTTCCTTCTCCACTAAACCCCATGGTAAAAATAACACTATTTGCAGCCCTTTTCCTTAGACAACCACTTGATGGCTTCTTTAACACTTCATCTCGAGTATCCTCTTTGCTCAACACTTCCCCATCAGAATTTAAGGCCACGAAATCAGATATCATCAGTAAGAACTCCACTGTAGCAGAATATGCCAAAACCTCCACTACAACAGTTGTCCTTTCTGTATAGATTGACCTAATATTACCATGTCATACAAAATGATACATATAGAAGGGAGCTTCTCTTAACTGGAAACAACAATCCGTAATTGGATTACTTAAATATTAGAAAGGAACCTGAGAAAACCTTGAATTTGATACGTGAATACATTTGAGAATTTTTATGAAGCAGATGCCATTGATGCCGAACCCAACTCTTCATCAGAATCGATAGAATTTTCATAGTCATAATACGCATTTACCTGCAATAAAGAGGGATGCGTTTAAGAAGTAAACATGACAGATTTCATTTACTTGATACACCATCCGTAAGTAATTGATCATTAGTTGAAAACTTTTGATAAATAATGACTCATATAAACCACCATTTAGTCTTGAATCTGTTAACACAATTTAAGGCATACCTTTGGTCTTGGAACTGCTTCAAAAGTATGGAACTCTGGCTCATCAAAATTAGGGGATCTTAGAATAATATAGGCTCCTTTGTTTCTGAACCTCTCATCTGTTGCCTAAGCAGCACAAAAAATTAGTTAGCACCAATTCTATAGACATATCCTTACTTGAAACTATTTATCACAATGTGCCGATCTCATCTAGCTTTTTCTGAATATTGACCAATTAATTCAATTTGGAGCCAGAATTCGCAAACCAAACATGTGTTTGGATTTCGAAAACAAGATTAAGATGATGCATCAGACAAAATCGCAGAAGAAATGGTAAATAGGGAAAACAAACCTGAAATTGGGGATAGTCTGGAGCACTAAAAATTGTGATCAATTTTCCAGACTCAACTACATGATCTATCGTGTACCCTTCATCCATTCCTGTAAGATCAGGCCTTTTTTCCCTTGCATCCGGGCCTTCATGAGATCTAATGATTAGCTAAGATAATCCAAGAATGAGATCAATATCAGTATATAAAACAAATTGCATAATCATCTTTAACATCAACCAAAGCAATACATGAAAAACAAGATAATAATACTAAATAAATGTCTTCCATTTCAACTTTCAAGGAACTTTATGAAGAAGGTAGTACAGTGGCATTTTGAGATAATTATTTTTTCTCATATTTGTTTCATGATTATAGGTCCTCTAGCATTAGAAGCTTAACAAATTGCCTATAATTTCCAGCCCAAATATCATCATTGCATAGACTATGCAACATCAACATCACAATAGCATAAACACTGCATTTGACACTACCTTCAGTTGATTTTTGTTCAAAAATTCTTCAGTACAATCAGGTCCCCACAGTAAACCAATGCCTCTCTGTTCATTTGGGGCAAGTCCACGTTGCTTAGAAGGATCCGACCACAGTACATCACCAGGAATCAAGTTTGTTCCTTCCCATGGAGGGTCAAGGACTGATCTTCGTGCTTTCAACAGTTCTTCCATAGAACCAAGAGATAATGGAGTAGCTTCAAGATTGGATTTTCTTCTTCGATTCTTCTTTCCTTTCAACCCTTTTGCTTGAGGTATGCTGCGGAAAAGTCCTCCGTGAGCCGTGTAAACACATCCGGCTACAATGCAGACCAAAGGTAACCCTTCAAAGCATCCCAAACACTTCCGATAAACATGCTTACCTTTGTCACCATATTTTACCATGACTTCCCCCTCAAAACCATAGACAGAAGTGCAGTACTTGGATTCATGATTCCCCCGTAATAGATATACCCTCTCAGGTAGGAGCACCTGAGCAACATTTTATCGTCTTATTTATTGACTAGAAAATGAATACCCATGAAAACATTCATTTGCAATAGACATAATTATATTAAAGAAAAATAAAGTAAACAGCATTACATTCCAACAAATTCCAATACATCCTAATTAGATCAATGACCTGGACTTGTTACAATCCTAAAAAGAAAACATAAGTCCTTATTGAAAGGTCATTCAAATTAAGCCACAACATTGAACAGTCAATTGGATGAGATAATAGAAATTAATATGGGGGTTTTGAGTCAAAATACGGTGTCACTCTTACTAAATTGTTCTAATTCTATCTGTTAGTTATTGAGCCATAGCAATTGAAAGGTGGAAAATAAGAGTTGATTACCTTCCAAGCCAGCAAGAGGAAGAAGGTCTCAAGCCCCCAAGCACCTCGATCAACATAGTCACCATTAAAGACAAAGAAGTGATCTTGTGAAGGTAAACCGGCATCTTGCAAAAGGAAAATCAGATCGTGAAATTGGCCATGGAGGTCTCCAACAACAACAACTGTAGAATCTGAAGGGCAGTTTTCGATTCTAACAATATTTTGTTCTTTGTGAAAGAGTTTAGAAGCAGTGAGGATGAGAGAATCGAAGACATGAACAGGCAAGACAGAGGAGAAGTTAGAAGCAGGAACATGTCTTGAAGACCAGTCAAAAGCACACGTTAGATTGTGGATCCAATCGAAGCTGAGCATGCCATCAGGAGGCCATGAGATAGGAATTTCTACAGGAGCACCCCCTCCTGATGTTGATGTTGCTAAAGAGAAAAAGAAGAGGAAGCATCAAAGCATGCATAAACCACAAAAATGGTATGCCAAATACATTTTAGTAACAGTAACTACACTTTGTCATTCCAGATTAAAAATACAACAAATTCCAGCATAAATTTTGTTCTGCTTGAATACTAATAGAAGGACTAGGATACATACTTTGAAGGTTGGCTTGCATGGAGCCAACTGAGGCCTCAGTATAGCCATCTGGCTTGCCTCCATTATCCATATTCACTTGTAATTGTTTTAGCACAATTGAATCCACCTACATTACATATACCAATCATCAACGAATAACCAAAACTCCAATACGTATAAAAAGAAAGTTAAGCTAGTACAGCAGCAAGCAAGACATGAGAAGCACCATAGGAAAATTACAAGTGCAAGTTGAAAGAAGGGATGTAGATGACCATTTCCATATGATTTCTATGAGTTTC
This sequence comes from Erythroxylum flavicans, assembly GCA_027576715.1. NCBI lineage: Eukaryota > Viridiplantae > Streptophyta > Magnoliopsida > Malpighiales > Erythroxylaceae > Erythroxylum > Erythroxylum flavicans. The sequence goes on along the minus strand of JANZXP010000194.1, from coordinate 21,488,546 downwards.
AAGGACAAAAAACTGCAAAAAATTAACCACCATCTCCACAAAATTAGTAAACGTCCAAATGCATGTTTCAATTATGTCAAGTAGGAGGAACAATAAGCAGTTAAGCACAAATTCCTGTTACAACTCTAAGACGCTAGAAGTTTCTAAACAACAGAAGTTTCCTTCTTTGAAAATGGAGCATTTATGCAGGTTAAACTTGGTCAGAAAGTTTTGACAGCATAATTTGCAGCAATGAGTCCCAGGTCTGTGAATTTGTTTCTAAGAACATGTTTCACATGATTCTGAATTGAAGACATGTCATGAATAAGAACACAAGATCACAAGCTCAAAATGTCACTAATCAATATTTTTCCTCGATGAAATTTTACTAAAGTTTCTTTTGCATTGAACTTGATATTGTAAACAAAGTGTCGAATATGTTTGGCGCCTTGTCATTTCCATTCTTTCAATTTCACTCCAAAGCATAGCAAGTTCTCTCCAATATACATTCCCTCAAGAATAGAATTCCCCCAAACTTTAGCTCCTAAGGTGTGCTTTATCAGATTTATTTCCAGCATTAACATGATATGCACTGAATTACTTCGCACCTGCCTGCTTACGTATATTAACAGAGGCAGCAGGTAATACTTGAACTAGATTTAATCAGTTGCAAATAATTCCATTTCTTTACAATCAAAGTATTAACGAAAGAAGTGGCAACATGTAAAGATCACTACTTTTATAAACTTCTGATTGAAAAAAGCTAAGTGGAGTCCAAAATCTAAAGCAATAAATAGTAAAGAAAAACAGAAAAAATACTGAAGAGAATTGAGTTGACCTCAAATCAAATCAAGAGCTTCTTGGCTGGTAGAGCTTGGTTTGATAGGGTGACTGGGTGGTGGCAACCGGCAAGGGTCTACGTGAGTTAGATGGGCATCTAATCTAACCAAAGCTCAAACCCGAAAGCCGTACTCAACGAGAGAAAAGAAGAAGAAGACGAGTAACCCGAATTTGCTATTGGGCCAGGTCGCAAACCCAATTAGAAACCTGAAAGTGGAGGCTGGTCTGGGCTAATTTATATCATTTTAGGTTCAATAACTGTACACTAATTTATATTATTTTAGTTTTAAAATAGATGTTATAAAAAAATACTTCATATGATGTAACTTTTTCGTCTTATTGATACAACTTCTAATTACTTAAATGTAATTTTTCAATGATAAGAAGTGACTGAAAATTTTTACTTAAATATCTAAAAATTGTATTTATGTAATAGATTTTTTACATAAAATTCACATGTTATAATTAATAAGGTCAATAACCCCTTTAAAAATTAGAATTAGTTCCCCTTATAAATATTACATAGAAAGGAATTATGTTTGGATATGAGTAGCAAAAGGAGAAGATGTTAATGTAAATTGGAGACACTAAATCCCATCACATCAAATATTTAACCCTAACCATTCAAACAAAAAATATATCCAATTTCTGTGAGTATTCATTTCTCCAAAAGATTGCAAAAGCTAGCTAACATGTTTACCCATTCATAATATGCAACAACAAATAAATTAAAAAAAAAAATAAAATAAAAGAAAATAAAGACTCATCATTAGGCATAACTTTTATTAGACTGATAATTTTGGAACATCAACTAATTAATCAAACTATTTAACATGCTAGGTTTCTGTTTAGCTATGCCTACTTGCTTTTCATTGATTTAACAACTTAAATGTTGAAGATTATTATACTGAACTCTTGTGTAGTTTGATTGAGATATTGGTTGTAATTAATTGACAACAAAATTTAAAGGAAATCTTTATCTTATATGTATCCATATGCATATAATAAAGTTCATGAGATAAATATACATTGCAAATGAAATTATGATGAAATCATAATTATGAGATTCATATTGCAGTCAAATATTATCCCTAAATTATTCTTAGTCATTGTTCTATAGAGACTGGCCATTAATAAAGCATAAAAAGACTAGCACACGTTATATTTTTTCTTATAAAGGAAGTAGTAGATTTCATAGACTAAATGTCACGTTCCATATGTTTTGAAGCCCACAAGGTGAGGTTTGATCCAAAGAAGTCTTCTAGATCATGTTAGAATCTTATAGAAGACTTTAAAAGCTTCTGGAACATGGTAGAAGCTTATGGAAGACTTTGGAAACTTTTGGAATATGGTAGAAGCTTATGGAAGACCCTGCAAGCTTTTGGAATATAATAGAAGACTACAAATGCTTGCGGAAGCTTATGGAACATTGTGGAACATTATGGAAGTTTATAGAAGCTTGTAGATACGTACATAATGTATATGAAGTATGTAGAGTAGTGTAGAGAATTCTAGAAGGTCAATGTAGACCATTAGATTAAGTAGATCTTAACCATCTATTCTAGGAAGATGCAAGTATAAATACCCGTTGAGGGTTGCCTCATTTACATCATAGAAGATCATAAAGAGCATTGTAAGCATTGTAGCTTTCTTGAGAAAGTTCTTTAATAAAAGTATTCTTATATTCTCCCATATTCCTTCTTTTTTTAGCAAAGTGTTTCACGTAGAAGGCTGACTTAAGAATGAGAGCGTACTCAAGTGCCAAATGAGCATTGGTGAAAGTCCAAGCCCGTTACAAGTGTTATCAGAGCAACGTTAGAGATCCTTTATGTGTCATCGAGATGACTAGTTCAAGCGAAGTGACTAACCATAAAGGAAGGGAGGTCGAGAGGGTTGCTTCTATTAACAAGGGAAAGAGAGAAAGGTCTACTATAAGGGAAGCCATGGTTGAAGTGATGGCTAGGCTCTCAAAGTTAAAGATCACCATAAGAGAATATCGGGAGAGGATTGATGACTGGGACTAAAGAGTAGAGGAGTTGGCGAAGGAGCAATCCCTACTCCGAGAAGAGATGAATGAGACTGTTAATATCGTTGCCTCGAATGCTTCCAAAAAGGTAAGTTCCTTGGAATCTTCTCTTGTTGCTAAAATTATTATGCTTGAGCAAGCACTTGCTAGTTTGTCTGTCGAGTTGGAGGAGGTAAAGGGAGATTGCAGTTTGTGTAAGATGATGGGGACACAAGGAGTTTATGACACTTGTTGCTTCCACCGATTCTGCCAAAGTTAAGGTCTTGGAGCCTAAAGCTTTTGGAGGAGCAAGGGATGCAAAGGTCATTGGAGGAGCAAGGGATGCAAAGGTCATTAACAACTTCTTCTGGAGTATGGAGCAATACTTCAACACATTTGGCATTATGGATCACGCTAAGATGATCGATAAATGCTTCCTTCTACCTTGTAAACACAACTATGTTGTGGTGGAGGAGAAGATACAATGACATTCAGAAGGGAAGCTGCACCATGAACACATTGGTTGACTTCAAGATGGAGTTGAAGAAGCAATTATACCTTGAGAACGTAGAGAAGGAAGCCCAAGCCAAGTTGAGAAGGCTTACACACTCAAAAAGCATTCAAGAATATGTTAGGGTGTTTGAAGAGGTGTTGTCGAAAATTCTCGATTATCCAGACAATGAAGCCTTTTTTGCTATTTGTGATGGCTTGCAACTATGGGTCAAAATAGAATTGGAGAGGGGAGGTGTGCAAAACCTTGCTAATGCCATCGTAGTATCTGAATCCCTTTATGAAGTAAGAAGGGATGCCCACCATTATGAGTCCCAAAGGAGTGACAATGGCAAGGGTGGGGGAGAGAAGAAGCAAGGCAAAGATGGATCTTTAAAGAGTGGCAAGCCAAAAGAGGGTTCAAGCAAAGGCTACAAACAAGACAAGAGTGGAGAATGACTCTCATTGAAGTGCTACCTTTGCGATGTACCTCATTGAATTAGATGGAAGAGATCTTAGCACATAGGACTACACTAAGGATAAGCTCACATCCAGTATATGAGGAGTACTTAATTAAATGGAAGGGACAACCGGAGAGATAAGCTAGTTGGGAGCATGATCTTTCTTTATGGAAATACAAGTAAAAGATTCGGGAGTTCCACCAGGACACGATGAGGACCTTGTTAGTTAGGGGGGAGAATGTCGCATTCCACATGTTTTGAAGCCCACAAGGTTCGGTTTGATCCAAACAAGTCTTCTAGATCATGTTGGAATCTTATGGAACACTCTAGAAGCTTCTGGAATATGGTAGAAGCTTATGGAAGACTCTGGAAGCATTTGGAATATGGTAGAAGCTTATGGAAGATCCTGGAAGCTTCTAGAACATGGTAAAAGACTATGAAAGGTTGTGGAAGCTTATAGAATATTGTGGAACATTATGAAAGTTTAAAGAAGCTTGTAGATATGTACATAATATACAAGAAGTATGTAAAGTAGTGTAGAGAATTCTAGAAGGTCAATGTAGATCATTAGATCAAGTAGATCTTAACCATCCATTATAGGAAGAAGCAAGTATAAATACCCATTGGGAGTTTCCTCATTTGCACCATAGAAGATGCTTTCTTGAGAAAATTCTTTAATAGAAGTGTTCTTACATTCTCCCACATTCCTTCTTCTCTTTAGCAAAGTGTTTTGTATAGAAGGCTGACTTGGGAACGAGAGCGTAATCAAGTGTTGAACGAGCATTAGTGAAAGTCCAAGCCTATTACATAAAGTATAGAGATACTTCAAACATATGGGTGTCTGTTAGAAAACAAGTTCATTGAACTGACCCCATATGAAAAATCTATTTTGAGCATTACTTGTATGCCTATGAAAATTTTCATTATGATGATTATATAAGTGATCATTTGACTTGAGACTTCTAAAGTTATCTTCTAAAGGGATTGCTATGTTTTGATACTATTTTTAACCTGTTCTAATTAAGGATAGCTTAGTCTGTAGTCATTAAATATAGTATTAACTATATGAAGGTAGTTGAGTGATTAATTTGAGATTCATCACCTTGAAAAAATAAGGAAGAATGTTTCGTTGTTCTCAATTACTATTGATTCAAAAAATTCTTGGTCAAGTTGAAATAACAATTTGTAAATAGTTTACAAATGTTATTAATTGAATCAATTGCTATCGGTAAAGAACTGACATGATTCGACTCAAATAGAGTAGACATTAATTCCATGTTTTATGTTTAATCGAAACATTTATGATGAAATAATTAACTTATATCGAAAATCATGCATAGAATGTTAGTCAAAACTATTTTGACATTCTTAAATATTTTGGTGGTCATGATATGTTGCTAATATAAATTGTTTAATTAGAGATTTAAATATAAATTAAACGAACTTAATTTATCTAATCCTAAATATGATTTAGGGATATAATTTATATCTATTGCATCATATTTGGAGGGCCACACTTAAAAAAGGGTTGAGGAGAGAAAAGATATTTTATCCAAGTTGGACTTGATTATAAAGTTTGAGAAAATTTATGATTAAATATAAGATATTTAATAAAGAAGGATTAATATGAGATATTGAATCTGATATGGGCATAATTAGTATTTAACTAGAATTGTTTGTAATTTTAATTAAAGTTTAATTGAAAATAGAATTTAATTTTAATTAAATTACTAAAATATTTAAAACCTATTATAAATAGGAGTAAGCTCCGTGAAATCAATCACTCTTTGCTTAACTCTCTTTGTAATAGTTACAGAGTTCTCTCAACACATTCTGTAGATATCGTTAGAGATTAGATACTTATAAGACTACGATGGTTGAGATGAACTGATTTTAGAAACAATTCGAGGGATAGAATAAGAAAATGATCAAGCTTCAAAATAAGGTACGAATTATGATTCATGATTTGTTATAATTTATATATTAATCATTTTATAGAATTTAAGTGATATTGACTTTTGAAAAATTAAAATGAAATATTTCGTAATCATTTTGTTGTGCGTCGAATCAAATCCGTACCTAATTTTCTAACAGTGGTATTAGAGTTATCTCAATTCTATAACTTAATTAAAGTGTTTGATAATTATTTATAATAATTTTAGAATTGAAATTGAAATCCTAATCATTAAAAACAAATTAGATTTTTTGCATCAGAAAAAGTTAATATTAAAGCTTCTAAAATCCATAATATTAAATCTGGAACAAATCCACCTAAATCAATTTTGATTTGATTCTCAAATTTACAAAACCCTTAGAAACCTACAACCGCTTCATTTATGAAACCCGGTTCAATAAAATTTGGAATTTCGATAGTTGAGGTTTGAGAGTTGGTGGTGCTATACATATGATGCTTGTGGATGTTGCCAGAGGAGAATAGTTTGGTTTAGTCTTTGTGTTGTGGTTTTCTAGTTATTGCAATGTCTATGTGCTGGAGCAATAAGCCTACACTTAGACTGTGGGAGGAGTTGTCGCTGGTGACTGGACACATTAGAGATAGACTAACTGAAAGTTGGCCTTTGGAAAGGCATCTAACTTAGAGCTATAGATTGGCTAGTGGTGGCTCCAGCATACATGATGATGGATGAGATATCGCAAGTGGATAGCAAGCAAGAAGCCGCAACTTATGACGAAGAAGACGCTAGTAAGTCGAGGTAGAAAACCCCTACTAGTAGAAAAGAAGATGGCAGCGACGGTAATGACAACTTGGTTTCCAGGGTTTAAACTAGAATTCCATGGATTTTTGATGAAGAAGAAATGTGTTTGGCCTTAGGTTTAAGGTTATTCTAAATTAGGAATAAGGGATTCCTTAACCTAAAATTGACTTGTTTGTCGACAAGGTTAGGGGAATCTTAAGTCTGAATAAGAGTTGTATGACAATTAGAACAGTGTATCCTAAAGTTAGAATAAAATTTATTTGGGTACAAGTATATACTTACCTTAGTATTTAATGAGGCTTGTTTAGCTAATTGGATTAAAGTAATCCAATCCTTGGTTTAAAATAGAGTAATCCAAAACATATTTCAAAACATAAATTTAAAATTGTTTTAAAATTAAAATTAAATTCAACATTAAGGTAATTTTTTTCTTAATTTAATTAAGATTAATAATTATATTAATTCCTAATCAATCTTTAAAAAATTATTTCTTGAATTAAAATTAATTATAATTAAATTACATTGAAATTACTCCTTAAATTTAAGAAAAGTGTTTTTTAGTAATTAAGAATGGTATTTCTAATTAAAGTTTATTTATTTCAATTTGATTAAAATAAGTTAAATTTATTTAGAAAATTATTATTCTATTTATTTCGAAGTTGTTTCTTTATTTATGAATAATAAATTTCTTAATTCATTAGAAAAAGTACTTTTCTTGAATAAATTTGAAAATGATTTCATTTATCAATTAAAAATTCATTTTATTTAAAAATTTTGAGAAATGGTTTTCTAATTTATTAAGGAAATATTAGAAAATAGTTTTCTAATTAAGGAAAAATATTTTATAATTAGATTAGAAATAGTTTTCTAATTACAATAAAATTTCTTACTTATTTAATTTTGAAAAAGGAGTTTTTCTAAATTGTAATAAGTAAGAAAATTAGTTTGTTGAAATTTATTTTTTAATTAAAATTTGTTAAACAAGTTAAGATAATTGAAAATAATTTTCGATTATATTTCAAAATTGATTTCAAATCAAACCAAAATTTTGTTTGGAATAAGAATTTAATTTATTTAGGAATCAATGGTTGAATCTAATTTAATTGTTCAAGGAGTTGGAAATATTATTTTATATTATGAAGATCAATAATTAGAATCAAACGAATCTTGATATTTTATGCATATAATTTGATTATGAGTGCATAAATTACATGCTTTATATATATATATTGAGACGAATAAAAGTAAATCCCTCATCAAAATATTAAGTACATATTAAGAATGTGATTGTTGCCTTATATTGTTATAAGAATAAACCATGTTTATTGTTTGGCTCATTAAGCAAACTCAAGGCCACTTTAACTTAAATATGTTTAGTCTTATAACAATGAGTCATACTTTTCTAAATTTGTATGAATTAGATGAGCAAACTTAGGATCACATAAATTTAGAGGTAAGATTAGGAATAGCATAGAAAATATGTTTTGACAAGGGTCGTCACCTAACGAATTTAGAAATCATATTAGATATGATTGATAAAGTTGTTATTAACCTAATTTAAGTTTAGTTGGTTTATTGAGTAAACTAAAGATCAATTAAATTTGAATGAGATCTTAGCCTACTAGAAATATTGTAGTAATCTTTCTGAATAGTGGTGAGGGCTATTATTTCAAATAAAATAGTGAGAATAATCAAATATATGATTAAAGTCCTGATCTTATTTGGTAGTCATGACTTACTACTTGCTTTTCTTACATTTATATTTTGTTCTAAGCAGAATTTACCTTGTTTAGTATACTTGATGCTAAATGAACCAAATTTCTTAAACATAGGTTATGCTTGAGAATAATTCTCAAAGTTACATAGAAAAGTTGTATGTTCATTATGCAATATTAATCCCAATAGAAGAATTGTTGACAAAGTTTTAGAGATATGTTAATATCATACGATAAAGTGTGATGACTAACATCTCATAAACTTCAATAATAATATGTAAGATGTATGTCAACACCATCTATAATAGCAAGAAGCAAGAGGTTATATAGAATAGAACTTAAAGGTATAATACCTTGATGAAATTGTTTCATCCAGTTTAATCTATAAAAAGCATAAATGTAGGCTACAGTAGAAGGCATTTACTATAGAATGATAGTAGGTATCATTAAAAGAAATGATTTCGTGATTTTCATGCCTGTACGTGATATGATAGAGATTATATATATTTCTAATTCATGCTTTTGAGTATTTGATAATGAATTTGGATTCAACATTATTATAATGTTCAAAGTATGGTAAGAATAGATTGTTAAGTAAAAGTTGGATACAAGTTTATACAAATAGTTTGTATGTGTTAGATCAAAGGAGACTTATGCTTAATGTAAGTGGCAAGAATACCAAGTTGGATAATTGAGATTATCCTTTTATGCCATACTGGTTAAATCAACACGATGAGAACCATAAAGTTACATACAAGGATATAAGTATCTTTTTTATTATAAATTGTATAAAACTTGTTAAACTTGTTAAGTTGAAGAATAACTAAATGAATCTTTGGTGAGATAATGGTAATGGTATTGAATTGTTAAATCTTATACAATTTGTGTTTGATGTGATAACAATTCATAAAAATTTTTAAAATTTCAGATTATTTAAATATAAGTAGAAATTAAGCATTAAGAATATTGAAGAACTTCAATGAGAACGATGTGGTGACATTTACTTTTTCATTTATCTATAGGAAATGAGATTTTCTAATGAATACCTCCATAACTAAACTCTATAAAAGTATGGATTTATATAAGGAGGCATATGCAATATGAGATATTGTATGATATAATATTTAAATCTTCTATAACAATGCTTGGTATAAAAATTACCTTAGGTAATTCCAACTAAATTGATAGTAAGATATCATATTATATATGGAATGTTAAGACTTTAAAAGAGTCAAAGTTAATAATTTAAGGATGTTATGCTTAGTTCAAGCATATATTATCCACTAAGTTTAGAACTAAATTAGATAATAAATGGTTATAAGATGTCCAAAAGGTTGGATATAATCTTACATACCCATTGAACAAATTATTTGTTTCAATATATACTTACATGAGAATAGTTTTCAAGATAAGTAGTGAGAGTAAGATGAATTCTGAAAAATTTAAATCTCAGGGTGATACATTTAATTAAAATTAATGCCTTTGTTGATACATTAAATGTATAGTTGAAAGGTTATGAAATATTAAAAGATTCACTTTCATAATAAATTCAAAGAGTTTATTTTGGAGATGGTTGTGAATTTATCATATCTATCAAAAGGTTAGTGGTAGCATAATTGTCCTCTTCAGTGGGAGTATATAGAGACATATTACTCATGGAGAACAATAATTCATATTTTCAATCAATCTATCTCTATAGATCTAATTCTCATAATTTAAGTTGTTGAAAATATGAATTATCGCATGAAAAGGTAACAACTTAATTATGAGAATTTGATCTATAAAGATAGATTGGAAGTTATTTACATATTCTAAGTCCAATTATATAGATAATGTACTAAAGATGTTTAGTATTCGAGGTGTCTAATACTTATGAAGTATCAAAAATATCCATTATTCTATGTATGAGTTGATCTTTGAGTTCAAGGTTATATAAATATTAACTTTAGAAATAAATCCTAATTAAGGTATATTTTACTAAAAAAATCATTTTAAGATTGGAAGGTTCTAACATAGCAATGGCTGCTAATTAAGCCACAATATATTTTTCATTTAGTGAAAATGATTAATTGAATTAATAAATTCTTTAATGAACTTGATATAGTTCCTTGCATTGTTCAAAACAGTAACGTACTGTGGAACATTATAGCCATTGCACATGTAAAAAGAGTTAAGGTCTCATCAAAAATCCAAAGAAGTATTTAGCTAGTTTCTTTTAATTATGATGATAAGTAAGATGAAAATTGAAAAATATAAGTAAGTGTTTGATATAGAGAATCTTGTGAAATTCTCTCATTAAACCACTGTCCTAGTAGTAGTATGATCATCATATGGAGAAATGATATAAGAAATTTAAATGATTGGCTTAGTGCAAGTGGGGGATTATTGGTTTATGCCCTACAACTAATCAATTGATTATAATTAAGTGACAAAATAATTTAAAGACATTCTTTACCTTATACATATTTAGATGTATATTATAAAGTCTATGAGATAAATATATAGTGTAAATGAAATTATAATGATATCATAATTATGAAATTCATATTGCATTTATGTCATCATCACACCCAGTTGAATCCTGCACAATATGGGGTCTGAGGAGGTCTGATAGTATGCAGCCTTACCCCTACAAAGTAGAGAGGCTGTTTCCCTAAATTATTATCCCTAAATTATTCCTAGTCATTATTCTATTGAGATTGGACATTAATAAAGCATAAAAATACTACTAGATATTATGTTTTTCCTTATAAAAGAAATAGATAATCTTATAAACTAAAGTATAAAGATACTGAAACAAATGTGTGAGTGATTGTTAAAGAACAAGTTCACTAAACTTACCCTATATGAGAAACTCATTTGGAACATTATTTGTATGTCGATGAAAAATTTGATTAAGATGATTGTATAAGTGATCTTTTGACTTGAGATCTCCAAAGTTATTTTATATAGGAATGACTATGTTTTGATACTACTTATGACCTATTCTAATCAATGATAACTAAGTCAGTAGTCGTTAGATATAACATGAACTATATGGAGGTAGTTGAGAGATCAATATATGATTCATCACTTTAAAGTAATTAGGGAAAAAAGTTATGTTATTCTATTGATTTAAGAAATCTTTGCCCAAAGTGGAATGACGCTTTGTAAATAGTTTACAATTGTCATTAATTAAATCAACTGCTAATGATGAGCAATTAACATAACCGAACTCAAATAGAGTAGACATTAATTTCATATTCTATGTCTAATTGGAATATTATATAGTGAAAGAATTAAATTATACAAAAAAATATGCACAAAAAGATTAGTGAAAATCACTTTGACATTCCTAAAGATTTGGATGGTCAAAATGTGTTGCTAGATGACAATCTTGATATAATAATAACAGCATTAACAACAATAACAACAACTCAGTAAAAATCTCAATGAAAACAGGGTCTGAGAAGGTCTAATAGTACGATCATACCTCTAAATAATAGAGAAGCTGTTTCCGAATGACCCACACAAAGACCAAAAAAAATAAAAAAGATTGACAAGGTGAAAAATAAAAATAAAAAGTAAAAAATAAGATAAAATAAATAATAATAATAATAACAATAGTAAATAATAATAATAATAATAATAATAATAATAATAATAATAATAATAATAATAATAATAATAATAATAATAATAATAATACAATCTTTATTAATGAATATAAATTATTTAATTAGAGAATTAAAGATAAATTAATAATCTAATCTTAAATATGATTTAAGGTTATAATTTATATTCGTTGTTAACATATTTGAGAATCTAATGAGTTACACACAAAGAATGAGTTGAAGAGAGAAAAGATAATTTATTTAAGTTGGATTTGATTATAAAGTTTGAAAAACTTTATAATTAAATATGAGATAGTTAATAAATAAGATCAATATGAGATATTGGATCATTAAAATTATAATTTAATTTTAATTAAATTACTAAAATATTTAAAATTTATTATAAATAAACTTAAGCTTTATGAGAGCTAGTACTCCTTATTTAACACTCTTTGCAATAGTTGCAGAGTTCTTTTAACACGTTTTGTGGATATTATTAGAAGTCGAATACTTGTGTAGTTATGGTGGTTGAGACAAATCAATTCCAAAAACGATTCAAGGGATATAATAAAAAAATGATTAAGCTTTAAGATAAGATATTACAATTTATGCTTTATTATGTTTTATATGTTAATCATTTTATACCATTTAAGTGATATTGGCTTTTGGAAAGCCAAAATGAAAAGTTTCATAAACATTTCGTTGTATAAGGTATTGGATCCCGGTTCGATTTTATAACATTATTAACATGCTTTACATTATATACAATAAAAATTGTAACTAATTAAGAGTAGAAAAAAAATACATATGATCATATATAGACTGCTTTCCAGCTTAAATCAATTAGAGATTGCACGGGCCGACCCATTGAAAATGCTTAAATCTAAGCTTATAGGCAGCTCATTATCATCCCTAAAATCAATTAATTGGCTTAACAATACTATATAATATTTTTGTAAAGTTCAGAACAGTGAAGTTATTTAAGTCGCATCATAGAAGAGAAAATTTTTCTTGTCCAAAATGTACCGTGCAAAAAGTCCTTCAGCCACATTAAAATATTGTACAAACCAGTTCGCGCATTTAATATAACGGCTTATTTCTTTGAGGGCCATTTGGTTTCAGAAAAAATGAGCATAGAGAGACAGAGACATATGATCTACACAAGGGTTGAAAGAAGATGGCAAGGGGCTAGCAGCAGAGGGTTCAAGCTCTATCCCAAAAGATTATCTGTACAAAGTCTACGTGCAAGGTTCGTTTACGTGTTCAGGGTCTTGAGTAGGTGGAGATGGGCATGTGGGAAAGCTCTGTTACGTCCTCTCAAGAGAGGAATAGTAGCAGCGATGAGCAGAAACAATAGTACCTGTGTTATGAAGAGAAACAAAAGTAGCAGCAGCAGGAGTTTAATTACCAGAAACAGGAAAACTAGAGATAATATTAGCAGGTTGAGATCATTTGGACTCCCAAATTCTTTCTATTCTGAAGCCATTGCAGATTGTTTGGAGTTCATAAAGAGTTCATCAGTTTCGGATGAGCAGAAACAATTCTGCTCAAGACCATGAAGGTCTATACTTTACACACAGACAAAGACCTATGGTAGCTAGGCGGCTGTCTCTTGTTTTTCTTTTGGCTTTAATTAATTTTTTGTGTTTCCGATCGTATCTTGATAACTAGCACGGTTCATTAATGTTGCTTTGTTTTGTCTGTCTTTTTGTATAAAGATTAAAAAAAAAACACATATCTGTTTGTACCTGTGAGAATCCGAATACCACTAGATCATACAAATCCAACTCTTATACACAAACAACACATATCTGTTTGTACCTGTGAGAATCTGAATACCACTAGATCATACAAATCCAACTCCATCTCCCTTGTCATTAAGTTAAGCTCTTGATGATAATATTGGTTTTATCTTTTTCATATACGTCATGAAAATATAATCAAGATTGTTGTTAGTTTATGTATAACTCATGTATATATCAACCATTCTTAATTATGATCTTGTGAAGGAAATTTGTTGAGGTGAGGATGAGTTTGGAAAAGGAGGTATGAAATTAAAGATTTTGTGAGATGTGTGTACCATCACCTAACGCAATTGACAAGTTGACATTATATATTTTGACTAATTAATCAAAAGTTAGAAAATAAAAATGGGCAAATTAAAGGTTGAAAAGCCAAGCATCCTTTTGTTGAATTTTAAAGGAAGAGATTGTCATCGTTGTTTGTATTACTTTTTTATTTTATTAAAGAACTAACTACATGACTAGTATTTGATGAATTTTATTTAAAAATTGATAGGAGGGATTGTTGAAGGTTGAATCCTCAGCTGGCAAAGTGGGTCATGAAGTTCAAAGACTAGCTAGTAACTGACTAACGCGAAGTAGGTATTTGGTAGTCAGCTGAAATGCAAATCTATTTATTATCCTTGGATCAGAGTTTACAAATACTAAAGAGAAACAGGTGAATCCTTACATGGAGCATTATGGATGAATTTAATCTCTATTATTGAAGACTTGAACGTCTTAAAAATGATTATGCATTCAACTACGATTGTTAGTGAAGCACTTGTAGTTGTTGATGAATGGATTATACTGCCCTTAAGAGAGTCTACTAGTTTTGTTGTATGTTCATATTGTTTATGTATCTGCTACCATCTATTCTATTGTAATATTTTCCAGGCTCTTGAACCAATCTTTAGAGTTTGTCCATAAATAATCAGCGTGTATTTTTCCACAAAATTCATTGGACTAGAATAATTTTTAGAATTTCGGCAGACATTTTATCCGAGAGTCGTAGGTCCAAAATGCCAGATTTTGTCGGGATCGCACGCCAATTAGGACTTCTAGTTTTGCGGGCCATCCCAATGTCAGCAAGTTTTTATGTTTATTGTTCAGAGTGGGGTATTGTTTCGGGAAGCTTTGGAACTTGCACTTTCTATCTGGTATTCTCCGATTTACGTAGGTCAGTTTGCCCAGTAACTTGGCGAGTACACCCTCGTTTGATAAAAACTTTTTAACGTCGAAGGATTAGCATCCAAGTTGCTAGATTTGCATCTTTTTACTTTCCGAAAACCAGTTGTAGTTTCTTATATTTACAATTCTTCTCTTGAAAGGAAAGGATAAGATTCCTTTTAGATTGGTACTCATCTTGAAAAATTCTCAGGAATGATATTGTACCTTCAAAGCTCAGAGGATGGCCTCTTTACGTTCTTAATATGGACCTTTTCCGTAAGGAAACACAGAAAGGTTGGCGTAGTCTCGTTCTCAAGGACTTCTTTTGAAGGCGGAGCTGTAGAAGCTTTAAGCATCTCATCCTCACATTTACACAATTACACTCGCAAAAGCCACAGTCCAATTCCAACAATATTACACCGAACAATTTTACTCGCTGAGTATTAAAAACATGGAATAAAAATGCTCCTCAGAAGTCTGGATATTGACTAAGAAAATAAAAACCAAGTGAAAGCCCCCACACCTTACATGATCAATCACTTTCCGTTTGTTTTATGCTTTTATATTTTTTGCGTCTCTGTCTTCTCTTATCACAGGGACCCTGGACTTGTAGATCGTCTTATTCTTTAAGGCATTTGCATTCGTTCGCCCCCAAACCTGCAACTCTTAAGTTATTGTTCTTGGGTGTAATGGCCATCTTGCTCATGGCATAGTCAAACTCGAAATTAGCATCTTGCTCCTTATAACTCCTTAGCATACCTTCGACTTTCATAAATTTTATCTCCATTGCCAGTCACACTATCTTCTGAAATATCTTCATCACTGCTATCTTCCTCATCCCTAGAACAAGTAGTTATTACATGCCTCCAATACACAAAATTTGGCCTTATGAAGCTCCTGACCAAATAAATTAAAGACCAAAGCATATTCGAGAACTAAAATACAATAATTTACAGAAGACTTTTAGGAAGACTATATCAAGAAAAACAAAAATGGAGGATCATTTCTTCTCTCCTGGAAACTCCAGATAAAATATACCTTATTTTTTGGTTCGCTTGAAAGATTCAATTCCATATGATCTTCAAAAACATGTCTTAGACAATGAAAACACATGACTAGCTTTTTCTTGATTGAGAAACTCATCTACTGTAGATCACTACAAGAAAATCACGTAATAGCGTCAAAATATTACTGACGGAACGATTTCCGTCGCTACTTACCGACGGAAGGTAAAAATTCTGTCAGAAAATACGGTGATTTAGCAACGAAAAATACATCCGTTGGCAATACTGTAGGGATAACTTTCGCGCATAATCTCCGACGGCATATAGCGACGCCAAAACTCATGGCGTCGGGAAAAAATGCGAGAACCATTCCCGCAATTTAATTGCTACGCCGTTTTACCGACGGTTAACTTACCGTCGGAACAAAGCTATCATTTACCGACGGAAACTTGCTCCGTCGCAAGATATACTAGCTTATGTACCGACGGACACAACACATTCCGTTGGCAAATTGTCAACAAACGTCGTCGTTTCGATGAAGACGGACGATAAGGGTCTAAGCACATGTGAAGTCTTGAGCTATATGACTGCATCTCATAGTCATTTATTTTCTTTGTTATATGTGAGGCTTCTCTCTGTGGATTACCTTCAGAACTTGCTCTGAACCTGTTGGATAATGCTAGTTACATGCTTTATGGACATGATAAAGGCCTTCTTTGTTTTTAACCTTTAACTTAAATAACCCACCAAGTTATTTTTCCCTTGTTACCCCCTTTGAGCCTTTAACCTTGTTATTTTCGTATTAATCGCATTGCATTGAAACCTGAAAATCTTTTTAGCCTGACCCTTTCACAAGTTGAATGAAGTCCTAAGTATTTGATGTCTTTAACTTAGGGACTTCTGTTTTATACGCTATTATGAGATGTTTTAGAGATATATCTACTCAGTTGTTGTTAATTTGTGCTACTATTATCTTCTTCATGTTTATTGTTACCAAAAACAAAAAAAAGAAAAAAAGAAAAAAAGAAAAAAGATCAAAACAATAGCGTTTGATAGTGATGAGTAGTTGTAGTCCCGTATTTCTATTTGTACATTTCAAAAGTTCTTTTTGATTGTCCCACATTACTTGGTGCTTTGTGAACGCTTGTGAGTAGCCTTTGTCCTTTTTATCTCACCTTAACCTAAGCCCCATTACAACCCTTAGTAAAAGCCCTTTTTGATCCATGATAACATGTACTCTATGTAGTAAAAAAATAGGTGAATTTACAAGCCTATGGTAGTGTAATCTCTAAGGGGAAGTTTTGAGCGAAATACAACCCTTATACACTTGAGTGACATGAGTGAATACCGTGAGGAAAGTTCATTTTAATTTTATACTTGCTTTTGATCAAAGATATCTACTTTTGATTTCGTTTATGTGCATTGATGAAAATATTACGATACATGTTGTAGTTTGATACTTGAGTTTGCCGAATTTCAAGGAATTGCAATCACTTGATTTTTGCTGAAAATAAAATGACAGAATATGTTAATTGTGACCTAAGTAAGTTGCATGAGGACAAGCAACAATTCAAATGTGGGGGTGTTATTAATGGACATTTTGAGTGGCTGTTTAAGACTTAATTCAGAGTCATTTATGCTCATTTTATGTTCATCTATAGCTGGTTTATCATGTTTTAGTATTATTTGAGATTCGTTGACGTAAAATGCATAAATGAAACAAATAGACTCAAATTGCACTGTTTTTAGGTTTATGGCAGATTTGACCTTTAGTCGTTGTGGGATTTTTATCTCAAGATTGGATTATCCAAAAATTCTGAAATTTCATACTTAAATTCTTAACTCATTGTGCAGATCTTCTGAGCTGGAATTTAGGAGAAATAAATTAACGAAATTTGCGTCAGATTTTATATCCCCAGAATGACCTTTCAACGATGTTTTGATTATAACTTTTGACTCAGATGGCGAAATCTCGTGATTCAAGTCTCATATTGTAGCTAGCTCAAGGAGGAAGACACTGATAAAATTTGAGCTCCTAAATCGTCACTGTTTATGTTTTATATGCTGTCGAAATTGACCTTGAAATATCTCATTCTCCACTCCACTCCAAAGCAGCCTCCATCTAGCCTAAGCTACACATGAAGATAAACCTGGCCTCCATCCTTCCACCACTTATGCACAACACAACAAAAAGAGCCTCCATTTGACTACACCAAAATCAAGCCACCCTCATCCCATTTTTTACGTATCTTCCACTCTCTTAAAAAACTCTCCTAGAATTACACAATCAAACAATAGCTGGTGGACATAAAACAAAAGAATATAGGTGGCGGCGAAAAGAA
>JANZXP010000194.1:21442539-21453299 GCA_027576715.1 Erythroxylum flavicans | reverse complement strand
TGTACATTCAGATTTATGAAATGAAAAGAGGAAATTTGTTTTTAAAATTTGGTGACTTTCTTGTATGATAGTAGATGTCATGATTAAGTTAGATTAATTGCCATGTAATGAGGTGAAAGTGAGACTGTAACACGTCGTTGTTATAGGGTATGTTCTAGAATGTCATAAGGGTGTTCCGGTATGTACCTTATAGCAGTGGGGGTGTTACAGTTATTCCCAAACATGTGGAGGAAGATGGAAGGTTCTTCCTAAATTGGAACCTAAAGAAGACCAACAATATGTTTTAGAAGTTGGTTGTCAGCTTAAAGATGATCCATATGTTTATCACCACCGTGAATTATTAATCCTTAAGAAAGAATGACTTGAGACTTTCTTTGGAAATATTCTAAGAGTCACTAATAGGATGAGTTTTATTAATGTAATTAGAAATGTTTATACTTGATATTTAATATTATTTTTAAGTGAATAACACTTAAAACACATAAAGCAGTTTCCTTAATCATTAGTTATCATTGTAAGTTGTGCCAAGAGCTTCATAAGGATATAATGAAGTCGATATTGCATTCTTTCATTATTTCTAGTACTTCAAGGTTTTTAAGGAGGAAGAAAAGTTTAAAAACGAGCTTTATGAACATTTTGTCAAACATTTGGGCTTCTTATCTTAATAAATACTTGTTGTACTTTTCTTTAATGTTACCATGTTGCTTTTTTTTCTTATCATCGATGATTGTGTGCCTATAAAATGGACTTTGACAAAGATTAATTTAATTTTTGTTATTAACTTAAGCATGTTAGTCTCAAAACTTATAAAGTATTAAGAGGTCTATCAACCATTAAAATGTGCCTTAACTTTCTCCTATATAATTTAGTTTGAGCTTATAAGTCTGTCATAGTGGTTTTGCATTATGAATTTTATAAAATCTAAAAATTAATTTAGAGACTTTGACCTACAATATATAACTTTTAACTGTGGAGATATTTATCCTAGAATTAAGGTTTTTAGCCTATAGGCTTTTTATTTGAAATTAGGGAGTTGAAGAAAACTTTAACTATACTTTTTACCTTTGGTTTTGTTCTTTTGTTTTCTTTAAAACAAGGACTTGAAGGAGAATTTACTTATATTTAAGGAGAATGTCCTACAAGCATTTTTTTAAATATAAAACTAAGGAGTTGAGTAAACTTTACTTGGACTTATAACCTTTGGCATATATTTTTTTAATCAAAGAGCTAAAGGAAATTTCACCTAGAATTATAGCTTTTATCCTACGTAGATTTTAACATCTCCCTTAAACATGAAAGATATTAGGCTTTATTATCGATGTTGGTAAAAAATCAATATAATTAAAATCAAATATTATCCTAATAAAAGTATTTCCTCAATTATGCTTTATTCTATACTTAGAGGATCTCTTGAACCATTTAATATCTTAAGATTGCAACTTCCCATTCTAACCACTAACCTGATCTTATAGGGCCTAACCAATTTAGAGCTAATTTTCTTTGTGCTTATCTTACATTTGAAAATGTAAAATTCCTAATTATAAGGTCCCCTTCTTATAAGTTTTAATGTTTTATACTGCTGGTATGCCTTATCTTTTATACTAACATTCTCCTTATATTATTTTACTAATTCTGATTCCATTTTTGTAAGCTCATTATTTTTATTTTCAATATAGGCTTTTACCATTAAGCTAGGAAAACCTAATTCTATAAGAATCAAGACTTCTGCTATATAAGTAAGAATGAAAGTTGCTTCCATTGTGGATGTTCTCAAACTTAGTCAATATGTTTTTTGGATGATGTAAAACACTTCTAATTGTAAGCTTTTTCCTTTTTATCTTTGAACTTTAAATCCTATAAAAACACTTTATTATTTACCTTTACGAGACCTTTTTTCTTAGTGTGTGCAAATAATTCAAAATGATGTTTAATATTTATATCTTTGTAAAAGTTTCCTAACCTTCAATTAAATTATGTTTCAATATTATTTAAAATAATCATTAGCATACTATACCAATTTATAGATTTTATCCTAGAAAATTATCCATCTTTTTACTGTCATATGGCTAACAAATTTATCTCCACCCGCCTGGTGAAATAATCTAATCCTACTAATAGGAAATCTAGGTTATTAATAGCAAGGGGAAGGCAAATAGGCTTAGGATATCTATTCTCCATTGTGAAGAAGGACTTGCATTAGATATCACAATATAGTATATTACTGATTAATAATATAATTGGAATGCCTTTATAATATGTCACATTTTTTAGCAAAATTATATTTGTCTTATTAAATTGTAAGTCATAGATCCTTTAGGCAAATGTTAATCCCCCTAATGCACTTCATGTGCATCTCCATGAATTTGAATAATGAAATAATGTATTCTGAGTTTGGGACACACCTTAAGTATGGTAAGGTGTAAGATCTTCTAAATAATTTCCTTAATACTATTAGATACCTTAATGCTTATAAAAACACTTTATTGTCTACTCAAATCTTTGGATATTTTTCCTTCTAATAGATATATTCTAACTGGGCACATCTAATCTTTTCAAACTTCATTTGTTGTGTCCACCTAATTTAATTAGACATATGTTGGATCCGCTTGATCTTTATGAAACACTCCATGAAACATTGCACTATTGTTAACTCTAATTTTATATTTGTGTCCTCCCTTGTAATTTATTATTAGGGTATTAATTAAATATTTTCTTATATGTTTTCCATCAATTGCCTTAATTTTTATTTGTATATTGCTAGATTTTCTTCCTTTAATTCATATATGTCACTATGAGTTATGAATACGATTTTATTATTATGGACTAACTTGAAGTTTATAAGCTAGCTTTACCTTAAAGACAATTTCCTATATTATGCCTTATTATTTAATATTTGAATTTATTTTGGACTATTATTGTATTAATAGGCCCATTGTCTTTTAAGATATACTCTTTCATCACTACCTTTATCTCTTATAGATTCATCTACATATACTATCCATGTCAAACTTCCTTTGTTATCATGTTCTTCCTACTCTTCAGTGGATGTTACCATCTTAAATATAAAATTTTCAATGACAAGATTTTAAGAATTTTCTTGAGATGTATCCAATGTTGAAATCCCATAGTTTAATTAACTACTTAACTACCCTTCCTAACATTGTGTTTTATGGAGTAGTTGTCCTAACAGAGGCCTGTGCACACTTTAGTATAGTGGCCTTAAAAATAAGTCCTTATTTCTAACGAGTGAGGTGTAACACACCACCCCATAAAGCATACGCCCAAACGTATTGATGAATATTCATAAGCATACTCTACAAGGATGGCGAGTTAGGAAGACTGATTAACTCATTGCAAATTTTTCAAACATCAATCACATTTTAAAGCAAAATAGTAATCATTTTGGACCATTTGATTTACAAACATAATCAGTCATAATTGTCATTACATTTTACGATTCACATATACATTGTACAATAGTTGTGGAATACAATTCTTAATATAAAAATAACTGAAGGCATATGCAGGTGCAAATTGACCCCGACTACTAACTCATGTCTGATTATAGTGACTATACTCCAATTAATCTAACTAGATATCCCCTGACCCTGAAAGACAACATTGCAATTTTGATTAATTTTGCAAACTCAGTAAATGAACCATCCTCGATATGCTCACTCATATTAAGCACATAGACAATTCACATTTCAATTCATAGACATATCATAATATCAAATATTGCATATCAAGTCACATTTCATCATGGTTCAACTAATACAACTTGTGTACACTATTTCAGATTTTCATTTTAAAACAGTCCAAACCATTCATTTCAGTCATTTAAATAATTCATATCAAATTATATGCTAATGCATATGTGACTCCACTTTCATTGTTACTTCGTTCTGATCGAGCACCTTTTTAACTATCCCATATTCGTTATGGATACTAGGCTCATTGATAACTATCCTATATCCGTTGTAGATATCGGGCTCATTTTAATATTGAGCCTGTGGCTCTTTATACACATTTTCTGAGCTTTAAGCTTTTTTTCACTGGCTACTCCAATCATAACTTCCTTTATCTGATCATGCATTTCAATGTAATGAGATGCATGAATTCACATTATATGTAATCAATCGCTTTCATTCATCATACACATTCCCTTTTCACATTTTCATTAGACCTAAGTTCGACATTCAACATATTTGTTAAGTACACTTATTTCTTTCAGATTCACATACAATCAGAACATTCCCAATACATTTACAATTATCAAACTCCTCGGACTATTATTGTCTGGAATTATCAATCATATCAATTTCAGTTCAATAATTGCAATTTGAACAGAAGCATATCAATCCTAGTGAGAAACTTCTAGGTTGCTCACAGTATGCTCAAGATTAATTATTGCCTTTATGATCTGGCAATGTCTGAATGTTAACGGTCAACTTACACATCTGCCTTCATACAATACACACGTATTTCACACATCACTAAGTTGATCATTCATATAAGTATTCAATCATACACATATGTATATGTATTATATACAATGCATGCTCAATGACATTCTTGGGTATGTGTCCTTAATCACAAGTCAAGATCACTCAAACCATTATAGCTTGTATATGTCTTGATCATTCTATCATTGTCACTTGGATATCATTAGTTCACACTTAGGCTTATACCTCAAGTATACTTGATGACTCTAATTCCATAATTCATACATTCATAAATCACATAGTCTCCAATCCTTTTTCCTACCATTATAATGATCACCTCATATCCAAATTCTCATTCATTCTTACTTAATTTACATTATTCATACATTATTCATCTCCTTTTAATAACCTTATCATTCTTAAGATCACTTTCATTCCTTAGTTATAACCTCAATTAACAACCTAATATATCAAACATTTAATCACTTATTCTAGCAGCAAATTAGGTTCATTTCAAGCCTTATTCAAGTCTAATTGCACCATAGGAAAGTACCTTATCATTAATTGGTTCAATAATTGTATAAAACTGAAATTACCATTTCCAAACCTTGCCCACGATTATGACAAAAGCTAATGCATCTATCCACGGCCGTGGGATGAGTGCCACGATCGTAGACCACCCTTTTTTGTTCACTTTTCCAGATTTTTAACCTTTACTTACCAACTCAAAACATCTTATACATAGTTCATCATCTCTACTTCATTTCCTTATTGAAATCACCTCCATTCTTAACTCAAAAGCATCCATAAAACAAATCATAAATCATTGTTTATCAATATACAAAAAAGGGAGACAAACACATCTCTTCATTCATCAACTTTTAGCTCTCATTGAAATACCATTTTCATAACCAATCTATCTCAAAAAAATCACAATATATGTTTCATTTAAAACAAACCATAAAGAACAATGTTTAACTTACTTGTTTAACTCAAACCCTTCTTAAATCTTCATGTAACCTCATCTTCCCCATACCATACAATTATCATCTTTCAAGGAGAAGAAGGTTGGGCTTTCATTATCAAGGTGAAGATAACGAATATATAGAGTGGCAAAGTGAAAGATGATAGCAAAGTTCAACGTCGATGGTTAGGTTATGAGAGCATTATGTATGAGGGAAGAAGAGATGAAGAAGATGAAAGTATTTCGAGAAAATGAAAGCCAATGGAGATGGTCTTTTAAATGAATATATCGTGGGTTATAATGCTTGGTAAGTGTCATGACACTTACCATATAAAAATTAATGCTAATGCCTTTTACTTATGCTACTACATATCTTTTAATAATCATCCCAATTTTCTCCAAATTTCTATACCAATTGTCACCCAATTTTCTATGCCACTTGTTAATAAATCCTAATGCCACATGTCAATTATTTCTACTTCCGTGTGTCAATTATTTCTACTACCATTTATCAATTTGTCTTGCCACTTGGCATTTTTCCTAGTCCAAAAATACACATAAATTCATAATTCTCCCAATCTTGATAATTAATTCCAATTTACAGATTATAATCCATACATTCTTGTTATTGGTAAACTAAAGTACAAGACATTGGAAATACACATTCATATCACATTCATTATGCTCAGTCATTTGTCACATTCATCTTAGTTTCATACCTTGAAAATTTTCAATTGAGTGTAATTTGACTAATCCACAATTAATATGTGTATGCTAATATTCCGCATTTGGATACAATTATAAAAATCATGTCATAATTGTACCAATTTTGTTCTATATGGTACCACTCATATGACTCATTAGTTTGACACTTTAAATCTCTCAACAATTTGAAAGACGAGATGCTACATGAGGAGTGCTTAAGCTACCCTTTTCTTATTTTAAATATAAAACTCTAGATCTTGTAATGTCTTCCTCATATAATATATAGCTTTTGGTTATTATCTTCCTCCTTAACTAAAACATTTTATATTTATTGACTTAACCTATCGATAAGTACATAAGATTGTTTGCATAGAGTTATTAAAACTGGAGTAATCTAGACTATTAATCCTATAGGAACTGTAGTACTATGTTAATCATAGCCAAATAAAAAAATCATACAAATTAAAGTTTTAGAAAAGGTAAATTAAACAACTAAATAATAACATTAACTAATAAAGAGAAAATAAGATAACAAATGATAGGTTTTGGGGTTCAGTTATAAAGAGATTCAACTATCAATCAAGATTGATCATCATGGTTGAAATAAAAAATAACATAATTCATCTATGGCCTCTTTTTAAGCACACATATATATCTAATTAGGTGACTACCACCTCTCAATGCATAATTCAATCTAATCAAACTTATTAAGTCTATTTACTCTTTTTATTCTCATAATAGTCTATGATGCTTTTGTTTTATGTATCTAAGGTGTTTATTCCCCTAGTTTATGGATTACGATTCTCATTTTAATCCTTCAAATAATTCTGAATGATGGCTTGTTGTAAATTCTTGAATTAAGAATAAAGAAAATAAATTTAATCAAACAAATAATCCATCATAATATATATTCCGAACCCTAACTAATATTTTAACTATTGAACATAATGAAAAAAACTAAAACTAACCATTTCCCAACATAAAAAGAAAAAAGAAAAAAAGAAAAAACTAAAACAATTGTCACCATTCTCTTCCAATCTTGATACAAATCCCTCTTTGATGTGAAGCCTTAAAACTGACAACTTGGTGATAAATAAGGATATCACCAACCTCCAAGGTCTTCTCCAACAAATCCCAATAAGAGTATTTATAAGCTAGGATAACAATTAAAAAGTTCTAAGGTGATTAAACTTGTAATTCTATGTATCTTTGTAGTCAAAAATCATGTTCAACACCTATTACACTTTTAGATCACTATTAGTTTTATTCTAGAACTTTATAAGTGCAAATATGATAAGTCTTATATTGATTTTTTTAGACAAATAATACAACCAACATATGTCAAATATGGGTCTAAGTTGGTCCTATGTTTAATCATTACTCCCAACTTTTCCCTAACTTTTCAACACCTTTAAGCTAGAATCAATCTCTGACGTCTTCTACAAAGTTTTGACCTTTAAATTAGATTTTAAATGACTCTAATATCACTTCAATTGTAAACAATAGAGAAAGTTGTTATCTTTTTCCTTAAACTCACCATTTTGAAGATAATGAATCGCACAAAAGAAAAGTTGTAAAATTCTATATAAATTTTCTAAAAATGTTAAACCATAACTAACTTAGCCCCTACAAAAATGGAAAACATAGGCCTACAAACTTCCCATACTTAACTTTTTTTTTGTCCTTAATCAATTGACAACATGAATCGCTAACCAACTAAATAGTCCTAAATAAAATAAGAATTAATTCCATTTTTGTAGGTATATGATGTCCTTTATTATATATTATAAGGATTTAAACCCCTAGGCATCCTTAATAGAGGAGTTATAGTCTCCTAATCATTTACTAGAATGATGCTCATAAATATCTATCTACAGACATTCCTGAACTTTATAGTTAATAGCATAAAATATACACATATTCAGGTCTCATTTGAATTGTTACACTTAAACACATAATAGTTCCTAAATAAATTACTATAGAAGTAAGAAAATGCAAAAAAAAATATTTTTCATTTTTCATCAAGTTCAAATACCTCAATTTGACAATTTCCTCACTAGGTATCACTCAAATAAGTTTTTAAAGTTTGAGTGAGGACTACTTATTATCTTCTTATGAAATTGAACTTACCATAAGCCTGAAAATTATATACTCCACTACCTAAATAGATATATATGAGAAAAAAATCAAAAGAACTTTAAATAAGGTTGTAATAGGGCCAAAGAGGTAAGTAGGATAAAAAAAGGAAAGGGAATTGGAAGATCACTATGTACATACTAAAACAAGTAAATCAAGAAATTGATCACAAGTAGTCCCCACTATATCACTATCTCCCTTACACTTATTTGTCTGCTCATTATACCTAATAACCACATCAAATTTAAAAGTAGAAGCTCTAATAGTCATTGACAATCAATTACTTGCTTTTCTTTTAAGTTCAATTTTCTTTAAGAAAAGGTTACAAATAGAAAGGCTAAAATTTTATAATAAGCTCAAGAGGGCTCACTGATAGTTCAGTATACAAAAGGTGGGAAATTTGAGTCAAAAAAAATCTTAAGTGCATTTATCATTTTATTACTTGTTCACTTCTTACATGTAATTTGAAAAAGATTAAATTCAAATTCTATAAATTCAAGGTGAAAGAATGAATCCATGTTAAAAACAAAAAAATTATATATATAGGTTCAATTTCTCATAGGATTAATCAAGTCAAATCAAAATAATTTAACTTAAAAATTTTCATTTCTTAGCATCACAAAGTCATAATTGCATTATAATCCACTTCATCATATTATACATTTAACTTTTAACAACAAATCTTAACTAAGAATCATGCATAAACATATGCAATCAACCTAAAGTAACTAATAAGATTCTAAACACAACACAAAAATAACAAGAAAGTTAAAATATAAAACTGAAATACATTTACATACAACTTAAAAAATTGTGTTAAATGAAATATACAAAAGAGAAAAAAGATTTTCAAGAATTTATCCTTATACTTAAACATACTATTGTCCTCAATGAAAAACAAGTAAGATAATGAAGGAAATCATGAAAGATAATCATGTAGAGAAAACTCCCCCTTTATTTTTGTCTAGTTGGTGAGGTAGAATAAAAAAAGTTCACCATAAAACTACATACAAAAAAAAATTAAACTAACTGTTAGTAAGAATCAAAAAGTAAGAAAATAAAAGAAACTAAGGTTAGAACATTGGGTTACCTCCCAACAAGTTCTTCTTTAGAGGCTTTTTAGTTGGATTCTTACTCAAGCCTTTCCTCTTAAATCTATAATTAAAGGCTTACTTATACTTTTTTTATAAATCAAAGGAACCCTAGTTTTCTCATGATCCAATGAGATTAGTTTTCCCTATTCTCCTTCTTCTCCTTGCAGGATATAAGAGTCTTATTCACTTAATTTAACTATTAATAGCTTATCAAACCTCTTCTTATTAGAAAGAAGATCCTTAAAAATTTAATATTCTTCTACATTTGCAAAACAAAAAATTTATCTTCCTTTCCATTAATTTTAAACTTGCTGGATATGAAATTGGTATCACACTAGGTTGAGGTATCTATTTCTCAATTCCTCTACAGATTTCTACAGTTTTTTGTCTTGTGAAAGAAGATGGAAGTGACAATGCATATTGGTATCTCTTTATTCATTTTTAGTATTCATCCTCTTTGACTTACTAAACCACTATCTAAAGCATAACTAGTACCTAATTGTGTAAAGTATTAAATTGGGGAAGAATCTCCTCTTCCTGCTTCCTAAGCTTACTTTTGCATTCCTCCTTACATACAATTTTTTCTACTTTGTTTATTGAGAATTCTCTCCTTATGCTTCCCTTGGACATTCGATTGGTATTGTTAGTGTTTTTCAAATTTTGTTTTGCATCTTTTATATCTAAATACTTTTAAGTTTTATTTGAAAATATTTAAAATTTTGAGATCTCTTTGCTAATATCAAGTTCCACAAGGGAATTTGACCTTAATCCATTTACAAAAGCTATGAGATACCAACCCCATGTCTACATTGGTTATTTGAATTATTGTAGGTATTCCCTAAGGCATTCCCTTTGTTGTTATATGATAATGAGCCAAATTCTGTAATTATTGTTTGTTGTTGGCAAAGTGTGACATGAATCTGGGTATAAGGTTTTGGAATAGAGAGAGAGATTGCATTATAAAATTCTCAAACCATGTTCTTTTTGCCTTTATTAAGGTTGACAAAAGGCCTTACATTTGATTACATCAATTGCCTTAGTAGAAGTCCATTCATTATAAGTATCTATGGATGTGATCCACTAAATCTTGTATTACATTATAAATGCCCATTATTGACATCTTAAACATACTTTCAATTGTTTTGCTAACATCTAAAGAGTGAAGGGACTATTAATAACCATATTTACACCCACTACAAGAGTTAAGACATTTAGTGACAATTTTTTGTGACTAACTGTTATTTCGTTACAAATACGAGCTTTTTTATGACAAGACAATTTATTGACACTGTTGTTTGGATTATCTGTGATGATTTATATTTTTGTCACTAATACAATTGTAATTGTGGCAATTTAGTTTCTTTCACAATTAAATTGTCACTATTAATACATTAATAGTGTTAAATTTTATTTTAT
>JANZXP010000194.1:21420773-21442439 GCA_027576715.1 Erythroxylum flavicans | reverse complement strand
TCCTAACTTCACTAATTGGTCTTCTCATAGACCCGTTTCCCTGATCCGACCCGTTAGGTGGGACCGGGATGTTACATGTGATTCACGACTACTAGGTTCTGTGTCCGCCATCACTGTTACCTGTTCTTGGTTCTGTAAGCTGATACCTCGAATCAACTCCTTGAGTTTAGCAAATTTTGCATCAGTGTGCTTACGCATCACCTCTTGCTTATGATCGATTTCATTAATCATTGATTCAACTCGGTTCTCAAGATCATGGGATCTTATTTCCTTTGCCATAGCTAAGGACCAAAAAGCTCTGATACCAATGATAGGACTCAGAAACAAATATAAGTATAAACTAAGAACTCACCGTGAATTTCTTTGGTTCCTCAGATTTTATTCACCATTACTATATCTCATTACAAGTAATCTGTTGTTATTTATATAAGAAAGCAACAAATGAATGAATCAACGAATTAACCGTTAATCTGTTATCTGTTATCTATTATTTACAATTGCATTTTCCCGCCACATTAATTGGTTACTATCAGAAGGGATGAGTTGCAACTACTCCTTCCTCCAGTGGTACCATGGTAACCTTTGTCGTTGCCACCTGGGAAGGAAGCTTCCCTACTCCCTCTACTACCATTGCTTCATACGGTGGCATTTGTTTCTATCGGTTGTAGAGATTGGAAGAGGCATTGGTAGAAAACGTTAGGCATTTGGGTTTTTTAAAAAACGTTAGACTATAGGTTTAACCTTATTTGGACCCATTTAAATGGGTCAACAAGTTTCACTTAGAGGCCAGTAAATACGGGCCAGATAGGCCAATATTTAGCCTAATATAAAAAAAATGTATGTCTACAGACTTAAAAACAAACAGAAATAAAGCAAGTATAGTGTCTTTGAACTATCTTAGGCAAATAAAAACATTATAGGCTAAAATTTTTGGATGTAAGTTTGGACTTATAAGAACTTATTATCCTATATGTATATGTATATTTATATATAAAATCAAATTTAGAAACAAGCTTCTAAATTCATAAATATTATGTTTATTGTAAAAATCAGAAAATAGTTAATTAAGGTCTTGATAATAACTCAAGTCCCTTGTAGCCTTTATATAGAACCAATTATATAAGGAAAAGATCTTAGGAATAAAGAGAAAATCACACAATAAATAGGAGATCATACTTTTCTTAATATAGATGTTTCCCAACGTCTACTATAGATCTTTCCTAACACTCCCCCTCAAGTTGGAGCATACATATCATAAGCTCCATGCTTGTTACATATAGGTTTGATCTATATGAATGACTTTTAAAGACTAGATTCATGCTTTATCATCTCCAATAACAACAATATCATTAACATAAATGATCAAAATAATTTTACCAGCCTTGCAGTGATGGTAAAACAAAAAGTGATCCACACCACATTAATGCAGACAAAACTTTATAACCATTGTACTAAAATGCCTTAACCAAGCTCTCGGTAACTATTTTAAACCATACAAAGATTTTTTAAGGCAACGCATTAGATTAGTCTCTCTTGAGTAACAAACCCTGGTGATTGCTCCATAAAAATAATCTCGTAAAGGTCACCATGAAATAAAACATTTTTATTTGTACTATTTATCATGTTCTATATTTATTATGTTGCTTATTATATATTTTTATTTGTACGCATTAATTAATAATATTAATAATAATAATAATTTTTCTTTTATGTCTATTTATATATTTATATTTATTTTAATTAGTATTATTTTATATTATATATGTGTGTGTGTGTGTGTGTGCGCGCGCGCGCGCTTTTTTTTCATATGGGTCTAAAATAACCTCTCTAATAGTTAAAGGTAAGACTGCTTACTACTGGTCCTTCTCATACTTTCATTGGTTATTGTTGTTGTTGTTGTTGTAAATTATACGAATTATATTTTCATTTTGAGCATGAGTTCATTTATTCATTTGATAATTTCTAGTTATATGAGCAATTTTTAATTCTTGAAAATATGTTTTCAGGAAAATGCCAATCATGCAAAAGACAACCAAATTTATACGAACTGTGGAACAAATGAGACAACTCTTCATTATGTTAATGAAATTAATCTAAATGCAATATCTTCTTGGAAAAGATATAATACTACATATTATTATCATTAATCACTTAATGCAAAAGCTATATTTTGGAGGTTGTTTAGGTTTCATAAAACTTGAAGTGAAGCACATGGCTTTACTCTTAACTTTGCAATAACTAGAAAGTGAACTATTAAGCATGTTTTGGAACTTTGAATGGCATGAGGTGAAATTATATAAATGTTTGGTGATAAAACATTATGAGAGAAGTTCAATGAAAAGAATTGGTTTGGATTTTATATCTGATCCTTCTACTTAAAAGAATTACTAGAGATTGAACTAAGATTTTGTAATGACCTACATAAATTATGTTCATTAAAGTTTGTTAAGTTTGATATTATTTCGTTTTATCAATATATATGTTATATGAATGTTTATGTTTGAAAAATTTCTTGAGTATGATAATTGGTATTAAATTTTCATATGACTGATGATTGAGAACATACGTATCTTTCAATTTCACAGACAATTGAATTGTGATTATTTTATATATGTATATATAATGTGACAATAATATGCAAGCATACTATTTCTTTTTATATAAACTTTATGTTTCTATCACAGCTACTACATCAAAGAATATTGTTGGTATACTTACTAGAAGAGCAAGAGACTTTTGAGCCATTAAACATAACAATAGAAGTACAACCTAACATAAAAAAGATCATGGTGCTTATGAAACTTACCATGATGGTTATAAAATTTTTAAGAAAAATAACTCATTAGCTTGCATTGCATCACTGAGCATCATAAATAATGATATCGTGCATGAGTTTCATATATACGACATTGTTAAGGATATGTGGTTTGCTTTAGTTGCACATGTTTTAGGCACCTTAGTGACCAAAGCAAGGTCACTTATACAAAATGGTCGGATCACATAATGCAAAAGCATTTAAGGAATCAAACATAATAAGTGAGTTACATGATTTTGGTAATGAATTATCTTATAATCAACAAGGACAATTGTGATCCAATCATTACCTTGTAGTTAAAAGAATATAAAGATGCATCTAACTCACAATGAGAGTTTCAAGATGATGGACGATGATACGAGGCATATAATACTAAAAGAAGAATTTCTTAAATCTCAAAGGTGTCTTCAGAGGTATATGCAGTTGGTTCTAGCTCAGATGGAGTTATAAACCAAAAGCGTAAGTATCACGGTGGATCACAATGGAGAAAAGGGTAAAAAACATATTTACTATATTGAAGACTCAAAGAAGGAGAAATGGAACCAACATACAAAAGGAAAAAGACCTTTTAAGAAGTATAACATAAAAAAGTTTATGTGCTTTAGTTGTAACAATAAGGGTCACTTTACTCGTGATTGTGACGAGCCTAGAAAGGTATAATTTTATTTTATAGTCATTTGTTATGTAAATGTGTCATATTATATTTTACTAATTGAATCACATCCTTTGTGGATTGAAGACTTTAGAGCAACCAACCTTATAACGAAGGATAAAGATGCGTTTATGAAATTATGGAAAATCCCATATAGAACATGATGGATTTATACAGGAGAAAACTTAAGGTTCATTGTACAAGGTATTGAAACCTACAAACTAGACATATATGGTGGTCAATCCTTGATCCTACATAAAGTATCATATGCTTTAAATAATCAATGAAATCTAATTTCTATGTTGGTTTTAATAAATCCTAGTTTTGGCATGAATTTCCATAGTGTTAGTATGAATTTATACATTATACATATTTATTATGGTCATGGTTTTATGTTAGATGGTTTTATTTTTTAGATATTGTTTATTCAAATAATAATACAATTTATTCTTCGCTTACATCATCTAGTAATTCCAATAATGATGCAATTTTATGGCATGTTAGATTATGTAACATTAGTCAAAATCAAATAAGTCGATTATCTATAAAAAACCTTTTAGCTAATTTACATTAAGTACATTTAACTATTTATGAATATTATCTAACAGGCAAAATGATGCGAAAGCCACTTACAAAAGAAACATGACATTCCTATCTATTGCAATTGATTCATTTAGACATCTATGGTCTAATAAATGTAAGAGCACGATGTAAGGCCATGCACTTTATCAATTTTATAGATTACTATACTTAGTATGGTCATGTCTATTTGATTTCTTAAAAATTGGAAGCATTAAGTTGCTTTATAAAATATATGAATTTAATAGAGAATCAATTAAAAAAGAAAATAAAATCATTAAAGACTGATCGAGGGCAAGAACACTTGTTTAATAATTTCAAGATGTTGTGTGACAAAAAAGGAATATAAAGACGATTAATTATTCCACAAATCCCACAATAAAATGGAATAGTGGAAAGATGCAATGGAATGTTACTAGAGATTGTTAGGTCTATGATGGAAAAAAACAAATCTACCTATTACCTATTAGGGTGATGCACTATAATAGGTGTGAACTGCATCATATTTTAGGATATAGTTTGATATGTGTTTAGCAGATTATTCGATTGTTTAGTATGTATTTAAGGTAGAATTATGTTAGTTTGTGATTTATTTGTGTTTTAAGTGTTTTATGGGTTAGAACAATTCTTTGAGCTCAAATGTTATATTTTTGAGGTACCTTAAAGTGTTTGTTAGTGCTTCAGGGTAAACGGCGAATAACAGAGAAGTTTCGAAGAGTTTCAGGCCAAAAACATGACCCACAATCCTGACACAATAGGCCACGATCGTGATAGAAAGAGGCGAGCTGGAAGAACCCAGACCACGATCGTGCACTCTGGGCCACGATCGTGACAAAGAGCTCTGTGCCAGGCCATGATCGTGCACTTTGGGTCATGATCGTGACAGAGAGGGTTAGGCAATGGTCACGATCATGGCAAGCAGGGCCACGATCCTGGCTTGCGTCGAGTTAACATAAAAACTCAAGTTTTGCAAGGTTTTTCCGATCGTTTCGACCCTGAATCAAACCTAGGGCTTCCAAAGTATAAATACAACATTAAAGGACAGAAGAAGAAGCTTTTGGAAAGCTTTCACACTAGCAAAAATTCAGAAACCCCAGAGAGCTATTGAGTGATTTGAGGAAGGAGACGAAGGAAAAGAGATATGGAGACAAAGCTTGACGCGAAGTACTTCCCGAAATAGGTGGTTTTTTGCTATTGCTGCCTCCATTGATCTGTTCCAAGTGTATTTTTCAATTTATTTCAGTTTTAATGGTGTATAAAATTAAGATAACTGTTGAGAATAAGTTTTGTTGAATGTTGATTTTTGTCTAAACTCACCTTCGAGATTTTAATTCTTGAGATTAATAAAGTTCGATTTATTGTGTTTTATTTGAGTTATTTGTGATTTAATATTTGTTCTTAATAATTCAGCAATAAACTGAGAGGGTAAGTCTAGTGAATTTCATCAAATTGGGCTAACGAGAGTTAGGTAATTTGATAGATAAGAATTGAATCAAATTGATCAAATCATGTAACGAGAGATCAAGCATAGGTTTCTGGTAGGTTATTCGACAATTTTACAACTAATTTAGGTTTTAGGTCAATTAAGAGTTGAGAGATCACAATTCCATAATTTAAATTAGGGATTATTAATTAGGGTTTAACGATTATAACTCGAGAGAGAGTAATCCACCTTAGGACTGTCTAGACTCAATAATTTGGTAATTGCATTATTTATTAGATTTTCATTAATTTCATATTAAAACCCCCTTTCTCTCAATTGGTAGTTCCTAAGTTAATTCTTGAATTGATTGTGTGATTTTCTATTTTGTTTATCATTTCTAAAATTTAATTCTCATAATTGATTGTTGATTGATTAATTTTCTACATTTATTGTTTATTTTAAATTGTTGCAATTTAGTTTCGACCTAAGATTTTACGACTAGGTTAACCCTCCTCGTGGGATCGATACCTTAGGTACTACACGAATAACACATGCGCTTGTAGTAATATTGAGTTTATAAATAGTCAATCTTTTTCATAGCGCAACACCCCGATCAAGTTCTTGATGCCATTTTCGAGGAGGCGATTAGTTTAGTTCTTTAGTTTAAGGCTGTTTCACTATCTTTTGTTTAAAAATAAAATTTTTGGGCATAAATTAGAGACACAACAGGAGATCTTAGAATGAGAAATGAGGCATCTGAAGAGCTAGACTGTAAGAAGAAATGGAAAGATCAATGATGGAAGATAGATATTATAGGGAGCAAGGAACTTTTGAGAGTTACACTAAAGCATAGTGTGGTTGGGGAAATAATGATCATTATTGGAACATGTACACTCTAGGATGGTAGAACCACCCCGATTTCTATTGATCCAATAATATGGAGACCTACTTAGGACATCAAGGGCTATTAGGACTTCAGCAAGATGAGTTCAGTTCATGGGATTCTAATTTGGACAAGATCCTGGATAAGCTCATGGACATGGAAGAGGGCCAGAAGGGACTAGAAGAGCAAATGGAGCAAGTAACAAAAAATCATGCCTTGTCTATTCATAACCTAGAGATTTGAGTGAGACAGCTTTCCCATGAATTTGTAAGAGAAGTGTGGAGGATTCTCTGAGAAATATGGAATTACATTTGCGAGAGAAATATGAGGCTATCACACTTAAGAATGGGGAAAAGTTACAAGAACCAGTGGAACACCAAGTTAAACCACACCTTATTGAAGACCAAGAAACGAAGAAAGAGGATGAAGAAAAGAATGCCAACCGTCCCTTTTATTCACCAGTTCTTAATATATCATATTTGAACATCGAAAAATTTTGGATAGATGTCTATAAAGAGAAACCTATCTTTCGAATTGATAATGATTAAATGACATTCCACATGAATGATATAATTAAGAATCCAAAGGTTAGTAGCTTATTCAAGATAATTGATGTGTTCAAATCTTCTAAAGAACAAGAGGACAAAGAATAGACGATAACAGACATAAAGTTTTAAGAAGGGATGAAAGTCTCTGCTCGTGAGGTGGAAGAAGTAGAGGAGACAAAGGTGCTTAAGGAAGAAAGAGAACAACTCACCTTCTTACTGGATAAACTATTAGATTCGATGGAAGATTCAGGGAGTTTTGTTATGCCCTATTTTATTGACAATTTATTAATGAAAAGGACATTACTCAAATGAATTGTTTTTATAATTTTATCAATATTGTCCTTCTGATCATTTTACAATTTGTAGCTTATTCACAGGCTACAAATTTGATGTTGAATGAAAAAAAGTGGAAGCAAGCCACTCATAATTAATCCTGGATGAGTTTTAAAGGATGAAGGTCAAGCTAATGACCATAAATTAGCACGTTTAGTAGTTAGATTTAAATTGTTGTATAGTTAGGTATGTTTTAAATTCTTAAAACTGGGAACGTTTTGGACTGCTAATTCTTTTGCTTTCTTGAATCACTTATAAGATAGGGAAATACTCTTGATGCCAAGCAGATTTGGTCTCAACACTTTCGCCATCGCTACCTATATCACCATAAACAGTTTTGCGTTCTAGCCCTTTTCTTTTCATTTTTGTTAGTATTTTGTTCTTATGTTTTCGTATATTATGTTTTAATCCCCCTTGGTCTTTTTGTGTACCTTGCTCACATTGAGGACAATGTGTTGTTCAAGTATGGGGAGGGTTGTGTGTTTTTACCTTAAGTGTGAATTTTGCATATTGTATGATAGTTTGTTTAGGTTACATGATGTAAGTTGTTTGAATGTGTCAAAGGCTTAGATGGATTGAAATTAATTTAATTTTGAACATAGTTTATTAAATTGTGAAGAATCATTAACTCACAAAATTAGTGAATTGGGGTCTTTAGATAAATATACAGCTTAATTAGGATTTAGTGTAAGTTTGTCACCCTCTAAATTATCACAGTCATTCATAATTTAAGGCCTTTTAACTTAAGTAACTTTACTAGTATTTTTTATAGAAACAAGTAGCTAAAACAACAAGGTAGGCAATAAAATAAAAAAAATATTCAAAAAAGTGTTGTTAAATAAATAACTATTCCGTTGGCCTTCGAGTTATGAATAGAGCTAGTAGCCAAATGAGAATGTAATACAGCTGAGTAACCGGATCGACATGCATCACAAATGTTTGCCTTCGTGTTAAAAGTTATAATGACATTCCAACCAAGCAGCTTAATAAAAACATGACTTAGTCGAGTAACCGGATCAACATTCATTACCAATGTTTGCCTTCGCGTAAAAGACTAAGTCCATGTTCAATAAATAATAAAAAAGTGTTTTCCAAGAAAAAAACACTACCAAAATATTTATAGCTTGAGTTTTTGTGAAAATGTACTCAGGAATAGTTGTAGAGTCTGAGTGACATGTGTTTGTGCAATTGAAAAGGGTAAATAATTAACACTTACATCTCAATTAATTTGTGTATTTAGTTTAAAGTCCCTAGACATAGATTTTGCATGTTAATGATTTGTTATAACTTGAATGA
Source organism: Erythroxylum flavicans (assembly GCA_027576715.1). Lineage (NCBI taxonomy): Eukaryota > Viridiplantae > Streptophyta > Magnoliopsida > Malpighiales > Erythroxylaceae > Erythroxylum > Erythroxylum flavicans. The sequence goes on along the minus strand of JANZXP010000194.1, from coordinate 21,433,910 downwards.
TTGTGTTTAGAGTTAAATTCTTTCGTGAAGTTGAAGCCATTGCCTCATTTGTTGCATTGTGTGTGTTGTGTGTTGATTTTTGTGTTGTTTGTTGTTTTTTTTTTTTTGCTTGAGGATAAGCAAATGTTTAAGTGTAGGGATATTGATAGGTGTGAAAGGCATCATATTTTAAGGTATAGTTTTATATGTGTTTAGCCGATTATTCGATTGTTTAGTATGTGTTTAAGGTAGAATTGTGTTAGTTTGTGATTTATTTATGTTTTAAGTGTTTTATGGGTTAGATTAATTCTTTAAGCTTAAATGTTATATTTTTTAGGTACCTTGAAGTGTTTGTTAGTGTTTCAGGGTAAATGGCGAAGAACGGAGAAGTTTTGAACAGTTTTGGGCCAAAAACAATGCCCATGATCGTGGCATAATGGGACACGATTGTGACAGAAAGAGGCGAGCTAGAAGAACCCAGGCTACAATCGTGCTCTTTGGGCTACAATCATGATAGAGAGCTCTGTGCCAGGCCACGATCATACACTTTGGGTCATGATTGTAACAAAGGGCCACGATCGGGCTGACACAAAAACTCAAGTTTTATAAGATTTTTCGGACCATTTTAACCTCGAATCAACCCTAGGGCTTCCAAAGTATAAATATAGCATTAAGGGATAGAAGAAACAACTTTTGCAAAGCTTTTACATCAACCAAAATTTAGAACACCCCTAGAGACGAAGGAATAGAGACACGAAGACGAAGCTTGACGCAAAGTACTTCTCAGAACAAGTGATTTCTCACTCTCTTCCTTCATTGATCCGTTCTGAGTGTATTTTCCAATTTATTTCTGTTTTATTGATGTATGAAATTAAGATAATTGTCGAGAATAGATTTTGTTGAATGTCGATTTTTGTCTAAACTCACCTTCGTGATTTTGATTCTTGAGATTAATAAAGTTTAATTTATTGTGTTTTATTTGAGTAATTTGTGATTCAACATCAGTTCTTAATAATTCGGAAAGTGAGCCGAGTGAATATCATCAAATTGGTCTAACGAGAGTTAGGTAATTTGATAGATAAGAATTGAATCAAACCGGTGAAATCATGTAACGAGAGATTGAGCATAGGTTTTTGGTAGGTTATTAGACAATTTTAGAACTAAATTAGGTTTTGGGTCAATTATGAGTCAAGAGATCACAATTCCATAATTTAATTAAGGATTATTAATTAAGGTTTAAAGATTATAACTCGAGAGAGAGTAATCCACCCTAGGACCATCTAGACCCAATAATTCGGTAATTGCATAATTGATTAGATTTTCATTAATTTTAGATTAAAACCCCTCTCTCAATTGGTAATTTCTAGGTTAATTCTTGGTTTGGTTGTGTGATTTGCTATTTTGTTTATTATTTATGAAATTTAGTTCTCATAATTGATTGTTCATTGGTTAATTTTTTGCATTTATTGTTTATTTTAAATTGTTACGATTTAGTTTCGACCTTAGATTTTAGGACTAGATTAACCCTCCTCGTGGGATCGATACCTTAAGTACTACACGAATGACCCATGCACTTGCAGTAATATCGAGGTTATAAATAGTAAAACATTTTCATAGCGTAACACCCCGATGACACTACTTACAACCACTTATGTACTTAATTGAGTCCTTATAAAATCAATTACAAATATTTTGTATGAATTATGGATAGGAAGAAAAACCCACTATGGAACATCTAATACCATGTGGATATGTTGCCTACATTTACAATTTCTCTTATAGACGTGAGAAACTAGGCCCAAAAAGAAAGAAAAGTATCTTTGTTTAATTATCTAAACACTCAAAAGGATATATATTCATAGGTGAACAAGGTAATGAATAAGTAACTGAATTTGAATCGCAAGATGTCACATTCTTAGAGAATGATTTTTCAAAGCAGGGTGAAATTGTAAAAGATCTATTTCTATATGAAACTCTTGAACATAATGATTCCATTAGGGTACTTTATCCAAATGGGAGTAGTTTGGAACTCAAAGAATTAGCTCAACGACAAGTAATATTACAATCCACTAAAAAGGTTCCCTATTGTATCTTATCTGAGGGGACTAATCAAGACATTGATGAATTAGTATCTCATGAACCACATTTATGTCGAAGCAATCATGGTATAATTCCCTGATGTCATTTTGAAATAGAAGGAGAGATTCACATGATTATTCCACAAGAAGATGATGAGCCAAGGAATATGTATGGGGCTCTTATTGGTCCTGCTGAAGAAAAATGTATGAAAGCATTGAAAGAAGAATTCTTTCAGCTAAAATCAAGTGTAGGACTTGGATGATATCACTAATAAGAACAATGCTATTAGGAAAAAATGGGTCTGTAAAATTAAACAAATTGATGATGGTAGTATCAAAAAAATATAAAGCATGTTTTATGATGAAATGATATATACAATAGGAGGGAACCAATTATGATAAAACCATTCACCTATTGTGATGTTTGATTCAGTTCGTCTAGTCTTACCTATAGTGGCCAATTTGGATCTTGAATTACATCAAATTGATGTAAATATTACTTTTCTAAATAAAGAATTAGAAGAAGAAATTGATATGGAACAATCTGTAGTTTTATAGAGACATTCTAAGAATATAAAGTATGTCTATTATTAAAATGGATTTATGGTCTAAAACAGTCTTCAAGATAGTGGTACATATGTTTTCATAATATAATTATACCATATGATTTTTATATGCTTGATGAAGACCATTATGTATATATTAAGTGACTAAAAGATAAATTTACGATTTTATGACATTTTATTTGCTTGTAATGATTGTGAGTTTGTCAAGAAAATCAAAGATTAGTTGTCATCTGAATTTGAGATGAAAAACATAGGAAAAGATGCATACATTCTTGGAGTTAATATTTCAAAAGATCATTTAAAGAGATTATTTTCACTTTATCAATATACTTATATTTAAAAGATTTTAGAATGATTTTGCACTCAAGATTGTAAACCAATAGGTAACCCTATTGCTAAAAGCAAAGGTCTCTATAAGAAGTTTTAGCCATCTAAACCACATGAAAGGGAATAAATGAAGAAAATTCCCTATTCTAATGTAGTTAGAAGTCTCAAGTATGTCATAATATGTATAAGGACAAATTTTTGTTACGCTGTGGGGACTGTGAACAGATACTAATCAAATCCAAGGTAAATACATTAGAAAGCAATAAAGAAAATATTGAGGTATCTAAAGGATACTGTGATAACGTATGATGTTATCAAGGCAATGACCTACATATACAAGGGTATATATATGCATATTGGGGAGGAGATCTATATGAGAGAAAATCTACCTTTGGATTTGTTTTATTACTTAACAATGGTGCTATATCATGGAAAAGTAAGAAGCAATCATGTGTTTCTTTATCTATAATAAAAGCTGAATTCATAGAATTTTTAGCAACAATACAAGAAGTTGTGTCGCTTAGATATTTCTTGGTTAGTTTAGGGGTCATTCAAAGCGAGACTGATCTAGTAATAATTAACTATGAAAGTTAAGCATCAATCGCTTATACAAAAGAGCCCAAATTTATTATAAAACTAAGCATATAGATACCAAATAAACTTAAGCAAAAGATATGGTTGCACAAGGAGAAGTGAACATGAAATATATATCCACACAAGATATGGTGTTAAACCTAATCACAAAACCAATTCCCAGAGATATATAGATTAGACAGGTGAAGTCACAAGGATTAAGTAGATGTTAAATGTAATTGATTAACATTTCTTTATGTATGTACATTAATTTTATTCTTATGTTTTAATACAAATATGAGTTGACATTGTTTATTAAGTAATAAACATTGCATAATACTTGATCCTAAACTATCTGTATTTAGTGTGACAAATTTTTCGTATGAATCAAAGTGTATGTTAGATAGATAAAATATTGGCCTTCTAACATGAAAAATCGACTTTAGTATTTGTGATGACTAGAGATGAAGCATGTTTAAGTTTATTATCAAGGTGATGATAGAGAGTTGAAGTAAGAAATTTAAACCTTAAATGCCAACATAGATTATAAGTAAAAATGATATTTATTTGGAGTAATCATATGGTCATCGTATCTGTCTAGAGTTACCAAATAAGAGTTTGAAAGATAAAGTTAAGAGTAGATAAGTGGACTCAGGATAAACATTAAGTATGATGGAACTAACATATGTACGATATTGCATTTATAAAAGACATATGCTCTTAATTAATAGGAGGTGAAATTGTAGTACATGACTCTTACCATGTATATAGAAACAACTATAAAAAGGATTAATATAAGTCCAAAGATCTCAATTTACATTGTGTGAGATCCTAGAGGTCAAGTGAATCACTTAATATACCCTTAAGACTCTCGTCTAATTCTTAAGAATTAAATTTAAGGTTTGTTACTTTAGAATGTTATTAGAAAATTATATTTGATATCATGTGGGAAAATTTTAGGAAAGTAAACTAAATTCAATGAATTGAGAACAGAGGAAGGTTATTTTCTGATTGTTGACTTCTATAAGAAAATTTAGTATTCAAAGGTGGTGACCAACTTTGAGTAAGAGAATGGAATACATTTATGATATAATAAAATAAATGAGATCAAAGGATAATGAAATGTGAGATATATGACCTAGGATATAGCATGCAAAATCTACTCAAAAATCAATTCATTAATTGAGACGTCATATATTTCTAATAGATATAGGACTACATGCCTCCTTCATATGCTGGTCGTACGGGCTATTGGACAAGTATAAGAATATGCAGAAATCCTATTATCTAATCTCATCATGTGTAAAGGAGAGATGATAATGAATAGACACACTTAATGAGCTTGTGATGTAATATTTCATAAAATTGGCATTTGTTGGTTTTTTTATCCCAAATCGGAAGTGGGTGAGATTAGAATCCTCAATTAAGGGTATTTAAGGAGGCATATGCTTAAGGTTTTATATATCTCAAAATCTCTTTCCCATAACCTTGTTTATTAATTCTTGGTGTGTATTGTGAGATCTTTCTCTTGTAATCTTTGTTTTCTATAGTGGAAAGTCTTCTATTCTTGCACGTGGTTTTTCCTTATATTTGTTAAGGGATTTTCCACGTTAAATCTTGTGTGTCCCTTTTTTATCTCAATTTATTTTATTAGCATGTTTGTTCTATCTGGGTGGACTCCATCTCCTATCAGTGGTATCATAGCCCAAGGGTTGTGTAAGGACCCAAAATACACCCTAGCTGAAATGTTACATATTTATGAAAGTACATGTATAATATAAGTTAAAACTGTGCTATGATTTGAAAGTGAAAGGCATGTAACTTGAATTTTGGTATTGATGGACCATAGTTAGTGAATTGGAATTAATTGAAGCTATTAGAGAATTTAGGTATTTAAATTTACATTTGGACTAGAAAAAATGGTCAAGAAAAAGTTAAGTCGGTACACTAAAATTAGAATAATTAAGCCTATGAATTATTGACATTTGGCATAGCTAATGTATTGACATTTGGTACCATTGGTTCAGTGACAAGTGCACCAATCTTGGATTGATATGTGGCCTAATCATTTAATGACATATGGCAACATTCATTAAGTAACACATGGCCTAATATATGTGTGACTTATGTTAGCTTTAAAGGGGGGAAAGTGTGACCAATGCTTTGGTGACATGTGCTCCTCTAAGATTGGGACACCTAGCAACTTAGGTGTCTTATTAGAAATTTTTGCAGCCTTCATTGAAGCATCACCACCGAAACCCTTCACCCTCTCTTAAATATAAATTTTGCTTCAATTTCAGTTAGAATTATTGCAAGATATTGCATCAAGGAAGTAGAGTACGTGATCTCTTATGCTACTATCTTCTTGGTCACATTGATTTTGGAATTGTGTTTGCCTGCTTGGAAGGCTAGATTGGCTTGTTCTTTGGAGTTGGAATTTGAAATTTAACATATAAGGGAATTCTAAACTTGATAGTATGTATTAATACAAGTGTTATGAAATTTGAATTGGCATGAATTTGTGTTAAGATGATGAGAATTAAATGATGGAAAAATGATGGCTATATGATAATTCTGGTTTGACTACTGAACAGACTTAGGTAGTTCAGCCATATCTTTACATGTAGAGATCAAAATGGGATAAATTTAAATTAAGATTAAAATAGATACATATATCTACAACTTTCATGAAGGAATCGAATTTGATTCCTGTCATTAAGGGTTTTGAAATTTGTCTTCAAAGTTAAGTTCTGGTTGTTGTCCACGGTTTATAATAGTCTGTAGTATTTTAGGTATAACTCTTACAATAGTGAACCAAATTGAATTAACTTTATTTCGTTTGAAATTTAATACATAGGAGAACATTTTTTTAGAAGCAAATATTGTCTAAAAAAGTCAGCTTCTAGGTCAGAATAGCCATACAAAACTGATCCAAAAACTTATCCTTTGAAAACAACTATTTGAATGTTTCTATAAGGTTTAGTTAATTTATTGGTACAATAGGAATTAAAAAGACTTGTTTAAGGTGGGTTTGAACTTAAATTGGTATTCGATGTAATTAAGTAAAAGTTAGTTTAATTATGCATTATTAATGAAGATGATAATATAAAAGATGTATGGTTTAATAATGATGAATAAAATGTTTAATTGCTTGGTGTGATCATGAATGAGTAAATTCCAAAGGCTTTTTTATTATGAATTGGATATGGATGTTTGTGAATCGAGAATTTCTATGATAATATTGTGATAATTCCAGACCATCAGTTTTTCGAGGAGTTTGATAGCTAGGGTTATATCGGAAGTGCTTTCTAATTGTGTACATATACATAAATGTGTGATGACTCAACACTTCTATTACTGCATAATTGCACATATTTGTATTTATAAAGCATGTTATGTTTGATTAAATGTGAATGAATAAATTCATTTGGAGCAAAATAGAATAAAGACATATGTTATACTTCATCTTTTATATAAAATTCTGAAATATGAAATGGTTTGTTTTAAAACTGTTGAGTCCTAGTTGTGGGTAAATACGTATGCCCAGAAGGGTTAGCAGTTGCTTCTGCAATTAGACACTAAGGTGTCTTTTGTAACCATACATTAAGGTGTCTTCTGTGATAGACACTCTGGTGTCTTCTGATTTTAGACACTTCTGTGTCTTCTGTTTCAGAGACTTAAGTCTCTTTCGTTTCAGATACCAAACATGGTATCTTCTATACTGCTCCCGTTACCCACTTCTGTAAAAAAGATTAGTAAGCTAACTTGTTTTATATTTTATTATTTGCTCAGCTCTGATATAATCAAGCTCTATTTAGAAATAACTAAGCTATGTTCTGATATAAACAAATTCTATTTTGATACAGATAAGTTCTGCTCTGATACTTTAAAATTTTGTTTATGATATTATGTTATTCTATTCTGATATTTGTGAGTTTTACCCTGAAGCAGATATATTTCTACTACTCTGATATGATTTATTCTGATCAGAGATGCATATTTCTCGAAATGTGATCTAATTTGTATATGTGAATATCATATGACCATTAGAGATGGTTGCCATTATGTATTCTGTTTAGTTATTGGCCACTAAGCTATATGCTTAGCACGGTGGATTTATCCCGTGTAGGTTCAGATAGAAGGATATAAAGAATGGGACAAAGATAACCACAGTGGCCAATGAAGACTGTGTTTTGTTGTAAATAATGTTCAGTTTGTTATTGTTACTGACTTGTACTCAGTATGATGAGACAATTTGTATTTTACAAATATGGTTTGTAATATTTACAAACAGGAGGAAATTTAGATTTTAAAGCATGTAATATGTTTTGTGATATGTCATTACATTATGTATAGTATGTTTAAAACATAATGAAATGTAATGTAATGTATAATGCTTGGAATTGTTGGTATGATATGTTTTGGGTGCTGTTATGTGTGGCATTTGCATATCCTCCCAAGGGGAATGTAGGTGTTAGATCTTTTGGTATCAAAGTGTGGTTTAGGCAATTTTGGTTTAACCAGCGCTTAACTACTGCTTATAATTGAGTGTAAAAGTTATTTTTTTGGCCTAAATCAGTTTGTTCCATGTTTTGGTTATAGAATTAAAGATGAAATGAACTCATAAAGCTGTTGACAAGATTGCTGAGAGTAATAATCCTAAGCAATCTCGTCCATCAATATCTAGACCCTCTGGAGTTAATCGAGGTGAAGCTAAGGTGATCCCCCTCTTCCAACTTAGGAAGAGGCTTTAGTTAAGTTGTCTCAGGATATGATGATGTTACTACGTTATATGACTGCACCAAAGACTCTGATTCATCAACTGTGAAAGTATAGAGCTGAGGAATTTTCTGGAACATAATTGAAGGAATCTGAAAGAGCTGAGTTCTGGATAGAGAAAGTAAATCGGGTATTAAATGAAATCAATTTTCTGCCAGATCAGATGGTGTATTGTGCTGTCTCTCTTGTTCAGGGTGCTTCCTATAAGTGGTGGAAGTTTGTTTTGACGAATCCTCAGCTACCGATGCCTCTGACTTGGGATTTCTTTTCCCAAGAGTTTAAAGCTAGGTATGTTAAGGAGACTTATAGAAGGAGAAGTGGAAGCAATTTTTAAACCTGAAGCAGAGAAACTTATCTATTACTGAGTACGATACAGAGTTTAACCGACTCAGTAAGTATGCCCTCGAACTGATACTTACTGAGGATTTTCAATGTCAACAGTTTGAGGATGGATTAAACGATTCGATCAAGGAGCATCTTGTTGCATTCACTTTACTGCAACAAGTGAACTACCATCAACTGGTGCAAGCCACAATGAAAGTAGAGAAAAAAGAGATGGTAAAGAGAGAAAGGGCTCAGCGAAGGGGCTTTGCTAAAGGAGGTCAGTCCAAGCGGAGTCGTGAAGGTGTTTCCTCTGCACCAAAATTTACTCAAACATTTGTAGCTAGGGAAGGCGAAAAAACTTTCCCTCATCAACTGCTTCTAGTAGGGGTTCCTCTGTGGGCCAAGGTTATAGTATTCTGGAGTGTCCTCATTGCTCCAAATACCATTGGGGTACCTATTGGAAAACTACAGGTGCATGTTTTAAATATGACAGCACGGAGCATCAGATAGCTAACTACACTATGTCATCGTAAGCTAGTAGGGAGGTCTCTCATATATATGCTAGAATTAGAGGACGAGGTAAAGGTCATGAATGATCTGGTCAGAACAGACTTAATCTAGGTACCAATTCAGAAATTGTTGATCGACTAGCTGTGCATTCTGCTTCAGCTCGAGCTTATGTATTGAAAGCTCAAGAGGATTAGGATGCAACTGAAGTCATTGCTGATATTGTTTCTCTCTTTAATTTTGAAATGCATACACTAATTGATCCTAGATCTACTCATTCCTATATCTGTGTTAGAGAAATGTCTGATAAGGAGATGCCTATAAATCAATTAGATTATGACATTCATGTAACCAGTCCTCTGGGTAGTAGTTTGTTGGTTAATCAAGTATTTAAGAATTATCCTATTATGATCCAAAGAAATGAATATATAGCAAATTTGATTAGATTGCCTTTTTATGAATTTGATTTGATTTTGGGAATGGATTGGTTGTCCAAGCATCCGGTAGTGGTTGATTGTAATGCTAAGACAACAGTACTTAAGAAGCCTGATCAACCTGAAATAATATTACATGGCATCTGTACTAATTCTCTGACTAATGTGATATCTGCTATGCAAGCCCGAAAGCTCCTCAGGAAAGGATGTGAAGCTTATCTAGCTTTTATTTTGATCTTAATAAGGAAGGTAGTAAATTGCTAGATATTTCGGTGGTGAATGAATTTCTGGATGTGTTTCCTAAGGAATTACCTGGACTCCCTCCTAAAAGGGATGTGGAGTTGTCTATTGAAGTCATGCTTGGCACTACTCCTATATCCAGAGCACTATACAAAATGGCTCCTACTGAATTGAAGGAGTTGAATGTGCAGTTGCAAGAGCTTCTGGATAAAGGTTTCATTCGACCCAGTATTTCATTGTGGGGAGCACCAGTCTTGTTTGTTAAGAAAAAGGATGGTACACTACAGATGTGCGTCAATTACAGGAAATTGAATAGAGTCACGGTAAAGAACAAGTATCCGTTACTAAGGATTGAAGACATGTTTGATCAGTTGAAAGATGCAGGAGTGTTTTCAAAGATAGATCTACGATCAGAGTACTGTCAACTTCAGGTAAAGGATGTGGATGTACCGAAGACTACATTTAGGACCCGTTATGGACATTATGAATTCCTGGTAATGTCATTCGGGTTACCTAATGCTTAAGTGACATTTATGGATATGATGAATAGAGTATTCAGGCCTTATTTAGACCAGTTTGTTGTAGTGTTTATATATGATATCCTGATATATTCTAAGAATGAACATGACCATATTGAGCATCTCCGAATTGTATTACAGACCCTGTGGGAAAAATCGTTGTATGCTAAACTGAGCAAGTGTGATTTCCATCTTCTAGCGGTATCTTTTCTAAGACATATTGTCTTTTCTCAAGGGATTAGAGTTAATCCTAGTAAGATAGAAGCGATTGTTAACCGGAAGCCACCATAGAGTGTGACAGAAGTGAGAAGTTGTTCGGGTTTGGCTGGATATTATCGCTGATTTATGAAGGGGTTCTCGGTGATAGCAACTCGTTTAACTAAACTATTATGAAAGGGGTGAAGTATGAATGGTCTGATAGATGTTAGAATAGTTTTGATCAACTGAAAAGTATGCTTACTGAAGCTCCTTTATTAGCTCAACCTACTTATGGTAAGGAGTATGTTATGTTTAGTGATGCAACTAGAAATGGTTTGGGTTGTTTTTTGATGCATGATGGAAAGGTAATTGCTTATTCCTCTAGGTAACTAAAGCCACATGAACAGAATTACCTTACACATGATCTGGAGCTCGCAGCAGTAATGTTTGCCGTAAAAATTTGGTGGCACTACTTGTATGGTGAAAGGTGTAGAATTTTCACAAATCATAAAAGTCTAAAGTATCTGCTTTCCCAGAAAGAACTCAATCTGAGACAAAGACGTTAATTAGAACTATTTAAAGACTATGATTGTATTGTGGACTACTATCTGGGTAAGGCTAATTTCGTGGTCGATGCCTTGAGTGAGAAGACCATTTCAGCATTGTCAGTGCAACATGGTGAATGGGGCCTTATATCTGAAGGAGCTTTAATAGATCAAATGAAAGCTAGGCCTACCTTGAGGCAAGAAATTTGTGATGCTAAGAAAGTTGATGATAAGTTGCAAAAACTTATTTTGGATACTCTGGAAGATAAACAACTTGACTTTTTTGTGAAAGGAGGTGATGATTTGTATTATAAAGATCGGTTATATGTGCCAGCTAAAGATGAACTCAAAAAGAAGTAGTTATTTGAGGCTTATAATACTATTTTCACTATGCATCCTGGTGGAAATAAGATGTATCAAGATCTGATGTAGCATTATTGGTGGTCAAGTATGAAACGTGATGTAGAGGATTATGTATCTAAATGTTTGATATGTCAGCAAGTTAAAGCTAGGCACCAGGTTCCATCTAGTTTGTTACATCCTATTTTGATACCTCAATGGAAATGGGATAACATTACCATAGATTTTGTCACTAAACTTCCTCTTACTCAAAGGAAGCTTGATGTTATATGGGTGATTGTTAATAAGTTCACCAAGTCTACTCACTTTTTTCCTGTTCGTCCTAATTATTCATTGGACATATCTGTAGGCCTATATATGAATAAGATAGTGAGGTTGCATAAGGTACCACTATCTATTATTTTTTATCGTGATCCTCAATTTACTTCGAAATTCTGGAAAAGTTTGCAAAAAACTTTAGTACTCAAGTCAAATTTAATACTGCTTTCCATCCCTAGATAGATGGAAAATCTTAACGGGTTATTCAGATATTGGAAGATATGCTATGGGGTTGTGTGTTAGAATTTCCAGGAAGTTGGGATAACTATCTTTCTCTAATGGAGTTTGCTTACAGTTATCAGACTAGTATTGGCATGGCACCATACGAAGTCCCATATGATAGGAGGTGTAGAACTCTAGTATGTTAGACTGAATTAAGTAAAAACAAGATGATCAAGCCTATAATTGTGAAAGATACTGAAGAAAAGGTTCAGGTTATTCAATATAGGTTAATAGCTGTCAGTGATAGGTAGAAGTCCTATGCTGATCTGAAAAGGAAGGATATTGAATATCAAGTTGGTGATAAGGTGTTATTGAAAGTGTCACCGTGGAAGAATATACTTCGATTTGGTAAGAAAGGTAAGCTCAGTCTGCGATATATCGGTCCATATAAGATTTTTAAGAGAATCGAACCAGTAGCTTATCAATTAGCTCTTCCTAAAGAATTGGCCAAGTTACATGATGTATTTTATGTTTTCAAGTTGAGAAGATATCAGTCTGATAATACACATAATATTTCTGTGCGAGAAATTCAAGTACAACCGGATTTGTCTTATAAAGAAGAGCTTATGTCTATATTAGCCAGAGAAGTCAGACAACTCAAGAACAAGCAAATACCTTTGGTGAAAGTACTATGGCAACACCATGGACTTAAAGACGCAACATGGGAACTAGAAGTGACCATGAGAGCTCAGTATCCTCAATTATTTTAATCAGGTGTGAATTTTAAGGATGAAATTCTTTTAAGGGGGAGAGAATTGTAAGGCCCTAAAATACACCCTAGATGAAATGTTACATATTTATGAAAGTACATGTATGATATGAGTTAAAACTGTGCTATGATTCGAAAGTGAAAGGCATGTGACTTGGATTTTGGTATTCACGGACCATTGTTAGTGAATTGGAATTAATTGAAGCTCTTAGAGAATTGAGGTATTTAAATGTACATTTGGACTAGGAAAAATTGTCGAGAGACAAGTTAAGTTGACATATGAAAATTAGAATGACTACGCCTACGAGTTATTGACATTTGGCATAACTAATGTATTGACATTTGCCACTATTGGTGTAACACCCCATTACCCTAGGATACGTACCGGAACGCCCGTAGGTCATTCCGACACATAACCTAAGATAACGGAGCGTTACGTGTAATTACTATCGAACTCCAC